>LOEQ01000107.1:406362-417667 GCA_001685075.1 Bramus lutescens | reverse complement strand
CTATCTATCTATCTATCTATCTATCTATCTATCTATCTATCTATTTTTTTTTTGAGACAGTATTTCTCTGTGTAGCCCTGGCTATCCTGGAACTCACTTTGTATACCAGGCTGACCTCGAACTCATGCCCATCTCTGCCTCCCAAGTGCTGGTATTAAAGGTGTGTGCCACCACCTCCCAGCTGACCTTGAACTTTTAGCAGTCTTCTGCCTGAACTGCCAGGATTGTAGGTAGGTGTCCTTCTAAGTATCAGTTTGTTTTTAAGGTAGAGTTCTGTAGTCCTGGGTGGCCTCAAACTTTAATAAGTAACTGAGGATGGCTTTGAACTCCCATTCCTCTTGTCTTTGTCCCTCAAGTGACGGAATTACAGCCTGGTAAACCATACTTGGCCCTTCTGTTCCTTTTGAGACAGTCTAACTGTGTGGCCCAGGTTGGCCTGGAACTCAATATCCTCTTGCCTTAGGCTCCCAAGTGCTGGCACTCAAGATGTGCGCCTGGAGGTGGACTTTGTCCGTGCCTTTGTTTGTCAGTCTTCTGGCCCTTACCATCCTGCATGCAGAGTAGAAGCAAGTTATGCTCCCAAGCATGCACCCCAGAGGTCTTGAAAAGCAACCTGGGGGCTGGTGGGATGGCTCAGCAGTAAGATCACTTGTTACCTTTTCAGAGGACCCGGGTTCAAGGACTCCTTGCACTCACATGGCGGCTCACAACTGCCTGTAACTCAGTTCCAGGGAATCTGACACTGTCTCACCAATGTATAAAAAATTAAGTAAATTATTGAATAAAAAAAGAAAGAGAAAACACCTGTTACTCCCTTTATCTCAGATCACACTTTGATCCACTACCCAAGGTCTCTGATGACTTGTTTCTGCCTCCCTTCCTGGCTGCCACTGGACTCACCTGACCCTGTACCACCAGCTTGCTTTTAAGGCTTGAACGTATAGGAATGCCCCACATTGCCTCTGTCTGGATTGGTAGCTCTGTGCACACAGCTCCCAGGGCTCTTTGTAAATCTGCTTATGTGCTCTCCTATCTGAGACTGTGTCAGACAGAAGGCCAGAGTACATGTTCTCTGATACTCTACTGTTCCTCCAAAGTCCACACCACATGGCACCATGTGTGGCTTTAGCCAGAACTTTATAGGACACTGGGGGAAGGAAGTGGTATGTGGTGCTGATCTCAGTGGCCCCAGAAACAGCAGGATGGGTCAAGAAAAGACTATAGACAGGTTACCCAGCCTTCCTCTGGCATCTCACCATGCTTCTAGGAATGCAGTTTAGAACTGAGGTGCCAAGAAACAGGCCATCTGTTCTTAATTTGCCCTATGTTAGAGGTCATGGTGCTGGCCACTGCAACAAGGTAGTGTTCAAGGTTCTTTGCCAGTATGTGGTTCCAGTCTTTCCCTGGGTGGAGGTTCTGGGAACTCCACCTTGGTTGGTCCACCTGTAGGACAGATATCCAACTCTCGCTGCCCTCCAGCATCACTCAGGGCAGCAGCTGCCCAGCTCCAGCCTTTTCCCCTCCAACCCTGTCCTGTAAGTCCCCCTGCAATCTGCTGGCTTCCCTCTGCCCCAGGGCCAGAGCTGAGGTATGACTCTGCTCCACCAAAGACCCAGTTTTCACCTCCCCAGGAGTGGACCTGAGGGCAACTAGGAAGCCTAGAACTGCTTGAGGAATGGCTACACAGTCTTCCAGCCCCTGCCAAGTGACCTCGCCCTGACAGTGTATGAAGGACAATAACTCTTGAAGCTGTCTGTCCTTCTGATTGTGGTTCTGCCCTGGGGCAAGAAATGGGGCCTCACTGTGTTCTGTCCTGTTCTGTTAAGAGTCTCTTAGCTGCCAGGCAGTGGTGGCACATGCCTTTAATTTCAGCACTCAAGAGGCAAAGACAGGCGGATCTCTGTGAGTTCAAGGCCAGCCTGGTCTCCCTAGGCAACTGAGCCCTCTAGAGCCTGTTACAGTTTTACCTCCTGGGACAGTGCATCTACTTTGCTCATGGACAAACTGAAGGATAGTTCCAATTCCAGGTCTGAATGGATGAGCCGCCCTGGGCTGCAGCCTCTTCCTTATACTTGCATCCCTAGCCCCGCCCGCGACTCCCTAATGTGAACCCTCGGGAGGCTAGCTCCTACCTGTCTGCTCCGCAGAGTAGTCTTTGGTCCTGCTCCTCGTCTCTCCCTGATGGTCACCCCTTGCCTATCTCCAGGTTGTCCCCTGTGCACCCTCAGCTACCCAGCCCTGGGTAAATATTTAAGGGTAAGCAGTGGGTATGTGAGGAAGGTTTCCGGGATGCAGTTGGGCTGGAACAGTGCTGTGAGCCTCTCCCTCTGCAGCCGGGAGCTGTTTACTCTACTCTCCTGCCACCTGGTCACCAAGGTGTTTGGCCTTGAACTGTGATGAGAGCTGCTGCTGCTGCTTACAAAGCTTGAGCCCCTTGCTGCCACTCTATGTTAGCTGGTTTACTTGCTGCTTCTAGAAGTCTGTCTGTCCTTGCTTGTTTTCTGGGCATGAAGACCCAAGCATGAAATAAAGAGGCAGGGCCTGAAACATTTGAGGTCTCCTGGTCATCAGGGATACAAGGTAAATGGGAGTGGTCCATACCTTACCTTTGGGCCACACCTCACTCATTCTGTCTCCAGAGCTTCCTCCCTGCTGATGTGTCTTAGCCTGGCCATTCTGAGTAGTCCAAGAAGTCCCTGACTCCCAACTCCATGCCCTCACTAGTCACTGTTTCCTCTGTTGTCACCTGTGTCCTGTAAGGATCCCCTTCCTGCTGGGGCCATAGAGGAAAGCATGCAGAAAGCTTTAGGTCAGTGACAGTCCAATGGGGACCTTACCGTCTTCCCAGCACCAGGCTAGATGTGTCCTCATAGTTGTTCAGACATTTGTCCACCCAGATTTAAGTTCTGTGCCCAGGCCCATGCTAACGGTGCAGCAGCGGCCAGGACAGACCTGTCCTGCCTCACTGTCCAGAAAGGAAAGTATGAGAGACAAAGACGTGGGGGCGGGGATCAACAACAGCTCCACAGGCACCTGAGAGGAGATCTGAAGGAAGCCAACACCTACACATGCTGGGATAGGTCATGTGACACTGTTGAACCCACCTGTGAGGGTCCCAGTGACTTTCCCAGCTTGGTGATCATCAGCGATTTCACCTTCATCACCACCACTAGGAACCAGATAATGACTTGGAAGGGTGGCCTGATGAGGATCTGATGTTGGCCTCTCAGCATTGCTGGTGGCCATTCCTGTGCCCAAGGAAGGAGGATCCTTTAGGTAGGGAAGCAAGCCATGAAGAGATAAGAACAAAAACCCTGTGCAGATTGACTTAGTCAACCTGGATCAGACTATCAGCGTATTTCAAACATGGTGCAATTTGGGAAAAGGTTTCCAGGCAACAACAGTCCAGTTTCAGGTGCACAGTAAAGCTGAAATTTGACTACTTAGAAACTCCTTACAAAGACCATGTGACCCTGAAGTCTACATAGAGGTCTGTAGTCCATGAGGGTTCCATAGCTAAAAAGCCTTGCAATCTGGTGTGGTCTCTGATTGATAGCATGAACGTCAGCAGGCTGTAGAGTACTAGTGATGCCCCGCTTAGGATTGGTTCTATTAACTGGGATCTGGGGAGGGAGAGTCTGGGTAATCATTCTGGGGAATTTGGGTGAGATCTTATATCAAAAGGAGGGTGAGGTCTGCCACCAGATAGCAAAAAGGCCACTCCCAGCCTTCTGGGCAGGAGAGCAGGTGTTTTATCTCCTTGAGGGAGGCCCTTGTATGTTTAACATTCCTAGTTCCCTAATGCTTTGGGCACAAGGAACTTTGTGCCTCCAACACACAGTGCACCACTGAGAAAAAGCAAGGTTTATCTTTATTTTTTATGTATGTGATTATGCGACCATATGCTATATGCGATGGTTTGCTTGTGGAGGCCAGAAGAGGACACTGAGTCCCTTGGAACTGGCATTATAAGCAATTATGAACCCATGTGTGCCCTGGGAATTGAAGTCTAGGCCTCTGAAAGAGCAGCAAATGCTCTTAACCACTGAGCCATCTCTCTAGCTCCTAAATTATTTTAAATAACTTGAAAAATTAGAACAAGAGCCGGTTGTTGGTGGAGCACGCCTTTAGAGAGGCAGAGGCAGGCAGATCTCTGTGAGTTCAAGGCCAGCCTGGTCTACAGACCTTCCAGGACAGGCTGCAAAACTACATAGAGAAACCCTATTTTAGGGAAAAAAAAAAAAACCAACAAACCCCAAACAAACAAAAACCTAAATAAAACAAGGCACACAAGATGGCTTAGAGGGTAAAGTCATTTGCTGCCAAGCCCATTGACTTGAATTTGATCCTCAAGACCTACCCGGTGGAAGGAGAAAACCAACTCTTTGTTTTTTCAAGGCAAGGTTTCTCTGTAGATTTGGAGATTGTCCAGGAACTAGCTCTTGTAGACCAGGCTGGGATTAAAGGCATGTACCACCATGCCCAGCAAAAAACAACTCTAGCAGTTGACCTCTGACCTCTGAGTTTGTACACACAGGAAATAAATGTAAAAGAATAGTAAAATTTGCATACTAATAGGATAAGTATACTATTAACACAGTACATCTACAGCTGTGCTTACTCCACACTTGCTGCAGATGATGGTTGGAAAATGTTAGCTTATTATTGTGCACTGCTCTGTGTCTGAGCAGAAGGCCTTGCATATCCAGTAAGAACCCTCCAGTTCACATATGTGATAGTCTGGAATCTGAGCTGAGGTGTCTCATGGGTGTTTACATGGTGTGATGTTAAGGTACACATGTGTGTTCAGGGCTGAGGCACAGTAAAGCTGCAGGAGTTAGCTCCAGAGCGTGCTGCTGTGCACTCGCGCCACCTTTGGCTATTGCAAGTTCAGAAACGTTTTTACTCTTTCATGACCCCACCACATACTCCGCTTTGCTCTAGGAACAGAGTGAGCCACAGTCAGCCCCTTAGAGGCTGGAGGTGTGTGTCCAGGCTGTAAAACTTGCAAGAGGAGGTGTTTTGGGAGCTGAGGCCTGGTCGGCACACAAAGTAGGAAGACGAGCCAGATGCTCCCATAGAAGAAATGAAGCCCCTCCCCAGCTCAGGCCACACCTCATTTTGTCACGTCAGTCTGTGTGGGGGGAGAACAGGGGGACGGGACTGGTCACCACAGCGGCCATGTGCAGCATCAATCATGTCTGCACACAGTAATGATAGAGCAGGTAGGTTTGTCTTCCTGGAGGAGATCCTAGGGTCTCTAATCTTCTGAAGCACCTTGTACTGGTGGAACCCCTCAGTACTTGGGCAGGGCTGGGAAGCTTTTGGACAGGGTGGCAGCAGTGAGGCTGTAGAGTTGTCAGTGCTCCTGATGGTCATTGTTGGTATCTGCTCTTGCTCTGCACCTTTACCCAGTCTCTGACATTGTTACTGGGGCTCATCCTCCATGGCACCTCAACAGCCATCATGCCATGAGTGGTGGCCTCCTTGGTGCTGGTTGATGTCAACAGACAGGGTGTGGTAAGTTACCTTTTCCGTTAGCCTGGGCAGGTGAGTCTTCAGTGTGCACACAGGATTGAGATTTGGATCAGAGGCTCTGTGTACCCTGGACTGGCTTTACGAAACGAAAGGGCTACTACCTGTTTTCTCCAGTCTGCCCAGCAGCATGGCTTCCCCACCCAGCTTCTGATTGTTAGCCCACCCTGCAAGTAGAGGTAATAGCTCAACTTTCTCCCTTGTAAGTACTCCCTTCTAAGTCTCATAAGATGCAGTACCCAGGCTTGAAGGCAGGATTAGGAGCCCAAGGCCAGCCTCAGAGGCGGTGGGTTCATGACTACTGGTTTAAAAAAGTAATGAACAGTCAGTATTGAAGAGACCCCGTCAGAAGCCTGAGGTGGGAGTTAGAAGAGAGCCTCCCCACCGAGGACTTGCATCCTGGCCACAGCAGCCCTCCGCACTGCTCCACTTCCCTTTGTCCTCAGGGTTCCAGAAGTGGCCCATGCCAGGTCCCTATAGACCCAGCCCCAGTATGTGTTAGGGGCTATGGATATCACCTGTTTGCAGTGCCACTGGCAACCATCCTGGCATTCCCAGAGGAGACAGCTCACAAGAGGCAAGTACACAGTCTCAGCGCTGCTGTTTTGAGACCCACCTAGCTGGGAGTGTTGCCATACTGTTCAGGACTTGCCCACTCTGTTCTTCTGTTCACTCACCCTGCGGCAGGCCAGGAGCCCTGGTGTTTCTAACTCACACTGCACACCTACTGAGGGCAGAGTGTGCAAGGTGCTCCTGAGAGAGGCAGGGTGTGCTCTGGATGGTCAAGGGAAGCCAAGGCTGCGGGCAGAGAGCAGTCCCAGACTGAAGGGCTTGCTGAGGAACCTGGGCCTCCACTGAGAGTGGTGCCCTACTGCACCCCACCTTCCTCCCTCCCCTGGAGCCCCACCATGTGCCTCCCCTTTCTGTATCGCATCTCAGACACTGTGCCAAGAGCCTGGCCTCTTGACAGCAGCTCTGGGCTGGGCACAGGAAGTTGGTTTTTCTGTTCTCCCTAGTTTACTGATGTGAAGTTGTTGATCTCACCAGGTAAGAATAAAACCACTGCGACAGTTTTTGAGAAAAATTTGAAGCAAGGTGTTTTAAATACTGGCCAGGTCCATACCCAGGATTTCCAGAGAATGGCACCAAATTACATTAATCAGAGGCTTATAAGGGCAAACCCCACTTTGTCCAGTCAGAGGCAAGCATACATCCTGCCTATGCACCTCCTGCTTTTGTGTGATCAAGCACGTCCTGTGCAATTGGCGCAATCAAGCTTGTTTACAGAAGCAAAAAAGAAAAAATGTACAGGGCTTGTTATCTTACATGAACTACAGCCCCCAGCATTTTGTTTGTTTGTTTGTTTGTTTTACAGATCAATTAAACAGTAATTTAAACCTAAAACACAACACAACTTTAGCCACCACAGTCTCCTTGACTAGCCAGGAATTCAAGTTAATCCTTCTGCCTCAGCACCTCCCCACCCCCACTCCCCACCCAATGTCAGTTCTGGGAACCTAGACAAGCCTGGTGGTACACACCTATAGTCCCAGGATTTAGGGGGCTGAGGTAGGGGAATCACCTGTGTGTTTCATGATAACTAGGGCGATATGAGCGAAAATGAGGACGTGATCACTCCCACGTGTGGTTGGAGAAGATATGGGGGAGAATGCAGCCAGAGGTATCTGGAAGAGTCCAGACTGAACATGGCCAGCTGAAGAGACTGGCACTCTGGGAGGGAGTGGGACAGGAGAGGAAGAGGAGAGAGAACAAAGACTCTGAAGCTGGAGGAAGGGGGAAGCCCAGCCCTTGGAGAGGTGTAGGGTAGGGGTGTGGTGAGAAGTGCTGAGAGGAACCACAGGTGCTGAGTGAGACCTGCCCAGGTTTCTTTGGTACCTGACACTATGACATTACATAGTGTCTTTTCTCTGTCATGCTTAATCTTGTCTGGCTAACCTTCCTAGGAAGCAGCCCCCCTGTATTTCTTTCTAGAGATGAGTAAACTACAGATGTGCCCAGTTGATGGAATTTGTAAATAAAGTTTCCCCCTCAAGACAGTTTCTCTGTGTAACAGTCCTGGCTCCTGGAACTTTGTTGACCAGGCTGGCCTCGAACTCAGAGATCGCCTGTCTCTGGCTCTGCTGGGATTGAAGGCATGTGCCATCCAGCCCAACCGTGAATACAGTTTTCTTTTTTATATATATAATTATTTTTATTTTATTTGAATTCGTGTTTTGCTACATGTATGTTGGTGTGAGGATGTCAGATCTTGGAGTTACAGACAGTTGTCAGCTGCCATGTGGGTGCTAGGACTTGAACCCAGGTTTTCTGAAAGAGCAGTCAGTGCTCTTAACCACTGAGCCATCTCTCTAGTCCCATGAATACAGTTTTCATTTGAGCATAGAATTCAGTTTTGCACTGGGTGGTAGGGGAGCACGCCTTTAATCCCAGCACTCAGGAGGCAGAAGCAGGCAAATCTCTGTGAGTTCGAGGCCAGCCTGATCTATAAGAACTAGTTTCAGGACAGACTCCTCCAAAGCTACAGAGAAACCCTGTCTTTAAAAAAAAAATCAGTTTTACTCCTGCTCCTTCTCTGAAGTAGAAGTGAGGTCCTTACTTGAGGACATGTTTGTGAAGTTGACCCAAGTGTTCGCAGAGGGCACTCTAAAGGCAGCTTGACATGGCTGTGTCCATGCACATGTTCACCTGCTGCAGCCATAGTCGCCACCCCAGCAACAGTGCTCTACAGAGCCTGGCCCTGCCACCTGGCTGGCAAGAAGCACTTCCTGGCCTTGATGCAGCTGGGCCTGAAGTTCTGGAAGTCGGTCTATTGGAACTGCCGAGGCTTCTATGGGCTCTTCTAGGCCTGCTCCTCAACCATGCCTCAGGCCACTTGGTAGCCACCAAAACCAAGGGTCACATGAGGTGGCCTCCTCTGTCCCCACAGAAGAGAGTCCTTCCTAGAGCCTCAGCAGTGCTGCTTTTGTTTCCTGCCTCAATGGTTCCTCTCCACCATGCCCCTCCCTCTGCACTGGTCTCCCCACCCTCACCCTGCAACAGGCCATTCTAAGGATTGCTGCTGCCAGCTGCTGTGCGGTCCACTGTTCCTCACTCTGAGGCCTCCACTGGGCTGGGGTTTGGTGCCTGCTAAAGGAAAGGGAAGACCTGCTCCCTATAGTGGTTGCTGGGGGACCAGCCCTGCTCCATTTGCCAGCTGGCCTCTTCCTTTTTGTTCCATAATAGCAACGCAGTATCTACATTGCCAAGTGTGGGGGCTCTCAGGGTGGTGTCCGGGGATCACCTCTGGGCTCATTAATACCCAGCCAGGCCCTAACTGAGACCTCCCAGGTGAGATAGCACTTTCCGAGCCTGCCTCCAGATCTCCTTGCCATGGTGGGCACCAGGGACCAGGGAGGTTGTTCCTTGTTCCCAGTAAGGACAGCATGGAGTTAGGGTGCAGGTTAGTGAGTAGCCCTGCCTCTGGGCTGTGTGCACCTCACCCTCAGTTTTATTCTCTGGTGGTGACCCTTACAGGATGCCCATTTCCTACCAGCTTCCAGCTGCTAGGGATGGCTTGAGATGCTGCTGCCCCCTTGTGCCAGGCTGATCCTGCATTCCATCCACATCCTTGCACCTGTGTACAAGTGAGCTCAAGCCTCCTGGTGGTGTCACCTGATGCTTGGCATCAGATTTTTCACTGTCTCTGTGAGAGCCACAGCAGCCTGTCCCCAGGGTGAGGTGGGCCCCAAGACTGAGGCCCTGCTTGCCAGCCATGCTGGTGTTCTCTTATGGAACTCAGTTCTGTCCCTGGTGGCTCCTCCTTAAGTGACTTATTTGTACCCCACCCACCTACCTCCATTGCTGAGGCAGTGAAAAGATGGGGCTGCCTTCTTGTTTCAGAGGCTTGCTTCTTCCGGCTTAGTGACTAGGCAGATGCCCTACACTCTGGCGGGCTTCCCTGTATAAGATGGAGATGAAAGTGTACCTGTCTCTGGGATCAGTCCCAGGCCTGGCTAAGTGAAGTTGTCTGTCAAAAGTCCTTAACCATGCAAGGAATCCCAGTGTTTGTGGGGCCGAGGCACAAGGGTCATGAGTTCAAAGCCAACATGGGCTTCTAAATCTGCTTCTAAGACTGCTCCTGACTCTCCAGCTGTGCCGCTGCTGACAGCCAGCTAATTCTCTGGTTTCCTCATGTCACTTATCCCTGAGTCTGGGTGGCTCTTTCAGAGAGGTTGCTGGGGTCATTTGTCTAGTCTTGTCAGGGCAAGCATCAGAATGTGGTCTTCAGTCTAATTTGTCACCTCAGTGAGTCCACTCCAGCATAGCTTTCTTTGGAACACACAGAGATGCCACTCTCCCTTCCTCTCTGACAACCATTTCACTTGGTAGCTGTCCCTCCCTTGGTACACAAAAGGTTGAGCCTGAGTTGAGCAGGCACACTGAGCTGTGCTCCACAGAGCCCTTCATGCCTGCTGCACTGCCTCCCTCATCACAACAAACACTATACGAACTTAGGGCCCCAGCGTCTTTTTTTCTCTCCTAAGATTTATTTATTTAGCTGGCTTCTGGTGGCACAGTGCTTTAATCCTAGCTCTTGGGAGATAGGCAGGTGGATCTCTGTAAGTTCAAGGTCAGCCTGATCTACAGAGTTAGTTCCAGGGAGTCAGGGTTACACTGTCCTGAAAAACAAAAACCAAAATAACAACAACAAGAGATATATTTATGAGTGTGTATGTGCTTGAGTGAGTATGTATGTATACCATATTTGTGTAGGTACCTTTGGAGACCAGAACAGGATGTTGAATCCCTTGGACCTGGAATTGCAAATGGTATGGGCTGCCTGTTGTGGGTGTTGGGAACGGAACCTAGGTCCTCTGCAAGAATAACAAGTACTCTCAACTCTGAACTGTCTCTCCAACCTTGCCTCTCACTTCCTTATCTTTAAATACATACAGGTTCATAATGATTTGCTTGCTCCTAAGCCAGTTGTGCCTTTAACCACACCGGTGGTGGTCCAGATCTTGCTCACACTAGGAAGAGGCTGGGCTACCACAGCATAAGCATCCCGGGGCCAGCTTTGAGCCCCTACTCTTGTTTCTTTACTGTACCTGTCACCATTTAGAAAGTGGAAAATTGATAAAATGTAATTGTCATTTTTATTTTGTTATGTGTATGGGTGTTATTGCCTGCATGTATGTCTGCATATCACATGCATGCCTGGTGCTCACAGAGGCCAGAAGAGTACATCAGATCCCCTGGGGTTACAGACAGTTGTGAACCACCATGCGGAATTGAACTCAGGTCCTCTGGAAGAGCAGCCAGTGCTCTTAAGTGCCAAGCAATCTCTGCAGTCCAGTTTTAGTATCATTATGACATTAGGAGCTATATCTCCAGCACTTTTTAATTTCTTTTTTTGTTTTTTTGAGACAGAGTTTCTCTGTAGCTTTTGGAACCTGTCTTGGAGCTCACTCTGTAGCCCAAGCTAGCCTTGAACTCACAGAGATCCACCTGCCTCTGCCTCCCAAGTGCCCGCCTAATTTTTATTTTGAGTCAGGGTCTCACCATGTTGCCCAGGCTGTCCTTGAGTTCCTCCTGCCCCAGCCACCTAAGTACCTAAGTGTCCCCATACCAGGCTGTGCTGTCAGTCTTCTTGTTGACAAGACTGAGGGTTTTTTTTTTTAGATTTATTTATTTATTATATATACAACATTCTGTCTGCATGTATGCCCACATGCCAGAAGAGGGCACCAGATCTCATTACAGATGGTTG
>LOEQ01000107.1:370247-380897 GCA_001685075.1 Bramus lutescens | reverse complement strand
TCTTTATTAACCAAAGAAAGTAACACATAGACAGATGACCCTCCTACATCAGAAAAGGGCACTCCATACTGTGGCATTCTTTCCCTGCATCAGTGGGGGCCTGGATGGCCACGCTGCCTCCTGCTGTTGAGGCCAGGCTACTTTCTTTCCACTGTGAAGTTTCTTTTCTGCCAGCTGTCCTTCAAGCCCCTTCTTTGGGGAATGTCCCCTGGCCCACCTGGGAGGCGGAGATGTATCTAGAGGGGAACCGTGGAGTTAGAGGGGAACAGTGGAGTGCCAGTCCTGCCCACTAGGCTGTGTAGCAAGGAAAGGGCAGAAATTCAAGGCTGCTGGACCTAGAGAGGGGACTAGGGTGGGGCCGACCAGGCAGGGGGTCATGTATGCAACCTGTGGTACTAACACTTTAGTTGTAGGGAACTGGAGCGAGGGGCAGGCCAGGGAACACAGGGGACATCTGGACCTCTCTAGAGGTGGGTGCCCCAACCACAGGGACCCAGCTGAGCCTGGTGACACTTATGCTTGGGAGGCTGAGGCAGGAGGACCACCCATGAGTTCAAGGTCAACCTGAGTTACAGTTATGCTAGACCTTGTCTTGTTATCTTATTGTATGACTGTTTTGCTTGCTTTTATGTGTGGTGTGGGTTACCTGGTGCCCACAGTTGTCAGAATAGTGCATTTCACATCCTATGGAAGTGGAGTTATAGATGGTTGTAAGCCACTGTGTGGGTGCTGGGAATCAAATCCCAGGCTCTCCGCAAAGCAACAAGCACTTTTAGCCTCTGAACCATCTGTCCTGTCCAGCCCAGAGAGACCTTGTCTGGGGGTTGGGGATGGGAGCAATCGAAAGCTCAGTAATTAATGCATACTACCCTTGCAGCGGACTGGACTCGGCAGACATACACATAATTAAAAACTAATAAAGAGCCATTGGCCCTTGTTCCTTCCCCTGCAGGTCTCAGCTCCACCGCAGGTTGCAGTCCCTGGGCCTGGGTACCTACCCACACAGCAGTGGGCAGCAGAGTCCAGACTCAAGTCCAAGTGCAGCCTCAGATGCTACAAATAAAACCAGAAGAAGGTGGCAGGGTGCGGCAGCCCCGGATGTGTTCATTGGCAGAGCTGGTGAGCTGGGCCAGGTGTTCAGGGTGGGGGTGGGAGCAGAGGGACTTGTGACAGCCACTGCAAAGGTCTATTTCCGTGCAAAGAACCTTTATTGAACACTTGTCATGTGGGTGATGCTCCAGTGTCCCTCCATGCCCATTCTGAAGTCATGGGACCGTCCTGCCCCTCGGGGCCCTCTGGCTCCTTCCATTCCCTCGTCTGAAGCACATGATGAGCTCAGAGCCTTTGAGCTCCAGCTTCCAGACTACCTGCAGAGGTGACCACTGAGACAGGGCCACAGTGCCACCATCTCGTGAGGCTGGGTCCTCAGGACTTCTGGATCACCACCTGGAACTTACCTGGAAGGGAAGGGCCATGCCACTTTTAACTGGGGCTGGGACAGGAAGCCTGTCAGTAGGCTGGCTGCTCACTTGCACCAGCAGCCTGGGAAGCCCTGGAGTAAGTGCGTTATAGGGGACTGCCCCCACCCAACTGGCCCAAATCCCAGACCAAGAGGGAGCCTAGGGACAGGTGACTGAACATGTAGGAGGCAGAAGGGCTGGCCTGAGCTCCTGACATGTCTGCTCATTCATCCCAGGTCCCCACAATGGTGAGGAGGGGGTGGCAGCTCCCCACTACGGGGAGCGGGGCTCAGGCCCAGCAGTGCCCTATGGGTTAAGATAACAGCAGGTGGGTGGTAGGTTTCCACACTTCAAGGTCATCAGGGAACCTGGCCAGGTTGCCTAAGATGCTCCACTGGTACATTTCCTTAGAGGCACCCCAGGGTCACAGGCTGAGTACATGGATATGTTCATGTTGAGGCTGTCTCTGGGCCTCAAATTCCCTGTCAGATGTGGTTTGGTACTCTGGTTCCTCTTCTCAACACTGAGGGACCAGGGATGGGGAAGCCCCAAAGCCTACACCACATTTGAGGGCTCCCGAGTGACTTACAGGCAGGCAGGANNNGAGGCGGTGACTAGGCTCTGGAAGCCCAGTGTATGGAGGGCACCGCACAGGAGGCCGCAGGTGAAGGCCAGGAACTAGGATGGGAGACACAGACCACTGTGGGAGGAGGGGACACCAGGCCCCGCGGCCAGAGGCCTAGCAGGGGATGGGCAGATGGCATTTCCTGTATTCCCCAGTACCTTGGGAGCTTCCTCTAGATACTGTGACCCCGAGCCCATGGTGATGAGGAGGGGGAAGCTGTTGTCCTGCAGCACGTAGGTCCCCTGGTGACAGAAAAGAGCCTGGTGAGGCTGGGCACTGACAGAAGGGAGAGAAGACCCAAGGAACAGACCCAAGGACCCCAGCACCCAATCCTTCAGCACTGCTGGGGGCCTGGGCACCCTGATGGACATGTGGCTTCGTAGGAAGCAGTCGCTATCTGGCAGGAGTGCTGGGAGCTGAAACCCTGGCCCATGAAACAGTGGCAGGGAATGGGCACAGCATGGGCGTCTGACGGGGACTACCACAAGCCTGGGACAAGAATCATCATGTTGAGGCCACTAGCTAGCTCACTCCTGACAGGCAGGTTGAAGTTGCAGAAATAGCCCTGCCACCAGACTGAAGCCCTGGCTTCCCTTTGGGGCTCCAAGGAGAAGGTGTAGATGATTATGGAGAATCTATGGTTCTTGCTTCTCAAGTCCCCAGTGGGCCCACCGGGAGGTTTCTTTGTGGGGTTTCCACTGCCCCCAACCTGGAGGCCAGGTACTGGCGCTGAGCCAGGCCATCTCACACACCCACCTGGTGGTTGGTTCGGAGTCCATCCATGTGCTTTTGGAACATGGCTGCCCACAGATCTTTGCATAGGAACTTGAGGGCATCCAGCTCCTCTCTAAAGGCCAATGTCTCCTGGGGCAGCCTGGAGGAGGATGTTGAATGGAGCCAGGCCATCTGGTACATGTGTGGGCCCACAAAATGTTCCCCACCCTAGGTCTTCCAGCTGAAACCCCAACATCAGGTCTGCCCACCCCTCCCAGGCAGTAGAGGAAGGCAGGTGGAGCTGGCTCTCACCTCTCACCCAGAGCCTGGCCCACGCGGAAGCCCAGGCCCTCCAGGACCAACAGGCTCTTCTTCTTTCCCTAGAAGGTCAAGAAAGGGAGGTTCAGGAAGACACTATGCCAGTTTCTTCCCCAGCTTTCTCTCCCCTCAGCCAGGAAAGCTCAGCTTCTAGAGCCTTCTACCTGATTCCTGAAAGCTGTCCTGGTCTTCCGCCCAGGTGGAGTCTCTGAACCCAGCCCTCATCTGTCCCCAGCCCCATGTTGTCCCTGAGGTTGGGGCCTAGCTGCCGAGTTCACCTAGGTTGTCAGATGCTGGCACAAATACCCAACCAGAGAAGGGAGGAGAAGGGTTGAGCGGGCATGCTGTTCCAGGTGCTCATGGGAACGCTACTTGCATTCAACCTTGGGTAGCTAAGGCAGACTGCACTCACTTCATGGGTGGAAACAGGCTCCAAAGAGTTAAGAGGCTGCCCTAGGCCTTCTGCAGACCAGTCATCTGGGCTACTTGGAAGGCTGAGGCAGGAAGGTCACATGGTGCCTGAGCTAGAGGTCAGGGTCAGTGTGGGCAACTTGGCCGAACCCTGTATTGAGAAAAAATTTCAAGGCACCTGTGGTAAGGTACCCCTATAGTCCCAAAACTTGAGAAACAGAGGTGGGAGAACCAGAAGCATGAGGGTCATTCTCAACCACAGCGAGCTGAAACCAGCTTGGGCTACATGAGGCCCTGTCTCACACAGTTACAGGAAAAGGTTGGAGGTGTGGCTCAGCAGTAAGGTATGCCTGAGACCTTGTATTCGATTGCATCTCAACACACCACAATCAAGGGGCTAGCTCAATGCAGGGGGGCCTGGGTGAAAGCACCTACATTTCAAATCAAGGTGTTAGCCAGGCATGGCAGTACGATCTGTGACCCTGGCACTTGCGAGGCTGAGGCAGAAGAATCACAAACTCGAGGCCAGCTGTGGCTACATACTGAGAGACCCTGTCTCAGAGGCTACCCTCCTGGGTGTGATAGTACACACCTTTAATCCCAGAACTCCAGAAACAGAGGCAGGTGGATCTTTGTGAATTCAGGACCAGCCTGGTCCACATAGTGAGTTCCAGGACAACCAGAGCTACATAATAGATCTTATCTCAAAACACCAAGATATAAAGAATAAAAACAAAGTGAAACATCAAAGCAAGCCAGCAAAACAGCTCAGTGGGTAAAGGTGCCAGCCAAGCCTGAAGACTCGAGTTACATTCTGGGGTTTCACATGGAAGGAGAGAACTGACCACCTAGAGTTGTTCAGGTGTGGTGGCGCACACCTTTAGTTCCAGCACTCCAGAGGCAGAGGTAGGAGGATCTCTGAGTTTGAGGCCAGCCTGGTCTACTGAGTGAGTTCCAGGACAGCCAGGGCTACACAGAGAAACCCTGTCTTGAAAAAACAAAACAACAAAAAAAACAAAACCAACATAGGCACACAGAACAGGTGACATATGCTGATCGTTTTACTGTAGGAACAGCTCTGAGATGGGATGGACATGATAAATCGTGTTGGCTGCAAGGTCCTTGTGACTTATTAGTACATGCCATCCTTTCATATGATGGAGAGACTTATTAGTACATGCTGTCCTTTCATATGATGGAGACTTATTAGTACATGCCATCCTTTCATATGATGGATAGACTTATTAGTACATGCCATCCTTTCATATGCTGGAGAGACTTATTAGTACACACCATCCTTTCATATGATGGAGAGACTTATTAGTACATGCCATCCTTTCATATGATGGAGAGACTTATTAGTACACGCCATCCTTTCATATGATGGAGAGACTTATTAGTACATGCTGTCCTTTCACATGGATAAGGATGGAGAGACTTATAATAGTTTGGTCATGCAGTCCAAACAAATTTATGAAGTTAACAGATGCCCTTTACCTGCTCAAACACAGAACAAAAACCATCTTTGGCTGACTTGTGATATGTTACCTTTAAAAGTTTGTGTCTTTCTGAGTTGGGCAGTGGTGCTGCACACCTTTAATCTCAACATTTGGGAGGCAGAGGCAGGCAGATCTCCATGAGTTCAAGGTCACCCTGGTCTACAAGAGCTAGTTTCAGGACAGCTAAAGCTGTTATACAGAGAAACCCTGTCTCAAAAAACCAAAACCAAACAAACAAATAAATGAAGTTTGTGTGTTTCCAGAACAAAAGGACCAGACAAGTAGCCCAGGTGACCCAGCCTCTTAGAACGCCTCTGTTGCAGTTTCTTCAAAACTCTACATCCAGAATAGCTTCAGAGCTGCTTGCTGAGATGGTCCAGCCTCACAGACTATTCAGCCAAACTTCAGATAAGCCTGCACCCTCCCATCACTCCAAAACTGGACAACAGCTGGCTCTCCCAGGACTTGACCATTATTCCAATTTTCTCAGGGTCCCCTAAAGATGCCATCATCCCAGACAACAGGAAACAGTCTAGAGAACATGATGCCCATATTCCCAAGAAGTGGGGTGGGTGGGTTTTGGTTTTTTGGTGGGTTATGGATGTTTGTCATTGTTTAGGGGGTTGGTTACAAGTTACTATTGGTGATGGTCAGGAAAAAAGCTGAACAAAGGAGATTAGATTCAGGGATCCAGATCTGAAAAGAAAAGGGGGAGGGATATAGAAATCATAGGATAAGAGAGCAGATTATCAAACTGAATCTGCTTTCTTTTCTTTTGGTTTATTTGAGACAAAAACAGCCCCAATTGTCCTAGAACTCACTCTGTAGACCAGGGTGGCCTTGAACTCACAGAGATCTGCTTGCTTCTGCCTCCCAAGTGCTGGGATTACAGGTGTACGCCACCACCGCCCAGCTGAATCTACTTTCAAACTAAAAAACCAACTACTAGTCTCAAATATTTTACATTGATACAAATTTAAGGTTATTATTGTTATACTGTACATGTTTCTACTCCTTAAGATATTTTTGTTTACTGATACAAATTTTAGGTCATTTTTGTTATACTGTTTATATGCTCCAACTTTTGTTTAAGATGTTTTTGTATAATGATACGTATTTAAGGTTATTTTTGTTATATGTATATATGCTGCTACTCTTGTTTAACATATTGTACCTATGCAGCTCATTTTAAAATGCAACGCAAAGTTCTAGTCCTTAAAAACTGTTATTATAATGCCAGGCAGTGGTGGCACACGCTATTAATCCCAGCATTTGGGAGGCAGAGGCAGGTGGATCTGTGAGTTCAAGGCCTGCCTGGTCTACAAAATGAGTTCCAGCACAGTCAGGGCAAGAGACATCCTGTCTCAAAAAAGCAAAAAACAAAAAATGAAAACAACAACAAAAAGCTATCATTATAAGCCATTTAGGATAATTAAGAAACACAGATTAGTAGTTAATCATCTGTAACAATCAAACTTGTAGTTACATTAGGTATATTTTCAATATCACATAGAGATATATTTTAGACAGTCTTCAAACATTTCAAATACCTACAAAATATGGCATTTAAAATATTTTAATGATATATGGCTTTTCATGACAATGAGACACATCTACTCCTGACAACACCAACTTACTTCAAAAAAGATGATGGGCATTGAAGAACCTCCACATGGAGTTTAATTTCATTTGTGGGAAAGTTAGTCACTGGGCAAGAAACTGCCCTTGCCTCAACTGTTGACAGTATGCTGTCCAAACTGGACAAGCAGAATACAAAAGATAGCAGCTGCCAAACCTTGCCAGATAGCGTAGGACAGTCCTTCAAAAATTCCTGCTTCACAAAAGTCTGTCAGATAGTCTAGGCCTGTAGGCCGAAGATGAAAACCCCAATGTTCCAGAGGAACTTTCAGTGACTGTCTAGGCAGCCATGTCTCTGTCTTTTCTATAGTTTTGAAAATTGCTGGCTCTGCACTTCCTGTTTACTTGGGTAATAGTATATCCTTCTCAGGTCTCTAATGGGTATTGAAGACTAGATTAGAAATGCAGAAAAGAAAACTTACGTAAGAGGTATAAAGTGTTTAAGGTTGAGAGACATATAAGTTTAAATTGTTTATCTAAAAAATGTTTTGAGATCTAAAACGATAGTTTTAGGATGGAAAGTTTTGATAGAAAATATTTAGGTATAAACTTTAAATTAATCAAGGTAAAATAAATAGTAGAGTATTTTCTCCAAATATGCCACATACAAATGGACTGAACTTTGTGAATATAATTCTTACCTGATAATTGTTCTTACTGTGTATAATTTTACAATTTTATGTTAGAGTTAAAACCTTTCCTTTTTATTTAGACAAAAAAGGGGAAATGGTATGGAATATGTGTACACTGTGTGATGATATATTGCTGTGACGGGTTTAATAAAGAGCTCAACAGTCAATAGCTAGAATATAGACTATAGGAGGTACAGGCAGAGACAGGAAGTAGGAGATAACTGAGGTACAGAGGAGACATGAAGGGAAGGAAGCAGGACAGGCTGTACACAACATATCGTAGATTAATAGAAATGGGTTATTTAAGTGATAAGAGCTAGTTAAAAACAAGTCTAAGCTAAGGCCAGGCTTTCATAATTAGCAAGTCCCCATGCCATATTTGTGAGCGGAGCTGACAGCCCAAAGAAAATTCTGACTACAGTGAGACAACAGAAAGCAGGGGGAAGGCCAGGGAGGTGTGCAGAGAAGCCCCCACCACAGCAGCACCTCTAAAGGCTCTTTGTCTCTTATTCTCCTGGGGGAGATAAAGCAGGGACTCTACTGCCCTATGAACAGACCAGAGCCTGGCCAGTCAGTGTATTTTTAGGGCTGTCCCCTCTGGCCACATGATCATGGGTAGAAGGAACAGGGGTGTAATACACAGAGAGGATGCTGGGAGAGATGCCACCAGTATTGGGACAAATGACATACAGTACAAAGCAAAGAGCAGCTGGGTCAGGCAGATTCCCTACCCACAGACAAATTCTGGAGCTGAGGGACTGAGTTTTTGTTTCTGGCTGTCCCCAGAGCCTGTGCAGCTTCCAAAACATGGTCCTTCTTCCAAAGTCCCAATCCTGAAAATCAAAACAAGTTGTCTGCTTAAGGTGCTGTTCTAGGACCTGAATATTTAACATCCACAGATAACCTGCAAAAGTCCTTCTGATGAAATGGAGTGTTTGAAATAACCCACACACTCGTCCACAGACCTCGCTTTATTTTGTTGTGCTGAGGATAAAACCTAGACCCTCACTGGGGGATTCTTGGCAGGGACTCTACCACTGAGCCACACCCCCAGCACTCACTGGAGGATTCTAGGCAGGGCCTCAACCATTGAGCCATACAACAGCCCCTCACTGGGGGATTCTAGGCAGGGGCTCTACCACTGAGCCATACCCCAGCCCCTAACTGGGGGATTCTAGGCAGGGGCTCTACCACTGAGCCATAACCCCAGCCTTCTTATAGACTGCAAATCCCTTCTATATGATTATAGTGCCAAATTATTATAATGCTAATATAATGTCACTGTTATATAGTTACATCATACTGTTTAGGGAATTATTAAAAAATTCAAACAATCATTACAAATATAATTAAGAGAAATCTGTGCCTCAAATCCTAGTACTTGGGAAGTGTAGGCAGGAGGATCTTGTGTTTGAAACTAGAAGAGATTCCAGGTGCAGCCCCCGGGAGGCAGAGGCCAGCTGTATCACACTGGGAGCACAGCCCGCAAACCAGACACAGAAGGGCCCGCGTTTGATCCAGAGGTGCTTTTCCCAAGTCAGAGAAGGAAGAGAGTTGTTTGGAGTCTGCACACCTATAATCCCAGCACTTTCCAGCCTAAGTGGCTTCATTAGAAGCCAGCCTGGGTTACACAATGAAAACCTGCCTCACGACCACATGCTCAGGAGATTGGGGGGGTGGGCGTGAGGGAAGAAAAGAGAGAAAATAATAATGCGGGGGCAGAGCAGTCTCTACTGCAGGCCTTGAGCTCCTACACCGAAGGATCCTGGGGAAGCCATGACAGCTGCCATGCAGCTTAAAGTCAGGGAAGTTCCTGAGCCCTGATGCTCAGGCCCCACCCCCACCCACTCTATTCCCAGCTGTGGAACCCGAGGTAGTAGTAGGAGCTTCTAGAAGAGGGCCGGGCAAGCTCACATTTCTGCGGACTCGCGGAAAGCTATTCGTAAACCTTTTATTTGAGAGTCAAGGTGAGACAGAGCAGTCTCTCCATGAGCCCAGATGGAAGGGTCAGGCTGACCTGCCTGATGGGGTGGAAGACCCAGGAAAATGAGTGTGACACCCAGGACAGCTCAAAGGAACACGTAAGTGGTAGGAACTATTATGGGTTACAATACTTCAGTGACACCAGCAACACCCTCCACATCACCGGGTGGGGTTTTTACTCACTACTGGAGCCAATCCCTACTAAAAGACCCACTGTGTGCTGGGGCATAATGCGATCAGCACAGACTTCACCCGGCTCACCCGGGCACACAGGCAGCGGAGACAGATAAGACGGGGTACGGCTAGGGTGTATTTTCTACGGAGGAAACGGAAGGATAGGGAGATTAAGATGCTGAGTTGCACACTGGGTGGTGAGGCGAGTCCTCATCCGCCCCTAGTAATAGCCAATTACCCTAAATACCAACGGCTCACCAGGACCAGGCCCCGAACTGAGCCCTTGTCCCGAATCATCTCACGTCACCTCAGCAATGACCGGCCAGGAGGGCTCGATCGCACCGAGAGGTCACCCCCGAGGCTACGGCGTGCCGCTCACCCCCGAGCTAGGGTCTGGGTCCCGGGCCCACAGCTCCGCCACCATCTCGGTGTGCAGAAACTCGAACAGCACCGCGTCCGCCATGCACCGCCTCGCGTCCCACGCTCTCAGACAACGCTTCCGGCTCCCATTGGGCAGCTCAGGAGGTAGAGCCGACGTGATTGGTGCTCTTATATAGCCACGCCTCCTCCTCCGCAGGCGCAGAGCGCGCTGAAGACACAGAAGCGAGGGGGAGGATGCATCGAGCCCCTTCTTGGGCATCCCACGTTAACCTCTCCCGCCCTTACTTCGCTTCTCTCGCTGTTTCCGGGTCTTCGGATATTCCCATTGGCTGAGTCTCTGATTCAAGTGACTGTCCCAGTTTAAAAGAAAAAAAAAGTTAAAGCGTCCTACAGAATTTTCCAAAATATTAAAAAATACGACTCGGAAACGACTTGTCTAACCGCTTTCCTATTGGCCGGAGCTTGACTCATGTGACTCCACACGGAAAGACCGCCTCACTTCCGCCAGGCGGCGAATCCCTCGGGTTCGGAGCGTCGGAGACCTGGTATGGCCGTCTGGGACTGTGGTGTCGCTGTCTCCCGTTAGTGTCCCCGCGTGAATGTCCCCCCCGCGTTAGTGTTATGTTTTTTGTCTCTTTAAGCGGCAAGCCACGCCCACTCCCAGTGACCCTGCCCGCCTCCCCCGCCATCTTGAATCTCTGTTCTCTCTGTCTCTCTCTCTCGGCACGCGTGTCTCTCTTCTCTCTCCCCCTCCCCCTTCCTTCCCCCCTCTTTAAGTAATAAATATCCAATTCTATTCCATATAATGTGTCTGC
>LOEQ01000107.1:199570-210411 GCA_001685075.1 Bramus lutescens | reverse complement strand
CCCTCCGCTCGTCTCGCTGCTCCCCGAGGGAGGTAGCGCGGAGAGGAAGCTGTCTTCGCTCTGCTCTCTATGGTCCTGGAGGACCGTGGAAGTTTGGGACGGAGAGAGGCGTGAATCTTGGTACTTAAGAGTCTTTGAAACCATGTGGTTCTGTTACAAGGCCCTGTTGAGCGCTTTCTGTGCTCCCAGATTCCAGACAGGGTTCAGCGAAGAAGAGAGCAAACGAGAGAGGGGGAGGGGAAGGAAAAAATGAAGAGAGAGGAAGGAGGCGAGGTATCAAAGGACGCCCTCCCTTTGCATGTGGGCTGACTTGGTTTGAACCTCAGCCCACTCACGCTGACTCACTCAGCTAAGCCATTCCCCACCTGCGTGCCAAGCAGCGGCTGCTAGCGACAGCTGTGACTTCCCTGGGGCTTACAGTCCAGTGGGACAGTCAGACGTGGTCCTACCCAACAGGGACTACCTAGAGTGGGCAGGGCCTGGATGGAAGAGTCCAGAGGACAGTGAGACCTGGTTAGCGCGAGCACCTGACTCAACCCGGGTGTCAGAACGGGCTTCCTGAAGGAAGGGACATCTGAGCCCCAGACCTGGGGCCCGGTGGATGACTTAGTATTACTCACTTCCTGAAAGGAGAATTTCACCCTGTTCCCACTTGCGGTTCTCGGATTGCTAAGGAAATAGGGCATCGTTTTGTGAATTTAATGGTCTTATATGTTTTGCGTTTTTGCTCATTTCCTTTGCCCATTTTTTTCAAAATGAGCAATTCAATTCAGCAGTTTGTAAAATTAAAAAGGGGGAGGCAAAGGAGATGAACATCTTTTTATTACTGCCCATCTATTGCAGGGATGCTTGGGTGTCAGTTCTGTTAGTCACTTCCATAGTGTTTCCTCCCGGTTCATGCTTTGGGAATTCTCCGGGTTTGCATGTATTTACCCAACATGTCCTACACTTTTTTTGTTTGGTCTTGGTGGATTAAGGGAGGACATGCCTCAAGGTTATATAACATGTAATCTGCTATATATTTTAACTGTTTTCCTTGTTATGCTGTGAGCCACTGAGCCACATCCCCAGCCCCTCACTGAGGAATTCTAGGAAGGGGCTCTACCACTGAGCCACACCCCAGCCCTTGGAAATATGATACACAGCAGAACATATTAACAGTTAATAGTTGGGCATGGTGGTTCATATCTTTAATCCCAGCACTCGGGAGGCAGAGGAAGGCTGATCTCTGAGTTCGAGGCCAGCCTGGTCTACAGAGTGAGTTCCAGGACAGTCAGTTACAAAGTGATACCCTGTCTCAAAAAAATAAAATAAAATAAATAAATAAAAAAGGAAAGAAAGTAGCCCTACTAGTACAGGAAAGGAAAAGGGCTGAGCGGCCACCGATCAGAGAGCCCTTCACAAGCCTGGACTCCAGAGGGCGCGCCTGAACCGTGTGTTGTGTGAAGGAGCCAGGAGCCACAGGAACCCAGCTTTTGCAAGGCGAGTTCCCACTGTGCTCCTTGGTATCTCTACCTGAAATCATTTGTCGAAGTAAAACAGCAGTGTGTGGTGGCACCCATCAGCATACCTTTAAACCCAGCTCTGAGAAAGCTGAGGCAGGAGGTCTACTGCAGGTTCTAAACTAGCTTGTGCTACATAGTGACTTTCAGTCCAACCTGTGCCACAAAGCAAGATCCTGGGAAGAAAAAATAACCCAACACTGACGTATCGGTGCACGCCTTCAATCCCAGCACTCGAAAGGCAGAGATAGATCTCTGTAAGTGTGCAAGACCAGTCTGGTCTACAACAGTGCTTCCAGATCAGCCAGGGATACATAAAAGGACCAGGGACTGGAGAAATGGCTTATCGGTTAAGAGCACTGATGCTCTCTCTTCCTTAGGTCTCGATTCCCGACATCCACAGGGTGACTCACAACCATCTCAAACTCCCGTTCCAGGGGACCTCCGCGGGCACCAGGCACACAAAAACCCTCGTGCACATAAAACAAGATAGAATTCCATGCCATTTTTTAAAAAATAAAGTACCAGTTTACGTATCTCTGAATCCAAATGAAAACTCAGAGCGTGTCTGAGATGCCAAGCCAAGCAGAATCCTAACTCAGTTTCTCCCACGGGGGAAAAGGAATCCCAAGCCTTGAGCCTGCAACTCTCAGATCTACCGCCAGGGGTCGCCGGCGCCCCGCTAGAGGATTCCCAGGCGAGTTGGGCTGGACCACGCGGAATGCTCAGGACCCAGCGAGAAGGCGATGCGCATCCTTACTGCAGCCAACCTGCGTCCCGGCGGCCCACGGCTGTGACTTTGAGTCGTTTGCCTTAATCAAGGGCGGGAAAAGTTGTTCTTAGTTCTTCATCATCCCTAAGTTTGCTTTCTGTGTTCAATTTGTGCACTGAGCCTTGCATGCCCAGATCCAGAGCCTCCCACTCCTGATGCTTTGAGTTCAAATGATTCCACTTTCCTCACTCAGCATCCGGGTTCAGCTCTCCTCTTGAGCTTGTTCCTCCTGTATCAACTTAGGATCCCCTCTGCACTCCAGAAGGGATGGAGAATTGAGGGTGGGGGGACGTGCTTGGACCAAAATGTAACTGGACAGCTGGAGACCCTCAAAGTTTCCGCCCTCGGCGGTGGGGAGGTGTGTGTGGGGGACCAAGTGACCAGGCCGTCGTCCCCACCTTCCTCTAAACTTAGCTGTGATGACGGCGATCGCGGCGGGCTGGGGATGCAGGGGACCCGAGCATAGAGGGGGCCAGCTCGCCTAAGCTGTGAGAACCTCTATTTATAGTGCCCGGAGCCCGAAATAGCGTGGAGCAGAGCGGCCGGGATGACGTGGGAGCCACCCGGGGCTGACTCACCCGGCCCGGAGTGAAGGCCGCAGGATGGGGGACAGTGGAACATATTGGACCCGACCCCGCGCCTTCATGGACATCTCTTTTACTAAGCCATCCCAATGTGTCTGCTGGGACAGGCAGTGGATGTATAGATACACAGCAAAAGATATCTGTAGCATGGGGCACTGAAGTTGGATTAGCGGTAGGATTTCCACCAAAAAAATTTCCACCAAAGGAATTGAACAAGGCGTGCACACTAGCTTCTCACCAGAAAGAGTACTGAAATGTTTTAGAGTTGGAGGTATGGACACACTGACCACACACAGCCATTATTCCATAACGTGTCTCCTATACTATTCCCNCCCCCCCCCCACATGTTCCCTCTGCCTGGAATGCTTGTCCCTGCTTCCAAAGACTTGAGAACTCATACACTTACTTTAGAGCACCGTCCCTCTGTGATCTACTGGCGTGGGATAAATGACTGGTGCACAGGGTAGCCAAGACAGAGATAAATATAGATTTCATTTAGCTGATTAGCATGGATTAAAAAGTGTTGGAAAGAAGGAAAAATGGATACAACAGCAGCTTATTTTCTGTTCTGGCAGCAGGTGCGATGGGCAAGTATGGCCCAGGAGCCTGGTTACAGCCCCAGGAGGGACACACTGAAATGATGTTTATGGGGGTGGTGGGCACTGTGCTGCCTGCACCTAGGCAACCTGGGCAACCTGGTCCTGAGGTCATGCAGGTCCTAGCATTGGGGCTGTAGGGAGCCCAAAACAGGTGTAAGGACATCAAAATGATTGCTGTGCTCATACTTGGGAGACTTTATTGCATTTTCCTGAGTTTAATGGAGCCTGGATAGAATCGCAGCAGATCAAAAGCCCAACTGGATGGCAACTTGCAAGGACTTAACAATCCTAAACTCTGTGTAGAGGCCCATATGCTAGCCCTCCAGGTTCTGAAGCCAGAGGACAAAAAGTTAGAGGCCAGCGGGGCTCTGTCTTAATAAAAATGAAACAGTGGCTGCAGAACAGCTCTGTGTTCAATCCTCCACCATTGCATAAACCTTGCATGCTGGTTCAGACCTGGGTGGAGGCTGAAAGATCAGGAGTCCAAGGTCATCCAGGGATACTTAGGGAGCTTGCTGCCAGCTGGGCTACCTGAAACTGTCTTAAAATAAACAGTTAAGTAAGAAAACAAACAAGTAAATAGTACTATGCCCTTGGTTATATCTATAGCATGTTAAAACATCAAAAATGGGCTGCAGAGATGGCTCAGTGGTTAAGAGCATTAGTTACTTTCCCAGAAGACCCAGGTCTAATTCTCAGCACCCACATGACAGCTCACACCTGTTTGTAACTCCAGTTCCAGGGGATGAATAATAAAAATTCAGAGAAAAATATTGGGGTTCAAGCTGAAGATCAGAAAAGCAAATAGCCAACCACTAGAGAGATCTTTTACCTCTAACAAATCTTCAGAGTGAAAGGGCAAGATCCTGTCTCCGGGAATCCTCAGACTCCACACTCCAGTGAGTTCCTTTCTGTCTCTTCCCCTTTATATTTCTCTCTCCGCCCAGCTATATTGTTCCTGTCTCCACCTCCCTAGTGTTGGGCTTAAAGGTGTGACTTCCAAACACTGTGATTAAAGATGTGAGACTTTACCTCCAGATCTGTTTCTGTGTAACCCAGGGTAGCCTTGAACTCACAGAGATTCTTCTGCCTCTGTCTCCTGAGTCCTGGGATTAAAGGTGTGTGCCACCACTCCCTAGCCTCTAGTGGCTTAGCTTTACACTCTGATCTTCAGGCAAACTTTATTTATTAAAATACAAATAAAGTATCACTACAGGACTCAACAACAGTGCCCATAAAATAAAAAACAAATAAGTTACAACATCAAAACCAGCTACACCTTCTTACTGACTTCTGAAGAATGTTACGTTTTATTAAACTGTACAGTACAGGCTAGCAAGAAATTTGTTTACTATTATTATTTTAGTGAGTTGTTACATGTCTGTTGTATTTATCCATTTTCTTTCTTCTTTATCTAGAGACAGAGTCTCTCTGTGTAGTCCAAGCTAGCCTGAAACTCACTATGCAACCCAAGTTAGCCTTGAGTTCATGGAGATCCACCTGCCCCTGCTTACCAAGTGCTGGGGCTAAAGGTGTGTGCTGCACACCGTCACACTTGGTCCAATTTCCTTTTATTTGTTTAACTCTTTTTCTTTCAAATTCGTGTGTGTGTGCAAATGACACAAGGATGGAGGTCAGAGAACCAGTTTGTAGAGTTATTTCTCTCTTTCTATCTTTACGTGGCTTTCAGGGATAGAACCCAGGTTGCCTGGCTTGCATGGCAAACACGTTTGCCACTGGGCCATTTTGCCAGCTCAGCTTCTCTCTCCCTCTCTCTCTTTCCCTCTCTCTATCTCTTCTTCCCTCTCCCTCTTTCTCTCTATCACCAGTGTCTAACATAAAGCAGACTAGCCTCAAACTTAATATGTAGCTGAAAATGACTCGTGATCGCCCTGCCTCCACTTCCCCAGGGCTGGGAAGACATATTCAACCACCACATCTAGTTGCACAGTGCTTGGGACTAGGAGGGGACCCAGGGCTTCGAGCATGCCCACCATATCTGGTTATGCAGTGCTGGGGACAGGGACTGGGACCCAGGGCTTCATGCATGCCGACCATATCTGGTTGCCCAGTGCTGGGAATTGGGACTGGACGCCGGGCTTCGAGCATGCTCACCACATCTGGTTGCGGAGTGCTGCGGGTGGGGATTGGGCTTCGAGAATGCTGGTCCAGCTTTCTATCCACTGAGCCTCATCCCAGCCTGGGACTCTTGAGGAATAAACTGAGGTTCAGAGGGGGTTAAAGTCACAGCTGGGCGGGTCCAGGGCTGATACTAGAACCAGAGAAATCCGCAAGACTGTGGTCTCCTGTCACTCCTAACAGTAGGCCACTACTGCCTCTGAGATTATTAACTTATGTTTGTGATTTTTACGTTTATCTGGGAGGGGAACATGTACACAGTATTCATATGGAGGTCAGAGAGCAACTTTCAGAAATGTTTCTCCTTCCTTCCACCGTGTGGGTCCTGGACATTGAGGACTAGTCATCGGACTTGGTGACAAGTGTCTTTACCAACTGAGCCAGCTGTCTTGCTGTCCTGGTGACTTTTTGTATTTATTTTATCCAGCCATCCATTCATTCACTAAGGATAGGGTCCCTTGTAGCTCAGGCTGGCCTTATCTCTTGCCCTTCTGCCTCACCTGGGTGACTGGCATGGGCCATCAGGAGTAGCTGTGTTTTGTTTTGTTCACAGCAGGGGCTCCCTATATAGACCAGGCTAGTTCAGGAATAAACTAAATCCTCTCAAAAATACACCTGCCTCGGTTTCCCAGAAGGTGAGGTCATATGTGGGAGCCAACATACTTGGCTTGAGTGTTGGGTTTCTTGACAGTTTTACTTGTATTAGGAGGCAGCGGGCACGTGCATGCCAGAGCACACATGTGGAGGCTGGAGGAAGGCTTCACGGAATCGGTTCTCTCCTGTGTTTACAAGGGCTCCAGGATCTGCCGCTGGTTGTCAGGCTTTCGAGGCCAGCCCCTTTCCCTGCCAAGTCATCTCACAAGCCAGAGTCTGAGGTTTTAATTGGCTTTGCTTCTCCTCCCTCACCCCACCCAAAACAGGGTCTTGCTGTGTGGCCCAGATTAGGCAGGAACAGGTGACAATCAGTCATTTCTCAAGCTCTTGAGAACTGGGTACAGCTTAATTTTTATTCACAAAATGTACATAAATGTGACTCTGTTGATAATATTACAGAAACTTAATACCCTGAGTCCCCAGGAGGTGTGGCTCAGTGGGAGAGCCCCTGCCTAGAATCCCCCAGTGAGGGGCTGGGGTGTGGCTCAGAGGTAGAGCCTCTGCCTAGAACCCCCAGTATTGTTACTCCTGATGCACCTCATGTGCTTGCTCAGTGTGGCTTGGTACTCTTTGGGGATGCAGCAGTGGAGGAGGCTCAGGTGTTCTTTGAGATCACGAAACTCAAAGAACAAGTCATACCAAAGAACACAATCACACCAATCGATGGTGGCAGGATGAGTTGATGAGGCCTTTTCAGCAGCATCTCTAACAAACTAATAAAATCATCAGTGAGGGACTGAGTGTGTGGCTGACGGTGCAGCGCTTGTCTATCTCGCTGAAAGCTCTGAGTTCCACCCCCAGAAACAGAACAAAAAACAACAACAACAAAAAAGAAAGAAAGAAAGAAAGAAAGAAAGAAAGAAAGAAAGAAAGAAAGAAAGAAAGAAATGGGCTGGATGTGGTGGTACATGTCTTTAATCCCAGAACTTGGGAGCCAGAGGCCAACAAATCTCTGTGAGTTCAAGGCCAGTCTTGGTTTACCCACCAAGACTCTGTCTCAAAAGGCGGCTCAGGGGAGCAGTGCACACCTGCAACCCTAGGACTCTGGAGGAAGAAAGGCAAGCTCAGATATTCAAGGCCATTCTCCTTGGCAGGCAACAGTGACAGGCTAATCTCTCCGGCTTCTGCCATCCCATCCACCCATCCCAACCATCCGAGGGAGATACTGAGAAGGCTCAGTGGCTGTCCTTTCAGGTGTAGAGACTATGAGCTTCCATCTCAGGTTTGCTCAGCATCGGCTCGGCTCCCTCCTGGGTCGGGGAGCTCATGACCTCCTGGCCTTCACACACTGCTCCTGAGAAGCAGAGGTGGCTGGTTTAAAGAGGCAGTCTCCTGTCACCCGCCACCCGCTCCGTGCCTAACTGTGGGCTGAATGCCTCTGCCACAAATGCTCACCCTAACCCTAGAAGGGAAGGTACTGTTTGTTCTCAACCTGTCCTGCCTCCCCCTCCTCCTGGCCACATGGGCGTGGAAGCTGGGGCTCCCTTCTGTCAGCGCCATCCAACTCTTTGGGAAAGGCTCCTATTCCACACCTCGACTCTGGGTTTCCTTGGCTTCAGCCTAGCTCTTTTCAGGCGAATTCAACCCATCCAGGCCCAGCCCAGGCCTCTGCCCACCTGTGACCACGATTAGTTCAAGGGTGGGCATGTGACTTTGTTGGGGGCCAACGAATGACGGATGAAGCAGAAGGCTTGGACAACTAGGCACCAGTTTGGAGGGCATAGTGAGCTCTTTTCTAAAATAACCTTAACATAGATGAAATAAGGGTTGGGAAATGTGGCTCAGTGGGTGGAGTCCTTGCCTAGCAACCATGAAGTCCTGGGTTCCATCCCCAGTACCAAGTGACACAAACCTGTTCTGTCATCACTTGGGAGATGGAAGAGGATTAGAAGTTTGGTGGCTCAAGCCTTTAAATCCAGCACTCAAGAGGCAGAGACAGGTGAATCTCTGTGAGTTCCAGGCCAACCTGGTCTACAGAGCAAGTTCCAAGACAGGCTCCAAAGCTACACAGAGAATCCCTGTCTCAAAAAGCAAAACCAAAAAGAACAACAAAAATAAAACAACATGCATTTGAATCTTTGGTTTCTAGTTAGTGGAACTGTTTGAGAATTAGGAGGTGTGGCCTTGGAGGAGAGGTGGCTTGGAGGAGGTGTGCCACTGGGGGTGGGCCTTGGGAGTTCAAAGGCCCAAGCCAAGCCTATCTTGTTCTCTCTGAGGGCAACCTTTGTCCAGATGTGAGCTCTCAGCTACTGCTCCAATGTCTGTCTGCCTGCCTGCCTGCCTGCCTGCCCACCCGGCTGCGTGTTACCACACTCCCTGTCATGATGGTCATGGGCTCTCACCCTACGAAACTGCAAGCAAGTTCCCAATTATCCTTCCTTCTACACATTGCCTTGGTTGTGGTGTTCCAACACAGGGATGGAACGGTAACTAAGTCAGATCCCCAGGACTCACATGGCGATTCAAAATAATCCATTACTCTAGTTCCGGGGACTCAGCACCCTCTCAGCCTCCTTGGGCACTGCAAGATGGTGGTCCATATACGTTTATGCAGGTCCAGTAGTCATACACATAAAATGAAACAAATTATATAAAAAGACATTCAAAAGTCATCCCAAATACGATGCAGCCCTGGGGATTCAAGTTTAACCTCCAGGACCCAGGTAAAGATGAGAGGAAAGAGCAGTTGGGCAGTGGTGGAGCACACCTTTAGTCTCCATACTTGGGAGGCAGAGGCAGGCGGATCTCTGTGAGTTCAAGGCCAGCCTGGTCTACAGAGCTAGTTCCAGGACAGCCAGAGCTACACAGAGAAACCCTGCTTGAGAAACACACACACACAAAAGGAAAGGAAAGGAAAGGAAAGAAGCAACTCCACAAAACCGTCCCCTGATCACCACACACACGTGACATCTGTGCGTCTCAGCATGCACATGCGATACAATAATAAATAATATGGAGAGCATGCCTTGGGGAGTCCCAGAGAAATAGGGAACTGTAGATAGTGATTTCGTGGGATCAAGCTGTGACTGAAGCTGATCATCATTTTCTTCTCTTTTTCTCCCTCCCCCCACTCTCTCTGTCTTTACTTATTTGGTAAGCCAATACATTTCCTCAACTGGTCTGCAGCCAAGGCTGAGACATTCCTAATTAATCCCTTGCTTGTCTCCAAGGCCTCCCAGAAGGAGCCTTGAACTCTCCTACTCTGATGGGGACAGCTTCATGATACTCTCTGCATTATAGCTGGGACCCTGCGAGGACCAGGCTGCTTGGCTTCTCTGCACCTCCTTGTCGAGCCTCCCTCACAAGGCAGGCTGTCTGCGGTGACCTGGGATATTCACCTCCATGCCCATAGACATAGACTTGAGCCAGACCCTGGCCGAAGCTTCTCTTTGTGGTCCTCACTGGCTGATGGGCGCCTCTTAGCAGTTCTTACAATGCGCTGTGGGTGAGGTACTGGGGTCTGTTCATGTCCCATACCACAAACAGCATGAAGGTTAACACTGCATCCTCAGGGCCAAGCCTGGCACATAGACAAGTCATAAAAATGTATATTGAGGATTCAGCAGGTACTTGTCACCAAGTCTGACCATCGAGTTCAATCCTGGGGACCTACTCCACAAAGCTGTCCTCTGACCCCCACAGCCAAAAGGCCATGCATGATAAACAAACAGGTTTGGGTTTCTTGTTTTACTGTTCTCTCTCTCTCTCTCTCTCTCTCTCTCTCTCTCCCTCTCTCATCTCCGTGTGTGTGCGTGTGTGTGCATGAATGTGTGTGCTTGTGTGTGTGTGTGTGTTGAAAAGAGGTCTCATTACAAAGCCTTGACTGGCCTGAAGCTCGATATATAGACCAGGCTGGCCTTTCTTAGCTATTTCTGCCTGACTCTTCTCCTGAGAAGACCCCGGGGAGCAGGTCGGGTGGCTTCTGGGACTGAAATGTGTGCTGCCCTACTTGGCAAATAAACTTTTTAAGTGTATGATGAGCCCATCGAGATGGCTCAATGGGTAAAGGTGCTCTTGGAACCCATGTAAAGGCGCACAGGCTATGTACAAGTACACACACACACAAATTAAAAAGAAAACATAAAAGCCACTTTTAATAGTGTAAGCCATCCCAGCACTTGGAGGTCAGAGGCAGGCAGATCTCTTGGAGTTAGTTAAAGGCAAGCTTAGTCTACATAGGGGGTTCCAGGCCAACCAGGCAGCGCAATGAGACTCTATTTCAAAGGAAGGAAGACACACACACACACAGAGGGAGAGTGAGAGAGGGAGTGAGAGAGAGACAGAGATAGAGAGACAGAGAGAAACAGAGACAGACAGGGGAGGTGAAGGATGGAGAAAGAGACAGAAAGGAGACAAAGAGGGAGAGAGGGTAGGAGCGAGGAGGCAAGTAGTCAGATCTCTGTGAGTTTAAGTTTAGCCTGGTATGACCTACCTCAAAGAGAAGAGAGGAGAGAGGGAATGGGAGAGAGAGACACAAAGAGAGACAGAGGAAGAGAGAGACAGAGAAATACAGACGGAAAGAGAGAGATCCAAGCTGAAGTTGCAGGATGCTACCTTGCAGTTAGCCCATTAGCCACATTGCCATCCCCCC
>LOEQ01000107.1:61079-71869 GCA_001685075.1 Bramus lutescens | reverse complement strand
AAAGAAAGAAAGAAAGAAAGAAAGAAAGAAAGAAAGAAAGAAAGAAAGAAAGAAAGAAGTGCTGGGCCAGCGTCCAGGACCTGGCAAGCCCCTTCTGTGCAGGCATGTTCTCCGGTGATGGGGGCAGACTCTCGCTACCCCGTGTCTTGAAGCAAATCCTGTCCCTTCCCACAAAACCTTTGTTTTCCCCTTTGTAGAATGGAAGGGAGGGGAGGGTGGCTCAGAATGTGTCCTCAGTGGCCACACAGGTTCCATCCACCCTGGCTAGACACTTTCCAGACTTCAGCCTTAAGGATCTGGGAAAAGCCTAGTGGACTTTGTCTTGAGTCACAGAGCTGGGACATCTAAGGTCACATGGAGGACACAGGAAAACCAGTCACCTAGCCAGCTGACCTCACCTTGGAGCCTCAGTGCTGTTTGTGTGTTTATGTGTGCACATGTATAATCTGAGTGCAGAGGCTGGAAGTGGGCGTTAAGTATCTTTATCTCTCGCTCCTTTATCTATGCTTTATTTATTTTGTGGGTGTCGGGGTATTATCAAGGCCTGCATGTGGAGATCAAACAACACCTTGAGAGTTAAGTCTCTCCTTCCACCATGAAGTTTCCAGGGATTGAAGCCAGGTTGTTAGGCTTGGTGGCAAGTGCCCTTACCCACTGAGCCACCTAATGGCCTCTACTCTATTACTTTTCAAACAGGGTCATCCTCGAAACCTAGAACACACCAACTTGGATAGGCAGGCGGGCTAGCAAGCCCCGAGGACCAGCCTGCCTCGGCCTCTCCAGTTCTTGAATTTCAGGCACGTTCCCATGCCCAGTCTTTACATATGGGCTCTGGGGAAATCAAACTCAGGTCCTCAAGTTTATACAGCAAGAACTTTACCAACCAGGCCATCTTCCTAGCCCCATTTGGTTTTGAGACAGGGCTTCCCTTTCTTGACAAGACAGAAATCCTCCTACTGTGTAGTCTTCTGACTGCTGAGATTACAGGTATATGCCACCATGTCCGGCTTGGAGCCTCAGTTTCATACTCTCTAAAATGTGGCCAGCTAGCCCACGTCTGTGCTCTCTCAGAATACTGCTATGCTCCCTCAGAACACTGCTGTGCTCCCTCAGAACATGACTAGAAAGTGCTACACACAAACCAGGCACGGTAACAGAAACCTGGCACTCAGGGTGTAGAGGTAGGAGGATCAGGACTTCAAAGTTATTCTCAGGTAGATAGCTAGTTCAGGGCCAGCCTGGGCTATACAAGATCTTGTCTCAAAAGTTAAAACAAAAACAATAATACAAAAGAACCAAAAGCGTTGGGAATATAGCACAGTGGTAGAGGCCCTGCCTAGAAACCCCCAATGAGGCTGGGGGTGCGGCTCAGTGGTAGAGTCCCTGTCTAGAACTCCCCAGTGAGGGGCTGGGAGTGTGGCTCAGTGGTAGATGCCCTGCCTAGAATCCCCTAGTGAGGGGCTGGGGTATGGCTCAGTGATAGAGCCCCCGCCTAGAATCCCCCAATGAGGGGCTGGGGGCGTGGCTAAGTGGAAAAGGATTTGCCTGGCATGTCTAAGGCCCTAGATTCTATTCCCAGCACTACATGAAAGAAACAAATGAAGCCAGGCAGTGGTGGTGCATGCCTTTAATCCCAGCATTTGGGAGGCAGAGGCAGGCAGATATCTGTGAGTTCGAGGCCAGCCTGGTCTACAAGAGCTAGTTCCAGGCAGGATAGGCTCCAAAAGCTATAGAGAAACCCTGTCTCAAAAAACAAAAACGAAAGAAACAAATGAAAGTGGCAAACAGGCTAGCATAAAGAAGGTCCTCAGAAAATAAGTGACCAGGATTATTAACCCCCAAAATATCAGTATGTTATTAATAACTATAGCCACAGGCAAATTGATATTGTGATTTGATATTATAAATCAATCACAATTATGCTACATTAACACATATTACTAATATATAAATAATACAGTTGGGAATGCTGGCTCACATTCATACATCTGAGCAGCTAGGAAGCTTGAGGCAAGATTGACTTTGAAGCCAGCCTGGACTATACAGAAAGATCCTGTCTCAAGTCAGGCAGTGTTGGCAGTGCGTGCTTTTAATTCCGGCACTCAGGCATCACAGCCAGGAGGATCTCTGTGAATTCGAGGCTAGCCTTGTCTACAAAGCAAGTTACAGGACAGGCAGGGCTACACACTGTCTTGAAACACTCTCAAAAAAAAAAAGAAAGGAAGAAAGGAAGAAGGAAGAAAGGAAGGATGAAAGATCCTGTCTCAAAACAGCAAATATATATAAAAATAAATATTCATAGATGTTGTTAAGGGTCTTTTCCTTCTCCAGGAAAGTCCTGCTATTCAAGCCAGATATGATGGCACACATTTGTAAGCCCAGCAGGAAGACTGCCATATGTTCAAAGCTATGCTTGTTATACAGCAACTACTAGGCTAGCACAGATACACAGTGAGACCCAACCCACGTTAAGAGCACTGGCTGCTCTTTCAGGGGACCCTGGTTTTATTCCTAGCATCTACACGACAGCCCACACCACCTGTAGCTCCAGCTCCAAGGGATCTGATGCCCTCTTCTGGCTGATGCAGGCACTGCACACATATGGTGCACAAACACATGCAGGCAAACATCCACACACATTAATAACAACAATAAAAAGAAATCCTGCTGGCCTTGCTTTCCTCTATCTTTTGGGGTACAGTCATCCTCGGGAATTTGTCCACCTCCTTTGAGAAGGGCTCCTTCTGCCTCTGCCTCCTCCATGCTGGGATTACATGCACACATCACCACACCAAGCTTTCAGTACGGGTTCTGCAGATGAAGCTCAGGTCTGCATCCTTGCTAGGCAAGTACCTACAGGCTGAGCCACCTCCCCAGCCAAACCAAGGCCAGAGCGGCATATAAATGCAGCAGCACAGATGATAGCTAGATGTGCAAAGGGAAAAAAAAGCAAGGATCAGATAAAGGAAGGGGACCACTGAGCAAGAGTCATTAGGACCAAGATACTGTGACTAGCTCCTCTGCCTCAGACAGCGGTCTCTATGGTATGCTATGATGAAGTGACTCGGGATCCTCGCAAATCCTCATGCAGTCACTTTCCCCATCTCTGAGGCACTTAGAGAGGTGATTCATGGGTCCGGTATCACAGAGTTATGAGTGACAAGGTTGTGATTTCTTGCCAGAGCCAAGTCCCAGACTCTGAGTTCCAAACTACTAAGCTACACTGCCTCCTACTAGGTGGGTTTCTAACTGAGTATGGCATAGCAGGGAGGGAGGAGTGGGCATCTGAGTTACAAGAAGAAATCGGAGCCTGGTGTGGTGGTGTACACCTGTAATCCAAGTACTTGGGAGGTAGTGGTAGGAGAAGCAGGGGTTCAAGGGCAACCTTGGCTCTGTTGTGAGTTTGGGGGGCAGCCTGGGCTCCATGAAATCCAAATTTCAAAGATTAAAAATAAAAACACAACAAAAAAACATAAAGAAAAGGAAAATGAGGAGGAAAAGAAAAAGGAGGAGGGGGAGAGAGGAGGAGGGGGAGAGAGGAATAATAAAGTCAGGCCCACAGGAAAGTTTTTTAAGATCTTGGAGTTGGACCCCTGAAGGGTGTAGTACTAGCACAACAATATGACAATCTGCAAGAACACTTACCAACCAGGTGAGAGGATGCTATCCCCAATGAGATCAGCAAGAGGCAATCTAGTTGGGAGCAGGGGTGCTAGGAACCCATTCTAGAAGGCAGGTAATCCTTCTGGGGAGTTCTGGGTCCGAGGTGAAACAAGATAATGGAAGGGAAGGGATATGGGTTTTTCCAGGCCAAGGAGAAAGAGATGAGGCAGGGTTGTGAAGAGGAAGGGGAAGAAATGGAGACAAGGGGCAACAGTGATGATGGTGTTGGCAGTGAGGATGTAGGAAGTGCATTTAGGGGTGGGAACAGAACTGGAGAGTCACTCACCTGGACAAGCAGTGAGAAGCCTGTGTGCGCCGAGCCAAGCAAGATGGAGTTACGAGTGGTCCCCACGTACAATGTGTCTCCCCTGCCCTCTGCTATAGTGCGTACAGGGCCAAAGTCCTCTGGGACCTGAGTTGGGGAGATGTGTGTATAGGATACAAGTGAGGTGGGGTGGGGTGGCATGTGTGGTTAGGAACCCTGGTGGGGTAGAGACCTTGCCATGATCCTACGAAGCCGTCCCCCATCACCCACATTCTCACCTCCACCTCCTGCACCTTGCTGTAATCCGAACCCCAAAGGACCACCCGACGATCACGGCCCCCTCCAGACACCAGCGTCCCATCCCGCAGGGCGCAGAGCCCAAACACGCCGCCATCATGGGCTCCCAGTACCTCCTGGGTGATGCGGTTTCCACCTGTGTGGGGGGGGGATAGGGCATGGGAGTTGGCATGGGAAGTCTGTTCCTCTCTTGAACCCTGTATCTAAAGCTTTGAGGCCACCTTCCACCTGCTCACTCATCTTTCTATCTTTCTTTTGGTTCTTCCACCCACTAACCATCCATCTGCCCACCATTCATGGACTTTATCATCTACCCACTGAATCATCTGAACTCTCACCCATCCATCCCGTGGTTTAGCCACTCATATGCCTTTCCATGGCTTTCTCACTATCTAATGGTCGGCTCACCTGTCCATCTCCCTATTCATCACATATTAGTTCTCCTGCCAGATTCTTCTGTTCATTTATCTACCCATCCATCCATCCATCTACCAGTCCACCAGCCCTTTCTTTCTTCCTCCTATCTATCTGCCTCCCATAAATTTATCTACATTTATTTATTTAATGATCCAGCAACCAATCCTTCCTTCCTTCTACCCACCGCCCATTCATTCATCTACTCATCTATTGATATATCAATCAATTTACCACCTCACCCACCCACTCATCAATATATCTATCTACCCAGTCATCCATCTATTGCCCCATCATCCCATCTAGTTATCCATCCACCCATCTACCTATCCATCCATCCATCCACCCACCCACTCATTTATCTACTGACCCATCAATCCATCCATTCAATCCATTCATCCACGCCTCCTTCTTTATCTCCATTAATCCACTTCCCACCTGTCCATCATCCATCTACACATTCACAAATCCACCCACCTACTCATCTATCTCCTGATCTAACATTTCATCCACTCCTACTATCTTTCATCCATTCACTCACTTCTTTCATCAAACTACCCATCTGTCAGTCAGTCCTTCCCTCCACTTAAACATCCACTCATTTTCCACCCACCTACACATTCACATCTATCCGCTGTCTCTTCATTCATCATCCACCCATTCCACCAACAAAAGTTTAGCTGCACTGGGCTGAGTTTCATATGGGAACACAGGGGGGGACCAAGGCAATCTCACATCACACTTTTAGAGGGCTCACACGTCAATGGCAGAGACAGACTTGCCATCACCAGTCAGTGAAGACACAACGTGGCTGGCACCATGCTGTGACACGGGGGCCATGTGAAATGCTGCATGAGGTTTCCAGCCTGCTGAGTGAGAGGCTGGATGGATGAAGGGATGGTTCATTAAGGATCTAAGGGTTGAGCTGACATTGCCTTGGACAAATGGATGGAAAAGTTGTCCAAGCAGAAGGAAGAACCTTTTCTTGCAAAACAGGTACAGTAGGAGGGATTAAGGGCTGCTTAGGGGACTATAGGGGTCTGGTATGACCCGGTGCCCAGGCAAGGACATCTGTTGTACATCCGTTCATTCACCCACATACACACCTGTGCATCAGTGTATCCATTCTTGCATGTATCCATGCATCCACCCCTGTTCCCTAATCCCTCATTTACTCACCCATTCATCTACCTGTCCATCACCCATCTACTCATTCACAAATCCACCCACCTATCCATCCATCCTCTTACCCACTTTTCTATTCATACATATAAATCCCACCCAGCCTTCTGTCCAATTATTCACACAACACACTGGCTGTGGCTGAGTCATTTCACACATTTATACTTGGGCTTTTGCTGCTACTATGAAACTGGCAGAGGATAAGGCTTTGGGAAACAATAATGACTTTACAGAGTTGGGGACACCTGAGCTGAGCCTTGTCAAGGATGCTAGAACTGGTAAATAAGAATTTATCTTAAGAGCTGGAGAGGTGGCTCAGTGATTAAGAGCACTTGTAGCTTTTGCAGAGAACCTGGGATCAGTTCCCAGCACCAACATGGTGGCTCACCACCATCCATAACTCCAGTTCCAGAGGATCTGATGCCCTCTTCTGGTCTTGGTGAGTACTGCATGCACATGGTGCACACACATACAGGCAGGCACAATACTCATATACATAAAATTAAGTATTTTTAGATTTATTTTTATTTTTTAACTCTGTGTGTGTGTGCACATGTGTGCTTAGGCATGTATACAAGAGTGCAGGTGGCTGCAGAAGCCAGATGAGTTGGATCCCCCAGAGCAAGAGTTACAGGTGATTGCTAGTCACCTGACGTGGTGCTGGGTATTAAACTTATGTCCTGTGGAAGAGCAGTATGTGGTATTTTTCTCTTTTGGTTTTTAAATCAGGGTCTGTGTAATAATTCTGTCTGTCGTAGAATTCACTCTGTAGACCAGATTGGCCTCAAACTCACAGAGATCCGCCTGCCTCTGCCTCCTGAGTGCTGGGTTTAACGACATGTGTCACTGTGGTGCCTCCTGGATCTAGTATGTGCTCTTAACCACAGAGCCATCTCTCTAGCCCCCAAATAAACAATTTTCAAAAGAAGAAGAAAAAATAATTTACCCTAGAGTGGGGCTGGAGTGATAGCTCTATGGTTACAGTGCTGGCCATGCAAGTTTTATAACCAGAATTCAGATGCCCAGAACCCAAACAAACACCCAGTCTTGGAGGAGTGAGACAGAGGATCCTAGAGTAAGCTTCCTAGTGAGACTGGTTTTATCAATGAGCTCTGGGTTTGATTGAGAAACCCACCTCAGTGACTAAGGTAGAAGGGCGGCTAAGAATGATTCTTGACAGCCATTTCCAGCCTCCACACACACTTGCACAAACACATATAAACATAGAAAAGGAGGAGAAATTTACTCTCTAGTGTACTGACACTGACCTTTGCCCCAGATGTAGATGTTCCCCCCAGAGTCTCCAGTGACCACATCGCCACCTTCCAAGAAGGTCACACACAGCACATACTTTGGTTTCTCGTGTTTCTATAGTGCAGAAAGAGAGGAGAGGCGTCAGTGTCACCGGACAGGTCTGGGTGAGAGTATACACGCACATTCATAAAGAGGCCAGAGGAGGACAACAATGTTGTTGGTCCTTGGAAGCCATTCACCTTGCTTTTTGCTTCTATTATTATTATTATTATTATTATTATTATTATTATTAGTTGTTCAAGACAAGGTTTCTCTGTAGCTTTGCCACCTGTCCTGGAACTTGTTCTGTAGTCCAGGCCTTGAACTCACAGAGATCCGCTTGCCTCTGCCTCCCGAGTGCTGGGATCAAAAATGTACAACACCATTGCCTGGCTCTTTTTCTTTTTTGTTTTAAATAATTTATTTATTTTTATTTCATTTGCATTGGTGTTTTGTCTGCATGCATGTCTGTGTAAGGGTGTCAGATCTTGGAGTTACAGACAGTTATGAACTGTCATGTGGATGCTGGGAATTGAACCCAGGTCCTCTGGAAGAGCAGTCACTGCTTTTAACCTTTGAGCCATCTCTCCAGTTTGCCCTTTTATTTATTTATTTATGTTTGTTTGTTTCTTTTTTATACACAGAGTCTTACTCTGTAGTCCTGGACGGCCTTGAACTCATACAGATCTAACTGCCTCTGCCTCCAGGTGCCAGGGATGTAGGGTTTAAAGGAGTGTTGACATCACACCTAGTATGTTGATTTGGTCCTGAAAAAAAAATCTCATTATGCTTTTTATTTATTCTATACAATTATTCTGTATATGCGTGTATGTATGGACACAGCTGTGCCAGCATGTATTTGTGGAGGTCACAGGACAACAGTAGGAGTCAGTTCTCTCCTTCTATGATGTATGTTCCAAGGATTGTCAGGCTTTAGGGCAAGCAGTTTTAACTGCTGAGCCATCTTGCCTATGTAACTTTGTTTATTTTTTTTATTTTTATTTTAATTATCTAAAAATTTTGTGTGTGTGTGTGTGTGTGTGTGTGTGTGCACATGTGTGGGCATGTGGCAGTGAGTACAGGTGCCTCAGAAGCAGGTGCTGGATTCCTGGGAGCTTCCTGATATGGTTGCTGGGAACTTGAGTCCTCCACCAGAACACTTCGCATGTTTGATGACTCAGCGATGGATCAAGTCTGGCTCCCCTCACTTTGTTTTTGAGACATGGTCTCTCACTGGGATTCCAGGGCTTGCCAAATAGGTGATGTTGGCAGACCAATGGGCCAAGGATCCGCCAGTCTTCATCTCCCCAGTGCTGGGATTATAAACACATGCCATCCTACCTGGCTTGTACTGTGTGCATGTGTTCACATGTGTGGGTAGGTGTGCTATTGTGTTCGCATGCATGTTGCTGTGTTGTGTGTTCACATGTGTGTGCACGTGTGCACATGTGCACATGTGGAGTTGATGACAGATGTCTTCCTTAATTGTTCCCCACGTATTTCTATTGAAGCAGGAGCTCTCGCTGAACCTGGAGTTTACAGATTCAGCTACTCTAGCTGGCTAACTTGCCCTGGGAGTCCTCTCTGTCCCCTCCCAAAGGCTGGAGGTGTGCTACCATGCTCACTTGGTTGGGGACTCCAGTCCCCATGTACTCATGGTACATGAGCACTTTATTGGCCGAGTCCCCTCTCCTTGCAGTTCCTCTCTGTGACTCCCCAGTCATGTGGGCATCTCCATTAGAGTGTCTGTGCTCTCAGCCACTGAACCCTCACACATCAGAGCTCAGCAGGATCCTCTCTCAGAGGGGTGAAGAAACTCAGGCTTGGCAGTGTCCCCACACTGCTACCCCTGGAGCCCTCCAGACTGTCTACCCCACTGGGTACCCCTGCTTGGCCCTCTCAAAATCAGCTTGTCCACCAATCCCCGGCACTCACCTCAAACAAGCCCTGCCTCTTGCTCAGGCTGCCTCCTTCCAGGCTCCAGAAGTAGATGTGGGACTTCCCACAGGTGATCAGCAGGCTGGGATCAGTGGGGTGGAAGGTGGCCACCAGCACGGCCTCATTGGAGCACTTTCAGGAGGTCAGGATAGATTCTAATGAGGACTTAGAAGCCACCAGGACTTCCATGCCATACCCATCCCATAGGACTGCCCTGTAAGCTCGCTTGCAGGAACAGGGAGTATACCAGTGGGCCTTTGGGAGCCTCTAGTCTGTGTTACACACTAGGCTGAGTACTTATAAAACTCACTTAATCCCCATGATCCTCTGGGAAACAAGGCCCATTAGTGCTTCCCATTATAGATGAGGTTCAGAGAACATAAACACTTGCCTAAGGCTACACAGCTGTATTACAGCAATGTCTAGAACCCAGTTCACAAAAGTCTAATTCCGGGACACCATCTCTTATCCCCTTACCCCTCATCCTTCAGAAAGAGGGGCCCCTGATCTAGAATCAGGTTTCCTGCTCTCAGCCCAGGCATGTGATTATAGGTAAATATCTTATCTCCTGATCATGTCTCCCCACCCCCACCCCACCCCTTGAGACAGAGGCTCACCATGCAACCCTGGCTGGGCTGGAACTCACTATATAAACCAGGCTTCCTTACACTCACAGAGATCCACCTGCCTCCCAAATGCTGGGATTAAAGGCATGCGCTACTATGCCTGGCTATCTCTCTTTTTCTTGGGACAGGGTCTTGTTGTGTAGCCCAGACTAGACTCCAACTCATGATCTCTTTGCTCAGCTTCCCCCTGTATTATGGGATTCAAGGTGTGGCATACCACACCTAACTTTGTGCTGAGCCCTGTCCATGATGCCCAGCCTTTCCACCTCCTGTGACGAGGACACCACTGTTGACCTCATTTTTCACAGGAGGGACCCAGTGCTCACAGAGCAGGCGCCATCGGCACAGTCATCCAACAGATGACACCAAAGCCCCCATTTAAGATGAGTCTGATTGCAGATTCCCAATCGTATGGTCCAGCATGTCCTGAGAGGACACTGCAGGGAGGGGATATGAAAGGCAAGCCTTCTCACCTTGCTATCCACCACCTTGCTCTCCTTGGCCCAGTCCCACACGGAGAGCACATGATCGTTGGATTCATCCACTGCACAGAGCAGGTTGCCCCCATTCTGTGGAAGACAGAGGAGTGGGTTATGATACCTTTCCCCACCCCACTCCGGCTCATTCACCCAGCTGCCTACGCAAAAACCTTCACAAGCATGATATATAAAGCACATTTGTGTTAGTCAGTGTTGATAGAGTCACCCGGGAAGGCAGTCTCAGTGAGGAGCTGTCTGGATCAGGCTGGTCTCCCAGCATGTTTGAGGGGTATTACCTGGATTATCTTGAGATGGGAGGAACCGCCTACTGTGGGCAGCACTGTTCCCTAGGCAGGGGAAACTGAACTGTGAAAAAAGTGAGCTGAAAACCAGCATGAGTGCATATTAAACTCACTACTCTCCACTCCTGACCATGGGAGCAACGCCAGCTACTTCGAGCTCCTAGTTCCTCGCCTTCCCTTTGTTAAGTGGCTTTTCTCAGGCTATTTTATCACAGTACCCAGAAATGAAAGTAAGACAACACTAGTAAAGTATTTTTACCCTACATAAGAATAATATTTTAGGGGGCTGGAGAGGTGGCTCAGAGGTTAAGAGCATTGCCTGCTCTTCCAA
>LOEQ01000106.1:590296-604545 GCA_001685075.1 Bramus lutescens | reverse complement strand
GGGGAAAAAAAGGATTTATTTCAGCTTCCAGGCAGCAGTCCATCATTGAGGGAAGCCTGGGCAGGAACTTGAAGCAGAAACCATAGAGGAATACTGCTTGCTGGCTCCCTCACTATCCTGTGCTTGGCTAGAGTTTTTATACAACCAAGGACCACCTACAACAGACTGGGCCCTCTCACATCAATTAACAAGATAAGCCTCTACAGATATTTCCCAGGCCAGTCTGATTTGGTCAATCCTTTCTGAGATGATGCTAAACTAAGGGGGCAATGTCTTTAAGGCACTGCATGTTTTTAATTCTAGAGGCAGAGATAGAAGCAGGCAGATCTCTGTGTGTTTGGGCTCAGCCTGGTCTATGTCGTGAGGTCCCGGCCAGCCAAAGGGACACAGTGAGAGTCTATCTCAAGAACAACAACAACAGCTAACTAGGACACCATGTCACCATGTCACGTAAATATGAACATGCTGTAGACTGTTCAGGAATGGTTCAGGAAAGACTGAGATACAGGAATAGAAGACTGAGATCTGATTGGTATGAGCGAGTCTCAGAGGAAATGAAACGTCTCTGGTTTAGACAGATCCTGGAGAATTTGAGATGTAGGCTCTTTTTCAAGGAGAACAGAGTTCTAGTAGGTGGGGGTGGAAGGATGCATGAGTAAGCGTGGTTTGCCGCTTCTGTCCAAGCATCAGTACTTTCAAGGTTTGGCTTGTCTAAGGTTTGGTAGGTCCAGGGCTTTGGTGGTCAGTCTAGATACTTAGTGAAAGACTCTAGAGAGGATTAAGTAATATAACAGAGGTATAAACATTATCCATGGCTTCAGTTGTTGTGAGTGAAGAAATGTCAGCAATAGCTTTGGCTAACAGTTGGGAGTTGTATTCTGATCTGCCACTTGATGTTTGCTAATCATGGCTTGCCTAACAAAAACACAGCCACGGCATAACAAAAGCACTACTCAGCCGGTGGTGGTGCCACATGCCTTCAATCCCAGGAGGTGGAGTCAAGCGGATCTCTGGGAGTTCAAGGCTAGTCTGGTCTACAGAGTGAGTTCCAGAACAGCTAGAACTGTTACACAGAGTCCTCATCCCCTCTCCAAAAAAATAGTAAAAAGGCACTACTCAGATATTTTGAGAACAAGTTGCTAAGTGTCATGGTTAGCTTTGTCAGCTTAAACAAGCTAGTCAGTGAGAGATTGTCTACATTGGGTTGCTTGGATGCATGTCTGTGGAAGATTCTCTAAGTAAAGTTAATTGATGTGGCAAGTTCAAGCCCATCATGGGTGTCCCCATTCCCTCAACAGGGGGTCCTGAGCTAAAGAAGAATGGAGAAATCTAGCGGCACACAATCAAGCAACCGAACACATACACTCTTGTTTCTCTCTGATCTGACTGTGGAAGTGATATAACTGTTTCAGCTTCCCGTTACCTTGACTTCCCTTCTATTATGGACTGTATCGTGGAATGGTGAGCTAAAGTAAGCCTTTTCTCCCCTAAGTTGCTCTTTGTCAGGGCATTTTATCATAGCAATGAAAATGAAGCTAGAGCCGCCTAATAAGGTAAACAGTTCATTTCAGTAAATAGTAATTGGCATTTCCCAATAAGGGATCTTTACAAGGGAAAGTTAAACAGCCTCATCTTTCAAACAAGACAGAGCAAACAATAACAAGCAAGACATCTTGGGATATCTGAGCTGATGACTTTTTTCTTTCTGGGTGTTCTGGAAAAAAAAAAAAAGCTCCTAGAATTAAGCAGCCATGGTTTTACCTATAACCATCCATATGACCTTGGACAGATCACATGACCCCTGAGCATCACCTTTAGCAGTGCTGGCCTCCTAGCACTGTCACCAGGACTAATGGAGATTGACCTTGCTCATAGCAGTTGTTTGCCTGCCCATAATGTGTCTGCATTGTCCCTCATCATAGGGACAAGGGCTTACTTAATGTGTCATTCTTAAATCCAATTTAATTATAAGTTTGGTTTTGTTATAATCTAGTTTTTAGAGCAACAGATAAACTGAGAACAGAACCTAGGACTCTCACATGCCCCACACCTGGCTTCGCTGTTGAATATCCTGTGTTAGTGTGATGTGGCCTGTTTGTGACCATTAGTGAGCCTGAGTGGAAGTATTGGGAATTAAACCCACAGTTTTCTGAATCTTCATTTGGTGTCATTTCTGTTCCATGTTCTCATCCAGGACATTAATTTTATTGTCACTTCCTGCGACAGCTTCTCATACTGTCCTTTTCTTCTATGGTGTTGACAGTTTTGAGGAGTACTGTTCAAGTCTTTAAATTTTTATTACATTTATTTGTGTAGTGTGTGTGTGAGTGTGTGTATATATACTGGTATGTCACAGCACACATGTGGATGTCAGAGGACAATCTCGGGGCATTTGTTCTCTCCTACCATGTGGGTTTTGGGAATCAAACACAGGCCATCAGACTTGGCAGCAAGAGCCTTTACCTACTGACCATCTCATAAAACACCATGCTCAGGTGTTTTATGGACTCTTGCATGGTTTGAATTGCTCTGATGATTTCCTTGTGGTAACATGGACTATGAGTTATTGGGAAGAAAACCACAGAAATGGGCCATTTTATTCTATTACATCAAGGTTACATGGTAGCAATTTAATTTGTGACTCATTTCACTGTGTTTTTCAGGCTTCTTCACCATAGGGTCACTGATACTCCTTTCTCCTCTGCTTGGTTTCTAGACTGTTCTATGAGAGGCAGTCACAGCATGCTGCCTGTAGCCAGCCCAGTGGGGAGTTACACTCTGCTACTTGGAAGTGTAGTATCTGTGTAAACTATTTGGAACTCAACGCGAGGGATTTGTTTCTATTCCCTCAGTTATGAATTTGTTTAGTCATATGTTTATATCAGTGTGAACACTTGAATATTTATTTTTTTACTTTTTGGACTTTTAAAAACTATTTATTATTGTATGTGAGGTGGTGCATTCAAAGGACAATTTTATGGAGTTGCTTCTTTCCTGCCACCGTAACATAAGTTCTGGGAATCAAACTCAGGTCGCTGGGCTCACACAGCAAGCGGTTTACCCAGTGAGCAATTTCACCAGCCCCTCTCCTCTGTATACTTAGTCCAAACTGTTTACTTTGCTGTTTAGACTGCTCTCACTTGGCCTTTGGGAATGCTTGCGGTTGACACATCTGTTCCTTCTTCCACTGGGCTTATTGACCCCATTTTATGTGGCACTACAGGATACTTCAGGGTTATAGTCTATATTTTCTGCCTCAGTTTAAAAACCCGTTGTTTGCCTAGGGATTCCTAGTTGTTCTTATTGGAGAATGGTTATTAGAAACCCAGCTTGGATGTTGGTATTCTTGTTGCTCTAGAGAAAATTGGTTTTCTTAAGTTTTCTAGAAAGACAAAGCATAGAATGATACATGCATTTACTAACATGATACATACATAATTTAGTTTCTGTATACATACATAACTGCCCATATCTGTGTTAGGCTAAATGTGAGTTCCCAATAATGTCTCTAGTCTAATCCATAGTGGTAGCTATTGTTCTAGACTCATCCCCTTGCTCATCTGTACATATCCACATCCGTGTGAGAATCTGGCTCCCACCATTCACCACCCACTTCCTTAGTGCATCAGTCCCAGTGGCTATGCATAGCCTTGTGAGGAGTGCTTCCCTATCCCCACGGGAACCAGCATGATCACCTAGAACCCAGCGCTTCTGTACCGTTCCTTTTGCCTTTTGCCCTGTAGATAGCACCTTTTCTAAAGCCATGTAGATCAGCATTTCATCCTATACTTTCTCATCATTGTGTTTCTTACATTTATCAAATAGATCATTGCTCTTTTACAGTTTATATTACTTCCTAAAACCCCAAACCTCCAAAATGACTTTATTTTTAAGTGATGTAAATTAAGGTTCACTCTGAACTCTTCTATGAGTTCTGACAAATGTATACCACCACCTACTCGCCATTACAATATCATACAGAATATTTTCACTGCCCTAAAAATTCCTGTGAGTCACCTCTTCAGCCTTCTCCTCCTCAACTGCTGGCAACCATAGATTGTTTTACTCTCTCTGTAGTTGTGTCTTTTCTGGGATGTCATATAATTGAAATCATATGGTATATTGTAACCTTTTATGCATGCAGGTTGCTAAGAAACACATGTTGGTTATCTGTAAATCATTGCAGTCTGAGCTGAACAAGTTAGCCTCAGGATTCCAGGCTTCTCAACGTTGGAAGATGGGTGTTTTGTTTTGTTTTGTTGTTTTTGGCTTTTTTTTTCCTGTCAACTTGGTTTGGGTTTTTGTGTGTGTGTGTGTGTGTGTGTGTGTGTAACTTATTTAGCAAAGAATTTTGATGTGCTTACATTTTTTTTTTACAATAAACATCTTACTGAAGGGCCATAAAAACCAGTGAAGCCTATGCTAGGGCTTTTTAATGTCTAAATATGACAATTTATATAACGCTTTTAGCTCTATGGCTCACTCTTAGGTGGCTGCTATCTTCTTTGAGCTCTATGGTTTCCTTAAGATTTAATAATTTTTGTTGCTTTCATATTGATGCTTTTCTTAAACTTGAAATCTACTGATTTTCAAAATTGTATGTGTGTATGTTTGGGGGGGGCATGCACACTTTGGTACCCACAGAGTCTAAAAGAGGGTGCCAGCTTCTCTGCAGCCGGAGATCCAGGCAGTTGTGGCCACCTGACATAGGGTGGGAACTGAACTCAGGTCCTCTGCAAGAGAAGTGTGTGCTCTTAACCAGTAAGCCGTCTTTCCAGCCCCATACTTTGATTTTTCAAGACAGGGTTTCTCTGTGTAGCCCTGGCTATTCACTTTTTAGACCAAGCTGCCCTCGAACTCCATGAGATCTCCTGCCTCTGCATCCTAAGCGCTGGGATTAAAAGTGTGTGCAACCACCACGCAGCCAACATTTTTTAAATCGAAAGAGTATTGTGAGTCCGGGGAGATGGTTCAGTCGGAGAACCACTTCCACATTAAGTGTGAGGTCCCAGAACCCATGTAAACCGGAGTACCATAGCACCCAGGTCTATAACTCAGTGCATTCCTACAAGGAGATGAGAGGCAAATCCATGAAGCTTGGAGGCCAGCTAGCCTGACATACAACAGCATGGAGAGGAAAACAAAAACAAGAAAATGAAGAGTTCTTAGCTCAAAGAAGATGAAATGTGAAGACCAGTATCCAAGGTTGTCCTCTGCCTTCCACACATATGTCAAGAAATTGTGTACCCACATTCACACACAAATGTGCATATGTATACATTGCACACACACACACACACACACACATTCTAGATACACACATACATGAACTGAGCTAAAAATCAACTATGCATTGGAGGCTGGGGAGAAGTTCAATGGGTCAGAGTTCTTGTTGTGCAAGCATGAAGATTTAAGTCTGGATTTCAGCACTCATGGGGGAAAAAGCTGGGCGTGGTTGACCATGTACTTATAGCCTCAGCATTATGGGAGGTGTCAGAAAGATGAGTGGGGTTTGCTGGACACCAGCAGAGCTCCAGGTTCAGGAGAGACCTTTTGTCAAAGGAGCAAGGCATTGAGTGATAGAGAAGAGCTTCAGATGTGCTCTTCTAGCTTCTATTGGCACCCCCACCTCCCCCTACCTAAAATACTGTAGATTATCTGAATAGTCACTAACCTGGATGACCCTATATTGTGTCTTGCTGTGCACTTTCAGCCTACATTTGTATTTGTGTGTAATTGTCTTGGCTGGTGCAAGCAGAAGGTATTTTTAACATGTAATAATTTCCTGCCAAGAAAAGATCAAAGACAGGCAACTTGTAAAGGATGTCCCAGGGCTGGATAGCAGGAAAGCCTTGGGGACCTGTATTGCACTCTGGGCCATATTCATGTCTTAAGCAGCAGTTTTGTATGTGCAAAATAACCTTAACTGCCAATGTTGCTGGCAAGTAGAATCTCAGCTGTTATTGGCAATATTGAGGATCAAACCTGGCTTTCGTGCATGTTATGCAAGCACTCTAACTCAGCCTGTGCTTTTTAATCTTTCTTATATTTTACTAAAGATCCATAACTCTAAAGAAAATTTTTTTGCTTTAATTTTGTATTTGATAAATATGGTGGCTGATCAATAGTGCAGAATTTCCTATAACTTTATAACTAGCTCTCTACACCTTAAGATTGGGAAACGATAGCTTAGCATGTGGCACGTTTTCAGTAAATATTAGTCGTTGTTGTTATGGTTTTAAATACTCTGAGCTTTTAGTAATGTGCTAGTCTTGTCTGGCTGTATTCCCTTCCCACATTTGGTATGTTTACTGCTGCAAGTCAGGTTAATTGCTCTCTCTCCCTTCCCTTCCTCCTGTGCTCAGAGCAGCTCTTAGCATGACCTGCACCAGCTGCTTCTGGTCAGTCTGGTAGAAAAAATGCATTCTGCACAGTCTCTGTGTGTGCACACACATGTGTTTATGCAGGCACACAGGTACATGTGTGTGGAGGTCAGAGGACAACCTCAGGTGTCCTTGCTCAGGTGCCTCCCTCATTTTATTTGGAACTGGGTCTCTCATTGGACTGGAATGCTGCCAGGCTGGCCAGGCTAGCTGGTCACTGGGCCCTCCTGTCCCCACCTATTTCTGGAATTGCAAGCATGTCACCATATTCAGCTTTCTAATGTCATCTGGGAAACCCTTCTCGGGTTCTCATGTGTGCAAGCCACACTTCCCCATCCTTTCCATCCCTGAGCTGCATTACACTGCTGCCCTCTGATGTCTGAAGATCTGGTTTGTTGGACTGGAGGGTAGCTCAGCAATTAAGCACACCAGCTGACCTTCTAGAAGATCTAGATTCTATTCCCAGCACTCATGTGACAGCTCACAGCATCTGTAACCCCGCCCCGGGGAATCTGCTGCCCTCTTCTGGCCTCAAAGGGTACTGGATGTGCATGTGTTACACAGACTCTCCATGATATAGGTTCTGGGGCGGCTAACCCACTGAGCCATCTCAGAGGTTCACTTCTCTCATCCTAAATGCTGGGGTTCTTTAAGATTGGTTTTAACCCATACTTCTCTTTACTCGTTATTTTTGTTTTAATTCTTAAATGAACATACAACAAAATTATTCTGTGTGTATATAATTCTGAGGAATTTTATACATGTCTGGATTTGTGTAACCACTGTCACAAACACAGGACAAGTCCGTTTTCCCTAAACTTCCTCATGCTAGCTCTGTGCATTTGTGTCCACCCTTGGTGCTAACCTCTGGCAGCCACTGGCTGACCTATCCTCTGCCACTAAAGCTTTGTCTTTTGCTCATGTCCTGTAATTTGCAGCTGAAATTATTCAGTATTATATTTTACCTATTGTATATTTTATTGTTTCTTTGCATAGATCATTTTCTTGGTTATTATGTACAGGAATAGCTAGCTGTACATACTCAAATTATATATATATATATTGGTTTTTCAAGACAGGGTTTCTCTGTTAGCTTTGGAGCCTATCCTGGAACTAGCTCTTGTAGACCAGGCTGGCCTCAAACTCACAGAGATCCTCTCTGCCTCTCAAGTGCTGAGATTAAAGGTGTGCACCACCACTGCCCGGCTCAAATTAAAATTTTTTAACTTTTAATTTTTTTTTTTTTTTGAGACAGGGTCTCAGTGTGTAGCTGTCCTGGGACTCACTGTGTTGACCAGGCTGGCCTTGAACTCATGGAAATCCACCTTCCTCTTGTGCTGAGATTAAAGGTGTGGGCCTCCACTCCCATCTTATACTCAAAGTTTTACAATCTGCTTAGAGTCAATATTTAACCTTAGCCACACAGGTTTTTTACCCTCTATTCCTATATAGTTATCTTCTCTATTATACTTACACATGTCAAAAAAGCAGACACTGTAAGGCTTTCTTCCAACTGCCAAATATATATTAAATGTATGTACTTTGTGCAGACTCAGCTGATGAGTGTTTCTGTGTAGAGTGTGTAGGTCTTTACCACTCCTTTGCCTTTCTCAGTGTAACAGGCTTCTTATGGGTCTTGTTTCCTTTCTGTCTAAGAACCTCCTTGAATGATTGTTTGAGGGTGGATCCACTGGCAGTGTGTGTGTTTGTTTGTTTTGTTGGTTGATTGATTGGTTGGTTGTTGTGGGGTCTTTGTTGTTTTGCAGTACAGTGGATGGAGCCAAAGACCCACTCTGCCGCAGATCTGAGAGTGTCTTTATTTCACCTTCATTCTTAAAAGATATTTTTTCTGAATTCAAAATTCTGTATCAACAACACTTTTCTTTTGGCACTTTAGAAAATGTCTTTGCATTTTCTTCTGGCCACTATAATTTCTGTTGAGAAAGCCACAGCCTTTGTATCTTTGTTCCCAATAAGGAACCTGTCGGTATCTTTGGTTGTTTTAAGTTTTCTTTCTTTGTCTTTAGATTGGTTTCAGTGCTTGTTACCCTTGTCTGGGTGTGAATTTCTTTTGTTTATCTTGCTTGGGATTTGCTGAGCTTCTGCTCCAGTTAGAAATGAAGCGTGAGGCAATTCTACAACGATCTAACCAGTAAATTGATACTATGACACTTGATTCCCAACAACCTTATGGCATTGATTTTTAACATCAGTTAGTGATCCTTCCTGAATTAGCTGTTTCATAGTTGGTTGCAAAGAGTATGAATCTTTGAACTTTTACAGAAGACAAAATTAGACATAAACATGGGTCAGTGTTCATTGAAAGTCACAATAGCAATACTTGGCAGAGAGAGACAGAGTAGTAATTCAGAGGGAAATGAGACGGAGGTGGTGATATTAGGGTTTCTTCAGCCTCTTAGCCTAGGTAAAATGTAAATGGGAGAACCACTTTGTGATAATTAGGGTTGGGCATATAGTTCCCTGCGTGGTTGATCACTTGCTTTGCATTCAGTCCTCATACCACACATACACACACACACACACACACACACAAATAAGCACACTTTGTGATAATTAACTGAACTAAGGGTAAAAGTTTAATTGTGTTTCTACAACCAAAATGTAAATATTAGCTCTAAGTTTCATAGTTGCATCATTTTTGGTTTCAAACTTAGTTGTATCATTGACTACTATAGTTTCTATTATTACACAATGACTCAACTGATTTGATTTCATTTTTTTTCTATTCATTTTGTCATCATCTGAAAATGCTGTTTAAGGACAGGGTACTCACTGCATAGCACAGGCCGGCCTGAAACCTGTAGCAATCCTTTTGCCCCTAAGTTATGGAATTAATCAGCATGAGCCACCACACCTAACTGAAAACACTTAAAAACGTTTCGTCAGGGAAATGGCGTGGGAGTGGCACATGCATGTACTTTGGGGGGACAGTGTTGTCTCTGACTTACTTTTCTGACATAAATGCTGTTTGTTTGCAAAGAAATTAGAATATGCCCTCTAACATATATAGATTTATACATGCATAAACAGATGTAGCAACATAAAATATTTGTATGTACACATACACATGTGTATACACATACACACATGTAACTCTTTGTTATGATAAATTGTTCATTATCACTTTTTTATGTCACTGAATAGTTTTGCATGCTTTCTGAAAACGGAAGCTGGCCCAGCAGATCCATTCACACACGGTGAACATTAGTGCAGCGTGAAGCAAATGTTCTCCGCCCCGTAGTCCTGCCAAGTGGAATGAGTTTAGCATGTGTTATTTACTCTGGTCTTTCCACCACTTACTTTGTGTTCTGAAGTGATGCTGTAGTTGCTAACAAAAGCATCTGCCATGAAAAAAATGTAGCCAGATGATCTTGCTAGAGTTTGAAACTGTGTGCATTGTGGCAGCTTTTGGCGGTTTTGAGTACATGGAGATTAAAGATGGGCAGGCAGTTAGTGGATTAGGGCAATTCTTTGGTGCTGCCAAGGAGCTCACAAACTTCACTGTAACATTGGAAGAAAAAACACCAAGGAGTGACTGAGTGCCAGTTAAGGGGCACTATGACCAAAGGCTGCCTGCCACAGCCAGGAGACATGAGTGATTGCATCCTGTGAGGCACTAAGCGCTTTAACAAACCTAGGAGTTTGATCTCCCTTAGTGTCTTTTCCATGACCTCATTCCCTGCATTCCTGAGATGGGTGAGCACTCTGATTCCTTGAACAGTTGCGTCTCTTTCTCTGTGAACACACACCATAGGCTCTCAAGAGAGTTTCTTTGTTTTGGATACAGGTCCTTCCTATGCTGCCCATGCTACTCCAGCTCCTGGGCTCAAGCAATCACCTACCTCACTTCAGTCTCCCAAGTGGCTGGGACTGTGCTGGCTGAGAGTGACTAGATTTTGAGTCCCAGATCACAGTTGTCTTCACACTTCTTTACCCCATTGTTTGCTAGTGTTTACTGGATGCTCTGTGGTAATGTCTTTCCTTTTTTGGTGAACTTCCTCTCTTCCCTGCAATGTGAACTTTGCAGAATTGCTCCTTTATTCTCAAATTTAGAAACTGCACGAGGAATTTTCATGGCTGATGTACACTTTCCACTGATGTTGCATAGCACTTGGGTTTGTGTTGGTCTCACAGGAAGACTCCATTTTTTATCACGTCAGGGGGACACCCTATTTCCTTTGATTCTTAACTCTTCTGTTTTCCTGGCTCTTTATTCCCATCTCTCTATTTTATTTGCTAACGTAGTTTGTCCTTTCTATGCCCTTTTCCTGTCTTCTGGGGCATATCTTCTAACCTCTTCCCTAGTATGCAGTAACTGCCTTCTTTATATTTTTCCTTTGACAGTCAGGCTTCTATCATGTTGTCAATGGTGTGAAATTGCCACCTTATTTTGGCTTGTGGCCCTGACTTAGTGTCTTAAAGGGAGAGAGACCATCTTGAGTATTCCCAGGATGTTCTTTTATTGCCCATTTTTGTACTCAGAGTTCCGTGTCCATCTGTTTTGGGGGGAAGGAAGTGTCTGTCTTAGCACAGGCTCTGTTACCCACTTCAGACTTAGATGAAAGGCTCTGGTTTAAGGTCTGAAGAAAGCATGAGAGGAGCCCTTGCTTTCTGCCTAACACACCCCTGCTAGCTCCCACCCATGCGCCACCCACCGTGTGTAAGGTGTGAGCAGGCCAGGGAGCCTCCCCACAGGAGACTGGTGACTCCTGGAGGCTCTGCAGGAGCTGCGAGCAGCTGCCCTGCCAGAGGGAACCTATAGGCAAGGGATGGGGGAGGTAAACTAATAACTTTTGAATTTCTATTTATTTAAATATGTGTATGGCAGTTTTGCCTTTGTGTGTATATTTATTTATCTGTGTACCACATGCATACCTGATGCTCATGGAGGCCCGATGAGGGAGTAGAGAGAGTTACAGATGGTGAGGAACATCCATGTGGGTGCTAAGAGTTAAACTTGGGTCCTCTAGAAAAGCAACAAGTATGCTTAATCACTGAACCATCTCTCCAGCCCCTAAACTAGTAACTTTAAGAAAAGTCCACTATTTTTTTTAAAAAACACATCTTCAAGTATTATTAGTGGTATTAAAGTCATGCAGACTTTACAGCTCCAGAGTTCATTATGACTACAAAAAGACATATCACCTGAAATTATATAGCATTTGTTCTGTCTTTATATAGAATTTATTGACATTAAAACTGAGAACAGAGGCCAGGCGGTAGTGCTGCACACCTTTAATTCCAGCACTTGGGAGGCAGAGGCAGGCAGATCTTTGTGAGTTTAAGGCCAGCCTGGTCTACAGAGTTGAGTTCCAGGACAGCGAAGGCTGTTACACAGAGAAAAAGAGACAGAGAGAGAATGAGAATAGAAAAACTTATGAACTCTGGAGTTCACTAGTCGACATCATTCAGTATTTCTTACCATGTTCGGTTGCCAATGTATTATGTTCACATGGTCTGTGTTCATCCAGTGCTGTAGTGGCCCTTGGTGTCACGAATCAACATGCGACAGAAATGTGAGTGCCTCTCGGAACCAACACAAATACTTCCCAGGAAATATTTCTCTTTGGAGGCTCAACTGTCAGGAATCTAGAATAATCAGCTGGTTGTTTCCCAGCCTATACTCCAAAACCTGTGTTTAATTTGTTCTTAATAGACTGTGGTTAGGGAAATTCCCACCTTAAGAGCTGTGGGCTGCAGGGTGGGAATTCCCCTAGGCTCCCTGGCTTAGGAAATATCCTTCTGAGGTCTTAGTAACTGACAAGTAGAATAAATTCTATCAAACCAACCAACACTGGCAATATGAGCCTTTTAAAATGTAATTTGGCAGACAGTTTCAAAGTCCATAAAACCGTCATAATCACACTTGTTAAGGAAATGATGCAAGAGATGAAATGATAATGGAGGAAATAATTCATTGACTTAGGGTTTTTTTTGTTTTTTTAATTTAAAAACTGAATTTATTGCAATGTTTCTGTGTTTATTTGGGCTTTAAAGATATCCTTTACTGTAGACTCAGGTCACTCAGTGGGTCACATGACTCACGGTTTAAAAGTAGAAAAGTATTCACAGTAGTCAACAATGGGCTACTAGTTAATGAACGGTTATTTAATGGAATGAATGCTTTGTAACTACTGGAAATTTTAACTGAGCCAGAGGTTTTGGCACAGGCTTGTAATCCCAAGACTCAGAGACTGAGGCAGGAGGATCTGAGCTTGAGGCCAGCCTGTGCTATGTAGTGAAACCCTGTTCAGAGAGAAAGAGGGGCGGGAGAGGGAGGAGGTGGCGAAGAGAACCAACACATGACTTTTTACTTCAAAGAGAGTGAGAGATAGTTTAGTGTCCTATACAGTTCTGGTTATTCCAAATAACATGCCTCAATGTGGACATGGTTTCCTAAAGTTTTTAGTTACAGGACAGATAGAAGAAAGTGGTAAATCAAGGCACTCTTGTAGGAACATTAGGTACACCAGTCACGCAAAGCCGGGTCTTGGGTGCTAGCTAATGACATTCTTCATTCTTAAGATGGTGGATGTCAGTATCTTCTCAGTTAATACATTCCATCAGATCTTTTCAGACCAGAAATAAGTTGTTTGTCCTTAGAAGTAGAAAAGCCCTCTTTTTTTTCTGTTTTTTGTTTGTTTTATTTTGTTTCTCCGAGACAGGATTTCTCTGTAGCTTTGAAGTCTGTCCTGGAACTAGCTCTTGTAGACCAGGCTGTCCTCGAACTCAGAGATCCACCTGACCCTGCCTCCTGAGTGTTGGGATTAAAGGCGTGCTCCACCACCACCTGGCCATTCCAACAGATTTTACTTGCTAATCAGTCAGTCACAGAGATGGACAAGCAATGAAAAGATGGCCCAAGATCACCTGGCTGTGGGCCTGCAACATTTTTCCTCCCCATACTGTGAACACTTTGATTAGCCAATCTGCCTTGTAGGGTCAAGTGTGAAACTTCATAGTTCTCCCTGTTGGCTCTGTACATGTAGAAGTCAATGCTGTTTATGCCTTTCAGTGCTGGGAAGCTTTGTTTCTAGGAGCTGGTAAAGAAGAGTGAGTAGACAAGAGAAAAGTCTTCAGGAGAATTAATTATAGTTGTCAAAGCCATTAAAGGGGTGGGGGATCCCTGAATCATGTCAACTTAACTAGCCTTATTTTTCTTTATCCCCTGTGTCTGGCATGAGGTTTACATATGATATGTAGCAGGAGATTCACACCTACAATTAAAATAACCAAAATCATAGTGTGACCTAAACAAGTAAGGAAAGAGGTGAGGGAAATGGGCATTTTAACCAGCTAATACACAATGTCCATAACCATGTCAGATGTTTCTCCTCTGCCTTTGTCATCATCTGTACTCAATATTTTATTTACTATTTGGAATATTGGGGATAACTGTCTTCTAATCTGTGTTTTGCTTTGGGCCAGTTTGATTCTATCATCAAAAAAAAAACCCTGTAAACTCATGAGTCGCTGTAATCTTAGACAAGATTGGTCTTTAATATCTAAGTTTTTATATTTTATTGTGACTGATGAATTTATCTGTACTATAATTTTGATATTGTGTCAGATTTTAGTTTGGGGAAACAAGTGGACAGTAGCTTTATACCAGAAATTAAGTAATGGTATAGTTTTACTTTAAGTTCTTTCCTAACAAAATACCCCCCCCCGAATGTTAACAGCATGAAGACTAAAGAGGACATGTTTGTGAGAGTGTAGATTCCATGGATTTGGGTGGCCATAACCAAATCGCATTTCTCATTGGTTTTTAGAAAGGGGGATGGATCATCAAGCAAGAATTATAGTTATAATATTTATATCTATTTTATCTTTTATCATAATTAA
>LOEQ01000106.1:558818-577215 GCA_001685075.1 Bramus lutescens | reverse complement strand
AGGTCCTGAGTTCAATTCCCAGCAACCACATGGTGGCTAACAACCATCTATAATTGGGTCTGGCGCCCTCTTCTGTCCTGCAGGCATACACACAGACAGAATATTGTATACATAATAAATAAATAAATATTTTTAATAACAAAAAAAACCAAAGAAAAACCAACTGCCTATCTCCATCAGTTGTCTTACTCAGTTTAGTATATCTTCTTTCTTCTGTAGCTTAATCCTGATCCTGTATATAATTTAAAGGGTGCTTGCTTCCTTAGTCTCAAACAATGAGATGTTTTCTTCTTTATTAATTGATTGATTGAAACAGTGTCTTTCTCTTTTGAACTGTCATGGAATTTGCTATGAAGACCAGGCTAGTCTTAAGCTCACAGAGATCTGCCTGCCTCTGCCTCCTAACATTTGTGGCTGTTGCTATAGTTAGGTTTACATATTGTAGGAGGAGGCCACAAGTTAGTTCCCGACCATTTAGCCCTGAAATAATCACACAGAAACTGTATTAATTAAATCACTGTTTGGCCCATTAGCTTTAGCTTCTTATTGACTAACTCTTACATATTAATTTAACCCATCTCCATTAATCTATGTATTCCCTCGTGGCTATGCCTTACTGGTTAAAGTTCTGTCCAGCTCCAGTGGGGCTACATGGCTTCTCCCTGACTCTGCCTCCTTTCTCCCAGAATTCAGTTTAGTTTTCCCTGCCTTCCTCTATTCACTGTGCAGGCCCAAGACAGTTTCTTTATTAACCAATGGTATTCACAGCATACAGAGGGGAATCCCACATCAACATAGGCCATCTAGATTGTTAGGTTCTTTTTGCCCAGTCTGCCCTTTGCTCTTCTGCACCTCTTTTCTGCTTTTTAGATAAATCATGAATCTTTAGTATCTCACTTAGTTTGTGTGTGTCTGTGTATGTGTGTATTTTATTTCTTGAACTATATCTCTTGGTAGAATAAGCATGTGTATTTTGGTTTCTTTCCTTTCTTTCTCCCTCCCTCCTTTCTTTCCTTTCATTCATCTATCCCTGAAGAGCTCTGTTTAGTAATCATTAGTCATTAGTTATATATGGTGTCTTAGGTAGGCTTTCTATTGCTGTGAAGAGACACCATAACCACAGCAACTCTTATGAAGGAAAACATTTAATTGAGATGGTGACTTACAGCTTACAGTTCAGAGGTTTAGTCCATTATTATCATAGCAGGGAGCATGTATCTTGATCAGAACTCAACAGGAAATGTACTGACATACTGGTTGTGACTTGTACATATATAAGACCTCAAAGCCCACTCCCACAGTGACATACTTCCTCCACCAAGGCCACACCTACTCCTACAAAGCCACACATCCTAATAGTGCTACTCTCTATGAGCTTATGGGGCCAATTGCATTCAAACTACCACCTATGGATATTTAAATTGTAATTAATTGAAAGATAAGATAATAAGCATATGTTTCAGCTTGGTGTGTGCATTGTGTACATTTAGGACTGGGGCAGGTAGATAAATTAGGATGTTGTTTTAGAAACACCTACAAGGTTTTGTAAGATATCAGTAACAAAGTGTAAGATAATAGTATTAAAACATGCTATGGAGGTGAAATCATCAAGGATACTAGCGAAAGAAATGTCAGATGAAAGGGAAAGTAGAGAATCAAGTGACTGGTAGTTCAGGCTTGGACAAGTAATGATGCCATGGTAGAGGGTCATAGTTAGCTTCAGCTGTCAACTTGACACACGCCGGAGTCACCTAGGAAGAAGAAATATCATTTGAGGAATTGTCTATATGACATTGCCTCATGTGCAGGTCTGTGAGCATTTTCTTAATTGCTAATTGATGTAGGAGAGCCCAGCTAACTGTGGGTGGTGCCATCCTTAGGCAGGAGGGCCTGGACTGTATAAGAAAGGTTGGTAGCCAAGTAAGCCAGTAAGCGCCATTCCTCTTCGGTTTCTGCTGCCAACCCCTGCCTTGGCATCCCCAGATGATGGACTGTGACATGTAAAGTGAAATAAATCCTTTCCAGGTCGCTTTGGTCATGGTCTTAATCACAACAACAGAAAACAGACTCGGACATAATTGTAATTTTGCTATTGTCGTGAATCATAATGTAAATATCTGACACAGGATATCTAATACTTGACCCCTGTGAAAGGGCCATTTGACACCCAAAGGGATCACACCCCCTAGTTGAGAACCACTGCTTTAGGTGAAGTTCATAGATAACGGGCAGAATGCCTAAGAAAGCTGTCACTGGATGCAGGCAAGCATTGTGAATGAATTGTTAAATAATAGTAGATGATTTTCTTAGGCCGGTGTTACATACAGATAACTGACAAACTTGGCTTAAATCCATTTACTTGAAAAAAATCATTCAATGCTTTTATCTGAGGCTCCGTTCATCCATTACCTTTATGGCTTACATTTCTTTCACCCCAGTGTGTGCTCGGCACTCTTCTAGGATGAGAGATGAGGGGATAAATAGAAGCTTGTGTCATGTTCATTCTGGAAATGACTCAGAATAGCTTGCAGGGGCTCTGTGAGTAAAGAGAGGGGCCCTATGATGTGCAGAGGCCGGAGGAAGGAATTCCCCACTCTCCTGTGCCTCTCTCATGCTGGTTTCATTGCACAGACTGCCTTTTCCTGCCTTGTCATAGTATGACCTTCCATGGTAGCCTGCACTGCTCAGAACTCTGGAAACTTTGACCTTCTCCTTTGTATTTCTTCATGCTTTAAGAAAAATGGTGACTCATATCAAATAATTCGTTTCCAAATTAGCCTCAAAAATAGGGAGGCAGAGCAGGGCGGTGGTGGCACATGCCTTTAATCCCAGCTCTTGGGAAGCAGAGAGAGGCAAATCTGAGTTCAAGGCCAGCCTGGTCTACAAGAGCTAGTTCTAGGACAGACTCCAAAGCTACAGAGAAACCCTGTCTTGTAAAACCAAATAAACAAATAAATAAATAACTAAATAAGGGGCAGGAGAAAAGGTCTCAACTGCAGAAGTAGTATGTGCTCAGTATTAGTGTGAATGATACAGGAAACAGGAAGAACACAGTCACAAATATCCTACCACTAGGAGCGATTGTCATTAGCATTCAGATGCCACCATTGCATGTATCCCTAAAGGCATGCAAATACCAAAGGATAGATGGAAATAATTTCATGTAATTAAGATTCTTATATATATGCTATTTTAAATGTCATTTAAAATACATTTAAATGTGCTTAATTTCACCTTTTAAAGATTAGCATAAAAAAGAACTTTATAGAAAGGCTCTTTAAAGAGGCAGTAATTACTAAGTGATAAGAATTACTAAATGCTCACAAAAGTGACATAAAATATTGAGGTTTTAATGATTTTTAAAAGTTATGTTTCTATATATTTAACTCTTACACCGTACTGTGACTTGTAATAAACCAGCCTGTCTCTGTTTTGGGCTTCAAGGCCATCTTATAATAAAAACAAACTAGATTCATTCCTGTTTATGACTAAATCTGTTTCTCAAGGATTGGACTATGCCTGTAACCTTAGCTACAAATGGTTCTGTACTGCTTGTTCCAGGAAACGCCAACCACGCCTTTGTTTCAAAATGGGATGACGACCTTAGTGTGCCCACCTTGCAGTGACTACCTTGTTATGACCACTGTGTTATGACTGCCTTGTTATGACAACCTTGCAGCCATGTCTTTGTTTCAGGAGGTTTTGATAATCAACTTTTTATGCCTGTGTTCTCCTTCTGTAACCCCGCCTATTTGTCTGCCAAACTCCTCATTGGAAACCCCCTACTTTTGAGCTTTGAAAGCCTTTATCTTCCCCATGTCCAATGCTGATCTCCTGAACTGTTAGGGAGAGACAGCCCATGTGCATGAATCAAAAGCTTGCTTCAATTAATTTGGCCATGATTGGGTTGGTGGTCTTTCTCCTCTCATCTGTGGCATTGACATTTGCTGTAAAGGATGAGAAGTTAATGCTTTCTTTTCCACTTCTCCCCCTCCCCACCCAGTTGCTCTTTAATTGTGATTGTATTGTCAAATGCTGTCTGTCACATGTGCTATCTAATTCATATATTTGCTTATTCTCAGTTCATTATTTAAATAGTTTCAGTCCTAGTCAACATCTCTCGTGTTAGAATCTCTGGCTTCAAGCCCTTGATTCTTTTTTGCTTAGCTAGTCTTGTCCCCAGCTGGATCAGGAGCAGCTGAGGTCAGCCCTGGAGTCTTCTATGCTTGCCTGAGCTGAAATTTGTCGTGCACCCTCCTACATGTGCACGATCACTGATGCTTCTATTTCCTGTAATAGGATTATTTTAAGTGAGCTTTAAAAACAGACAAATTGGCTTACTCTTTTTTGTTAATTTTTAAAATTTTGTATAAGTGTGTGTGTATGTATATATATGCACACACACAATGGGGTGAGTGGAAGTCAAGGGAAACTTTGGGTGTTGGTCTCACCCACCTTTATGTGGGTTCCAGTGACTGAACTCGTGTGGCCAGGCTTTTGTGACAAGTGCTACTTTGCCCTCACAGGTTTACTCTTTATTGACATTTTTTTTCTAGTTTTGTTTTTGCCTTTCTGAATCAGAATTGCAGTTTTCAAAGAGTATTTGTGAATTCATTCCTTGGTGTGGCAGAAGTACCATAGCTGTGGACCTGAGGAGATGTGAACTGGGGAGATTTAACCAAGCACCTTTGTTTTCCATTCTAGAGATCATCGACGACCTTGCCAACCTTGTGGAGAACACAGATGAGAAGCTTCGCACTGAAGCCAGGCGGGTGACCCTGGTGGACAGAAAGTCAACTTCCTGTGGTAAGAGATGGCAGTTGCCCCAGCTACCTGGCTGGGGCTTGCTCTTCTTTGCATGTTCCATGCTGTTTCTACTTACCCTGAAGAGGTGCCTGCCCTTCTAATGCAGCAGCCCCATCTGATGAAGCATCAAAATTGCTAAAAGATGCTAAGTTTTATTCCGACAAAATACATTGCTAAGGTTTGGAGGGTATAACGTTCATTCTTTTAAACTCTGAGTTGGGAATCTTACCTGTTTTATACACGTGAATGGTTTGGGAAATTGTCTAATAGTGTACAGTTTGGAGTGAGTCTTCTACGTTTTCAAGGCAGTTTTGGTTGCTTTGTGCCCTCCCCCCTTTAATCCATAAGTTTAATTAGTAAACTCACTGTAGAACAGCTAAAAACTGCTTCTGTCTCACAGTATGACCCATTGTTCAGCAATGCTGTCTTTGCTGATTCACTTTGGTTCTTGACTCTTGTAAAATAGGGATTCTGTGTTGATATGGGTTTACTAGAGGACTCAGAATGCTGATTTCCAGGCTTCCAACCAGAGGCTCCCACTGAGCAGGTCTAGGGTAGAACTCGAGAGGACTCCATTCTGTTTCCCACGAGGTTTCCAGTTACCTCACCCGGGCAGCACCTTGACCCACAGTGAGTGACAAGGAGCCAAAGTGGTAGTCGCCACCTCGTTTTTATCCAGTCCCTCGTCTCAGAAAGGTGCAGCAGATCCGTTAAGCTACTATGTTTATGAAAGAAACACAGTGACAGTTTAGTGACCCAGACATTCACTTGACCTGACGTTTGGATTTTTTCGTGTGAGAAATACAGCAACATCCCTAAGCTAACATGCAATCCTGTCAAAGTTGTCCACTTCTTTCACAAGGAAACTGAGGCCTAGCCACCTTAGAGTTATGCAAGAATCAAACCATAAGAGGTGGTGGTGGGAAGGAGCCCACATGTTGTTTTATCTTCATAGTTTCAGGTTCTAGGTGTGAAGGGCAAAGTCCTTGTGGCCAGAAATTTCTTAGGAGTGGTAAGGCAGAGGGAACGCTTTGCTGCGGCAGGAAGCAGAGGGAAATCTCACTGTGGATGAAGCTACCAGGCTGGGCTGCAGCCAACTGGTGAGATCCAATGGGTGAGCAGGACCACAGGTGCCAGTGCACAGCAGGACTCCTCTTCCTTCCTCCAAGGCTTGGGAATTTGCGTCTACCTGACCTCTCACCCTGTTGCTCCTGGTTCTGGAAACTTGGTGTAAGCCTCCTGACCTCATGGCCTTTTGCGGTTCACCTCCCCCCTTCGCACCTCATGGATATCGTTGCTAAGTCCTGCTGCCAGCTTGAGCTACGGCGTCAAGCCTCTGAACCACGGCTGTGGTGGTTCTCTATGTGCCTGTGCAGGAGCCTGAGAAAATACTTCCCTACCATTTGGTTTGGTGTTTTTAAGCAGGGAAACCCTTCAGTGAACTCTCGTGTCAGGTTTTCTCTTTTTCAAATGCTTTGTAGTTTCCTATGCTGGAGCCTTGGTGGGTAGGGTATTGCTCTTGAGGAGTTTTCCTCTTATTCTAGTACAGTGAAGTATGACTTGTTTGTTTGTTTGTTTGTTTGAATCAGAGCATCATCATATAGCCCAGGTTGGACTTGAACTCATGAGCCTCCTGTCTCCACCTCTCAAGTGCTGGGGCTCCAGGTGTGCACCACCAAGCCAAGCTTATGTGTTGCTGGGTATTGAACCCAGGGCTTTGCGTATGCTAGACAAGTGTTCTGCCAATTGAGCTACATTCCCTAAACCCACCAGGTTTCTCTTGATGCCACTATCTCTTCAACAGCTTATTTATCTATACCACCTTATTTGAATTTTAAACTGGTCCAGACCTCTTTCCTTGCAAAGCTGCACATTCACATTGTTCTGCCCACTGTAAATTTCACTACAAGCAGTGAGGAATAGCCATGCCACTTTCTGGATGTCATGCTGTTTTGAAATTAACTCTACCAAACAATTCATTCTAATTTCTTTTCATTCATCCTCACTCAAATTCTAGGAAACAGGAGAACTGAAGCCAGATTCATTACCAGAATCTGACGGGAATGGCCGCTAGTGTAGGTCTCAGCAGGATCCTCTACAGCCTCATGAGCCCTACCCTACCTTCACTGTCCATGTTTCTATCAGCAAATTACTGGACAGCTCATTGTGCTTGGCTCCCAGCATTCTAGGTTGTTTAGCTGGCAGCTCCAAACTCTGCCATGTTCTTACCACCAGTCTCCAGGCCTAGGAAGCTCTCGGTCAGGCTTGTCATAGCTTCACTTCCACTTCTCAGCCACGCTCCTTGTCACGATGATCACATACCTGAGGAGAGGCAGCTTAGGGATGGAAGGGTTCATCCTCGCTAATGGCTGTGCAAACAGTCCATGGGACTGGGGTGTGGTTCATGATGGGAGCAGCTTGTGATTTGGTGCAAGAGCATGAGGCTGCTTGCTCACAGCTGGACAGGAGGCTGGAAAAGGGAAAAACTGATTTTTTTTTCTTTGCCTTTTCCCCCCAATTCAAGCCCCAAACATGAAGAGTGTCAGTGTTCATCTCTCTGCTTACTCATCCATGGATGGGCAGGAGCTAATCCCGTCACCATGCCTTCCCCACTGCCATGGAAGTTATCTCCCGAAGCATGAGCCAAATCAACCTTTCCTTCCTTGAGTTACTTCCTGTCGGATATTTAGTCACAACAGTGAGAAAGTAACTCAAAAGCCTCGTGGGAGGAGCATATTTATCCTCGGTGACGTGGTAGCGTACATGAAAACCGCAAATGAGCAGGGCCTGGCAATTGACCATGGAGTCTATCTGCACCCATCTGTAGTATTAGGATGATCAGGCATGGAAGAAAAATAATTACTTTAAATTTTTTTACACTTATTTTTTGTGTGTCATGGGTGGGTGGGTACATGTGTGAAGATCAGAGGACAACTTGTGGAGTAAGTTCACTCCCTCTACCATACGGGTCCTGAGAATGGAACTCAGGTCATAAGGCTCAGCAGCAGGTACCCTTACGCAGTGAGCCACTCACTGACCCCTCAATTTTGCATGTTTTAAAATATTTTATGTGTATGAGTTTTGCCTAAATGTATGTATGTATGCACCTTATGCATGTGTGGTACCCATGAAGGCCAGAAGGTATCAGATCCTCTGGGACTGGCGTTACAGTTATCTTGTGGGTGCTAGGAACCAAACCTGGGTCCTCTGCAAGAGCAACAAGTGCTCTTGACCATTGAGCTTTCTCTCTCATCCCTCAATTTTTGCTTTTTTATATTTATTTTATATACATACCAGAAGAGATCCCCAGATCTCATTATAGATGGTTGTGAGCCACCATGTGGGTGCTGGGAATTGAACTCAGAACCTCTGGAAGAACAGTCAATGCTCTTAACCTCTGAGCCATCTCTCCAGCCCTCAATTTTGCTTTTTAAATTAAAAGACTTGAAAGCATCTAGACAGAGCAGGAAACTATAAAAAGTAACCAAAATTATTGGAAAGGGTACCAAATAGAACTTCTATAAATTAAAAATAAATGAAACTAAAAATTAAGTGTACATTTTTGGTACCTTCAAAAGAGAATCATCCAGAGGACAAGCCAGGTCAAACAAACAAACAAACAAAACCCAACTCTGTTCTCTTTTCCTAAGTGCTAGGATCAAATGCTGTGGGAATTTATTTCAGCCTCAGTAACAGTGGCTTTTGAGGAGCAAAGAAGGAATCACCCACTCTTCTCAGATGTAAGGCTGAGCTTTTTGTGTAAACGTGAGCACATGCATCCAGGCAAGGTGTGTAGGGCTTGGGAACTAATCTAATCAGCTCACTCAAGTGTCACTTGGTGGCGGCTCACATGGCACTCTCTGACTGAGTAACTAAGACTCACTCAAGCAGCTGGCCCATCATCCTTTCCCTCAAAGGAGTGCAAACTAGGTTGTAAACCACAAAACGCCTTTTTGTTTGCTTGATGAGTCTGTATCTCTCATGCCAGCCTGACATATCAGTCATAAATGCTTGAGCAGGGGGGAAATTCTAGTCATAAATACAGAGCAAATCACAAGGGGCCACACAGGAGAAGGGCCTGGTGATGAATTTGTTTGTTCGGTTGCTAACAAAGGACTCAAGCACTTCTTTGTGGCCCTTTCACTCCACAGCCTGCGCTTGAAATTTTTTCCTGAGATCTTTGTGTGGTTTTTTTCCTCCCTTTTCTTTTCCCAGCCTCACCCCCGTGATAACATCAAGTAGAAAATAATGCTGTTTTTTCTCTAGATTGTAAAGGCAAATTAGACTGATGGGTCTCCCTGACTCCTTGATATATTTTCAGATCTGTTTCTTGTATTAAGGACATTTACATAAAAGTGGGATCTTTGTAATTGCAGTTTAAATATTCAGTGTGGCTGATCCTCATTAGAATTCAAAATAGAACCTTGTCTGAGTCTGAGGAGAGAGCCGATTGTGAAGCCCAGACTAGGGGTTCTCAATGGCTGGAGCCTTGCTTCTCGGCATATTGACTATTACGTAATGTTGTCTAAGCACACCCATTGTGATTTTAGCGGTCCTGTGATGTGGCTAAAAATCAGGTCTGCTGACCTTATATAGACACTGTCTTCACATGGAACCACTGCCTCTACCTCCAGCTTCCCTGGAGTGCAGCAGGGTCAAGGGCATATCAGTGTAGTCCAGCGTGGGCGGCCACCACTTGCAGCCTGGGTGACAAGGAGAGTTGCTTGCCCTCTGTATCTCTTTACTTCTAAATTTAAAAGAAAAAGAAAGAAGAAAGAGGAGGAGGGAGGAGAAGAAGAGATACAGATGGACAACCCTAACTGAAACTTCAAGCTGTGAAGTATCCCAAACTCCATGCCACATGCCACAAGCTGACATACCACAGTGGAAAAATTTTACACCTGGCCTCAGGTGATAAGTTGCTGTGAAAATACAGTTGCTTTCAAAGAATTGTGCAAAATTACTTTAGGGCTGTGTACATACAGTGTATATGGAACCAATGAATTTTGTATTTAGACTTGCTTCCCGTTCTTAGAAGATCATATTAGGTTTATGAAAATATTTTAAAGTACAAAAATATCATAAATCTGAAAAGATCCCAATCCTGAGCAGTGTGGATAAAAGATGAGATGTTCAGCTCACACTAATATGTCTGGTTATTCTGTTGATGTGCCGAGGTTAAGTTGGGAGCCACAGTGGTTGTTACTAGCTTGGGATCAATTCTGTTATCCTGTTTTTAACTTCAGTTGGTTGGTGACATAGGTAAGACTTAGAGGCAGCTATATCTTTCTTAAAACAGCACAGAAAAGCCTTTAAGAAGCGCCAATTGTATAGGATGTTGTAGCATCATGAAGTTAACATCTTTTAATTAGAAAAGGAGTTGGGGGTTTTTTAATGGAAATTTGAAATTTTGTGACTGGAATCATTGTTAGCCCTAAAATTCTTTGGGGCCATCTCTAGTGACTATATTATGTTGTTTATAATATTTGGCCTTACTTATATTTACTTTTCTTAACGTTAGAAAACATTAGAGGCCTGGAGAGGTGACTCAGCAGTTAAGAGTCATCTTGGCTGCTCTTGTAGAGGACCCGGGTTCCATTTCTTACACCCACGTAGCAGTTCACAACTGTCTGTAACTCCAGTTCTATCACTTTTGATGGATTTGACACCCTTTTCTGACCTCTATAGCCCTGCACAAATGTGGTGCTCTTATCTTATATTCATGCAAGTAAAATATTAATGTACATTAAAATTGGATAATTAAACAGAGAAAATAAGAAAGTGAATTCTCTGCTTTACAGCTTATTTATAGCGAGCCTCAGAGCTGCTTTCTCTTTCAATTAATTATTTTACAACCCTTACCATGAACATGAGCAATTAATTTAAAGTAGGGAATGACTTGTGGTTTCTCCTGCTTATCCCAATTGTTTATCAGAAATATCTCTTGACCAATGTTTCTTCGCTTTTTCTTCTTCTTATCATAGTTTGCTAAGATGAGCTAGTGAAATTCCTCTGCTTTCTGTACAAATGTGGGAAGTACCCAGCCTACCACAGTGAACGTCTGCTTTCAAAGCTTCTTGGCCTCCAGCTTTGCTGCTCATTCCTTCTCTTCTTTCACTCCAGCACAGTTGCTAGGTGTCGCCTGCATGCCAGGCACCAGGCCAGAAGCCGGAATTAAAAGATAGGACTTAGAGTGTGCAAGAGGGACACCTGAGGAAGTCACTGACAACTGGGGAATGCCACAGAACAGGCCCGTGTCTGCCTGGGGCCTGGGGCTTCCCAGAGGCCACAGCTGCTGGAGAGACAACAGAAAGCACACTGGCTTTTTCGGATCCCTTAAAGGGCCTGCTGGGGAAGGGAAAGCTTGTGTGCCCAGGAGCTAGGCTAGGGGTGGAGGGAGAGCCAGTTTCAGGCCTTGCTGAAACTACTGACAGGATCTGAGGTTTCTCCACACATTACCAGTAACCCTGCACCTCTTCTTTTATTAAAAAGAGAAGGAAAGTCCTCCTACGGCAAGTACCCCATGCTTCATTTCTTGACACATGTCAGTGTCTCTTAGAAATGTTCTGCTGCATAATAGTGAGGCTTTACATGTGTGTTATGTTCTTCTGTGGTCAGGGTTTTGTTCTTGCTTATTCCCCACCCCACCCGCACCTCTCCCAGTCCCCTCCTCATTTTTCTTGATTCTTTGTCCTCACACCGTTGCAGCTCCATTCTCAAGTGGTTGTGGGCAACGAACAGTTCTGCCTTCAGACCCAAGTTCACCTGAGCGCCCAGGTCTGTGTCTTCAGCTCCCAGCCTGTCTTTCATGACGCCTGCAGCACCTTCTCTCTGTCCCGGATCCATGAACTTGAATCCTTCCCTGGAAGTCCATTTCCTCTTCCATCTTCTTTTTCTTTTTTTAAGTAGGGTGTCATGCAGCCTCGGCTAGTTTGGGCCATCCTGTTGTAGCTGAGGATGGCCTCAGACTCCCCATCCTCCCACTGCAGCCGGTTGAGTCCTTAGATGATGGGCATGTTCCACTCTACCCACCTTCCTATTTTCCAGGCTCCAAACTTCTTTCATTTCTTCTCTTGCCTTCAGTTACCAGACAGCAGAACGTCCTGTGTGAAGGAGGCGGCTGAGATTATAGCCAGTGACAACACAGGCTGCTGGATCATCTGGGGTTTCTTCGTTTGTTTGGTTTTTGTTTTTTGAGAAAACAATACCCTATGTAGCTCTGGCTGTTCTGGAACTTGCTCTGTAGACCAGGCTGGCCCGGAACTCACAGAGATCTGCTTGCTCTGCCTCCCGAGTGCTGGTGTGTGCTACCTACCACTGCAGTCTATTGTTTCTGAGAGAAACCTGAAGTCTGGACCCATAAGTGAAGTCTCCCAATATTTTAGTCCTGACAGGAAACGGACACTTTAAAAGGTACCTTGAAGACTGTCTCAGTTAGGTTTTTGTTACTGCTGTGAAGAGACGCACCATGGCCATGACAACTCTTATAAAGAAAACATTTGATTGAGGGGGCTCGCTTACAGTTCAGAGGTTCAGTCCATTATGGTAGGTGGCATGGTGGCATGCAGGCAGGCACAGTGCTAGAGAAATAGCCAAGTGTCCTACATCTTGCAGGCAACAGGAAGTTGACTGACTGTCAAATTGAGTGAAGCTTGAGAAAAAGACTTCAAAGGCCGCCCCCACAGTGACACACTTCCAACAGAGGGTGTGGGTCAGATTAATGGTGTGCCCTCCATCTTTAAAGCCTGATTAAAGGGTGTGTCATCCAGCCTCCTTCAACAAGACCACACCTTCTAATAGTGCCATTCCCTATGAGTTTATGGGAACCAAATACTTTCAAGCATAGACCAAATAAAACATACACAACTTGCCACTTTGAGGTCTCTGTCACATCTGTGTAGTTGACCCCTAGACCTGCTTAGTCCAGTTCAGTCCAGCTCAGTCCCCCTCAGTCCAGTTCAGGTCCCTTGTCATCACTTTGTGTTTTCCTTGTTCTGCTTCAGGTGCTCTGTCACATTTAAGTGAAAATAAACAAGTCGGTGAAGTCTCTCATTTAGTACAGAAAATTTTGTATAATTTTGATGTTGCTGGTAGCCTCTGTCTTGAGCTTTAATGTATTGATATAGCAGCTACCCAGCCATTGGAATTGCAAAATAAATAAAACAGATTCCACTCCTTAAGAAAAAAAAATATATATTCTTTTCATATATATATTCTTTTTCATTCAATTTAGACTGTCCCATGCCTTTCTAGAACAATCAAGGGAAATAAAGGCTTCAGTGGAAGCAATAGCAAGTAATAAAATTATGTATTGAATGAATAGGAAGCCTGCTTGTTCAACCCAAGAGAATGGTGTGGCATGCTACTGTGCGCATGGGTATTGCTTGGTAGTCATTTCAGGAGCTAAATGGTCAGCTCAGAGTTCCCTGTTCCTGGCCCTCACATACTCCGCCCTGAGCCTGTGGTATTCTGGAGTTTGTGTAATGCACGTTAATTACTTATAGTCAGGTTGTCCTTTATATGTGACCGTATCGCTGTTGTCTGCTTGGCCTTATGTTCTGACTGGGGGGAGCCTATTTGCTTTATCTCAGCATTTAGTTAGGGAGTGAGAATAGGAGCACCAAGTTCAAATGCCGATGCTGCAACTGAATCCGGGCAGAACTAAGCCCTTGAGAGAAGCACAGAATTGGAAAGTCTTTACTTAATAGGAGGTGATGGATAGGGACTGACAGCCTCTGAGCTGTCGCCATGACCCCCCGCCCCCCAGAAGCCTCCATGCATCTCAGGGTCTGCTGGAGGGGTCACTGACGTTTGCTGTCATCAAGGGGTCAGGCTTGACCACAAATACAATCACTTCTAGGTTATTGTTTTTGTTTAGTGTGGTGTGGAATGCTAAGGCATGCTTTCTAAGAGCAATTTCTGTTCTTACTGAATACTAATCGCACTGTACGGGCCTCAGTTGTGATGTTACTGATATACGGATCTGTGCGCGTTCCAGGTGATTTTTGTTCACCACTTAATTCATCTGCTTTTCCTGAGGAAGCAGCTCCTCTTGGGTAGGTTGAGAAGTATCAGTAGTGTCGGGTCTGTGCGTGCCTTCACATTCAGAGCTGTGCTGATATAGAAAGAGCCCCCCAACACTTAGTGATTTTTGCCACCCCAACCTAACCTTCTAGGAGTTCCCCATACTCTACTACTCCCCACACACATATTGACTTTCTTTAATATTTGTATATTGAAATGAAAAATTGGGTTCTAATTGGGCTGGAATTACCTAAACTGGAGGAAGCTGGAGGGGCTGGGCCTGGGACCACTTTGTCTTTTCATACGTAAAGTCAGCGACTTAGGCTAAGTGGCCATTGTTCCATCCAATTGAGTGGTTTTCTTTTCCATATTTCCCCACGATGAGAATCAAACAGCCCACTCCTCCTCTCCCCAGAGCTCTGTGACTAGGGCTCACTCTGGTCCATCTTTCATATTGGGAGGCCAATGCTCTGTTGTGTTTGTTAGAAAGATTCACAAGCATGCAGAATAAGAAACACTGGACAACGTTTGAATGGAAGACGATGAGGAATTTTGGTGGGTTTAGTGTGTGTTAGGACTGGAATGGTGGCTGCTGCCCCTGGGCTCTGTGTTCGCAGTGAGTTCCCTTTTTCTCCACTTGGCACCTGAGCCCTTAGACAACTGTTGTTAGGTACATATTTGAATGTGACCTGGAAGTTCCCCAAATGGAAGCTTTGGGTGCAAATTCTCACACCACTTCTCCTTTAAAACGTATAACTATAAAATGAACTAAATGAGGTGTGGGTAGCTTGTTGGATCACTAAGGCACAGTTGTTGTTCACAAGATGCCACCACACCATCTTTCTATATTACTTAGCAGGAGATGCCCACATCAGATTGTTCTGGCTGCTTAATGCTTGCCACTCTGTTCAAGAGGCCCTGAGTCCCAGCCAGTTGCTGATGTACACTCAGAGAGTGAAATACTCATTTAATATGAGCTGCAGCCTCCACCTTTGCTTAGGAGAAGTAATAAGCCTTGTTAAGTGCAGTTAAGTAGAAACAATTAAAGAAGGCCTAGAGACAAGCAACAACTTTCAATTTTCTATATTTTAGAGATTATAATAATGAATACATGACCAATTTGCAACTCTGTATAAAGTATCTCTCTTGCCTGCCACACTCATTGTCTGCCCACAGTGTTGTGCCTCGGAGGCCACGGCTGTTGAAGGTAGTGCCCACAGCCCCGTGACAAGGACCTGCAGCTTACCTGAGGCCATACTGAAATAGACGCTCACTTTAGACCGCACACATTTGAAAGAAATAGGAGGGTTTGGGAAGTGTCAGGAAATGTGTACAAGTTAGAAAATAAATAGGGATAGGAGATGGGGCTCAGTGGTAGGACTCTTACCTGGCTCTTGTGGCGCCTTAGTCACCATCTCCAGCACTCTAGAAGAAACGAAGGAGGAGGGAGGGAAGAAAGGAGAGAGGAAGGAAGGGTAAAATCGATATTTTGCCCTTTACTAAGCCCCTTTGAAATGCAGTTTTATAAGCCCTGGTATCAACCTTTAAATAACTTGGCTCCAGATATTGTTGCATTTTAATGAAGATTTCGATCAGCTCTGGAGATCCATTAATTGGCTCCAATAGAGACCTGGCAGTGAATTGGTTTTTTTTTGTTTGGGGTTTATTTGGGGCGGGGGAGCTTACCTTTGCTTTCTATTTGAGAGTCTGGCAGAAATGACAATTTTCTGTCAGTGAACCATGTTAAATTCTTTAGAATAACTGATTTGTGGTTCATTTAAAAGCACTATTGGTTTTCTCTGCCTGTGAACCTGAATACTGAGGCCAATTTCTCCAGATTAGCAGCAAATTGATCTTTGTGTCAAATGTGTGTGTTATCTGGCAACTTGTCTCTCCCTGGTACTGAGGCCTCGCTAGGACATGTGACTTAGATGTGCTTGAGAAAGCACCTGGCTACTGAATAGCCCCCAAATATTCTTTGGCTCCCAGTAGCCTGTGTTTCTTTTAGCCCTTAAAGTAGTGATTTCTTTCAAAGTGGCTTTTGGATTTTGTGCAAAGTTGTATTTTTTAAAATAATAGATAGTATTTATTGCAAAATGGTGTATAATATTCTTCATCATTTTGTTGACTTTTTGTATGATACAGAGAAAACAAAAAGGGCCATTTTAGACAGTGAGTAGATACAATGGTGGCCGTGGCACAACAGTGCAAATGCTCTTACTGTCACCTAGCTGTGCCCTTCAGATAATGGGATGGTAAATTTCATGCCATATAGATTTACCACAACAAAGTGCTTATTGAACAATGAATAAGTAACTTGCTGCTCCCCACTCCATGAAATTACAGCACAGCTGGGGTCACAGCATTTCTGACATTCTTGGACATCTGAAATAGTACATTGGGCACATTGCTACCTATACCTATGTTTTTTTTCAATTAGTTCATTCTCATTTTATGTCTGTGGGCGTTTTTCCTGCATGTATGTCTGTGCAGTGTGTGCATATAGTGCCTCGAGAGTCTAGATCCCTTGGAACTGGAGTTACACGCAGTTGTGGGTGGGTGCTGGAAATTGCATCAGGATCCTCTAGAAGAGCAGCCAGTGCTCTTAACCTCTAAGCCATCTCTCCAGCCCTATACCTATGTTTTTAATGTGACAAATAGGATCTTAATTATATTTATACATATTTGTTTAAACAAATAGAGATAGGAACAAAGAAGGTTTTAAACACGTAAAAATCATCTCCAGAATAAATGCAAATAAGAATTATTGTTGTTGTTCTCTATCAGCCATTTTGTTAGGAAGCCTAGAGTGGAGTTTCATGTCTTGAGGTGTTTGGTCTGCATGACTTTTTATCCTATTAACCTCTGATATTCCCCTTGTCTGGCCTCAGTGACATGGACATCTTGGCATGTTCTGTATATCTTGATTAATGAAAAATGCCTTTTCATCCTTCTCACTACTCTGACTTCCATCTGGGAGCCAGGGACATGCTTTTCGTCCTCCTTGGGTGGCAGCAAGATGTGCTGTGGCTGACTACAGCATTTCTTTTGGGGTTAGTTTTTGAAGCAGGGTCTCACATAGTCCTGGCTGACCTCTACCTTGCTTTGTTACCAAGGCTGACTTTGAATTCCTGGGATTGTAGGTGTGTTCCCACGTCCTGCTCTGATTGTTTTACAGACTCTGTTTCCTAGCTTACAAGTATTCCTCCTTCCCCCTCTCTCCTCTCCTCCCTGACTCCAGTGTTTCTTGTTCTGCTCATCTTGTTGTAAACTGATTCGAACTATCTCCCATGGCTCTTCTCATACACGAGTTTTTAAACTGTGTCTTGCATTTTTTGTAGCTTGTGATGACTCCAGTCAGCTTAATGATCATTGTGGACTTAAATTTAAATATTTCTCTCTCTCTCGAGAGAGAGAGAGAGAGAGAGAGAGACTCTCTCTCTCTCTATGCAATTGCCTTTTTCTATAAGGTGAATAATAAGCAGTCTTTGGCAAAATTTTCCTTTTTTAAAAGACATTCATACAATGTATTTTCATCATATCTACCCATCATCCTTCCCCACTTTCAACCCCTCCCATGTCTCTCAAATTCATGTCCTCTTTCTTTGTAATTATTATTGTTTTTAATGTCTGTAAAACCTACTAAATCCAATTAGTGCTGTCTGTTATGTACGTGGATGTAGGCTGAATACTGGGCTTGGACAACTTCAGTGGGCTTGTTCTGAAGGAAAACCTAATCTCCCTCCCTCACTTGGTGTGACTGGCTGAGGCTCTTCAGCTAGGGATAGGGCCATGTGAGCCTTTCCCCCAATATTGACTGGTGCGGTCTTGCACAGGCAACCGTATGGCTAAGGGTTTATGGATGCAATGTTTCCCTCTTCTGCAGTGTTCCCTGAGCCATGGGTATAGGGATTGTATCATAGATGTCCCATGTGGGGTAGACAGTCTACAGTCTCTGTTTCTCAGCACTTTGATCGCTTATGGATCTCTGTAAGAGCCCCCATCTGCTATAAAAAGAAGCTTCTGTGATGAGGGACGATAGCCAATTTATCTGTGGGTGTAAGGATAAGCACTGAGAAGCTTGAAACAATATCAGTTTAGCAGAATGGTAGTAGTAGGTTCCTTCCCCTCTGGGGTTATGACCTCTCCAGTTATGGGTTCTTGGCCAGGTTTACAATAACAAGCATGATTTCCCTCCAACTGAGCGAGTCTTAATTCCAATCTTACAACCATTGGTTACCCCTAAAGTGTGAGTGCCACTATTGCACTGTTGGAGATACCTTGTTAGTCCAGGGTTTGTGGTGTTTGAGCTTTCCAGCTGGCTAGGACTGCTGCTAGCTTCCTCCCTCGGCAACTTGCAGAGCCCCTTGCAGAGCTAGCTGTGAAAGCTAGCCACCAGGGAGGGAGGCTTTTAGGTCGGTACCCAACTGATTTCTCCAAGCCCTGTAGCTGAAGTGTATGGTTTCTGCAGCAATAGGGTATTACCTTCAAGTTCTGCCAGGCAACTAAGACTGTGTTTGTGAGTGTGTGTGTGTGTGTGTGTGTGTGTGTGTGTGTGTGTGTGTGT
>LOEQ01000106.1:536453-546814 GCA_001685075.1 Bramus lutescens | reverse complement strand
TGTGTGTGTGTGTGTGTGTGTGTGTGTGTGTGTGTGTGTGTGTGTGTTTCAAGATAAGGTTTTTCTGTGTAGCCTTGGCTGTCCTGGAACTTGCTTTGTAGAGCAGGCTGGCCTGGAACTCATAGAAATCTGCCTGCCTCTGCCTCCCGAGTGCTGGGATTAAAGGCGTGCACCACCACTGCCCAACTCTAATATCAAGTTTCTTAAAGTTAGGCATTGTAGCACACGCCTGTAATTCTAGGAGACAGAGGCAATAGAATCCCTTTGAGTTCTAAGCCAGCCTGCTCTACATATCAAGTAGGAAGAGGCAGGATTAAATGCTCAGGGTTACCCCTGGCTATATGTTAAGTTTGATGATAGCCCTTGTACACAAGAGACTTCAGTATATATAGTGTTCAGTATATGTAGTCTCTTCTCCTAAGTCTTCTTTCCCTCTCTTACCCCCTTTATTCTTCCTCTTCCTTCTTTATTTCCACAGGGTTTCATTGTTTAGCCCAGGCTGGTTTGGAATTTTCTGGCCTTGGCCTCCTATATGCTGGGATTGTGAGAATGAGCCACCACACCTGGTTCTAATACTAACCTTAGCCTGATGCTTTTCATAAAAGAACCCAGATCAAGCAGTACCAATGGAAGCAGTAGCAGAAGGGAGGCTTGTTCTTCAGGAAGGGAGGGCCAGGCGGGGGAAGGAGCTGGGTGGGTAGAAGAACCCAGCCAGACCATGAGAATCCCGCCAGCAGCCCTTGCCAAGGTGAAGTGTCTCTGTTCCCAGCTGAGATCTGTACGTCACCTTTCCCACTGCCACTGTGACACCCATCACCACCATGCCTGCCACCCTAGATCTGATGGCAGAATTTATAGCAAAGTTCTGGAAAAGTGGAAAAGGCGTGGGTCAGGGGGTGGGCAGCAGTGTTCGAGAACCAGTTGTAAAATGATAAATCAAGGGCTGGGGTTATTTTGGCATCTTTTACTTTTGGATTCTTTACAAAAGAGATTTTGAAAGGTATGAATATATATGAGAAAGGAGAAGAGGGAGGAAGGGAGGGAGGACATTTGAATGTGCTGCTTATTTCAGATTCATGGCTCCACAAAGACTGTTTGGTACCTAGACCTAGCAGCAGAAAGAATAACTATAATTGACCCTTATCATCAGACTTTACTGCCCATAGGTAAACTGAGTCCCATCCACCATTCCAGGGCTCAGTAAAAACATGGAGCTGCTGGGCCACTCAGGGCAACAGTGCTGTTGGATTCCATGGAGGTATCGCCTCTCCACCCTCCCTGCCTATCTTCCTTCTAATATACCACTGCCCTGCTCTGGAGTTGGGGATTAAATAGCAGGGGACCTTTCACAATTTAGACAACTGAACCACACCCCCAGTGCCTCCACCATATCCTAACCAGGGTTTTATGGTCCATAACATCCTTAGGCATCTGCACTTGTTGCTCCCAAATCCCTCTCCTCCTGCCTTCAGCTGTCCTTGCCACTCAGTGCACCTTTTATCTGCCCATCAGTCTCCAGATCGCTCTGTCATTTCCTGCCGCTCAGCAAGTACAAACTAAATCTGTCATCTGCAGCCTGTCACCCGGCTATCATAAACATACACCACATACGCTTGCAGACAGACAGAAAGCCAAATCTGCTGCAGTGTTTGGGTTGGATACCACCTTTCTTCCAGTTGCTGTTTCTTTCCATTGAACTTTTCTTCCCTCCAGTGGGCCCCCCTTTGCATCCTTTCTCATCCTCATGTGAGTTGGATTGCTGTGCCTTCATGAGTGAGTCCTCAGACTCATCTTTCTCTTTGCAGCTTAGATACAGCCACCCCCATGAATGCCTGAAACAGGGGTCTTATTTTGACAAGAGATTGGTAGCCACCTTTCAATAGCTCCACATTGCCTGTTGAACACACAGCCACAGCCCTAGGCTCTGGGTCTGAGACCTTCCAGCCTCTCTGCCCTTTGGTTACATCTGCCCCTTTGCGCCTGTATTCCTATGAAATACCAAGCCAGGTATTTCTACTCATCTAAACCTCACTTGCTCACTTCTCTTCAGTATTCCCTCATAATCCCCAGACTGTCTGACACTAGATCTGCCTTGGATTCCATTGAAGGATTCTTGTAGCTAATACCCCATTTTCCTTTCTGAGATAGGCTCTCACTCTGTAGCCCAGACTGGCCTCCTTAGTGCTGGGATCACACTGGAACTCCTAACTCATCAGTTTATGAAAGACAAATGAATATAAGGTCCTTTGGGACCAGAGCCACACCCCCTGCTCTGCATTCGCCACCAGGGCAGCTGAGGCAAAGGAGAATGGAAGCAGGTGACTCCTGCAGGCGTCAGTGTGGACCCAGCACGCCAGGCTCTCCTGGTTCTTTCAGAAGAGACAAAAACCTTAACATATCCCATCCCCAGAAGTCGACCCTTTACTGTTTCCATTTAAAGGTTGTTTCATGGCTGTCATGGGTATGAAGCAGTGAGGAAGTTAGTGTACAGAGGCCTAACAGAGTGGAGATCAGGGCAAGTTTGGGGTCTGTACGTGTAGACATTCTGAAAACTCGGGGATGGAACACCAGCCGGCGAACTAGCAATCAGACAGGAGGATGTGTGCCAGGCTCACTTTACTTTCGCAGATGAACTTGATACTACCCCGCCCCCGCCGTTAATTAATGTGGCCAGATGTCTTTAATATCCTATTTTCCTTTTACAAAAAATGTTCAGTAAGACAAAATTAAATAACATTTGACCAGACCGACATTAAAGAGCAAGTGTGTTTGGTACAGCTATTAAATGTTGAGAGACGCTGTGTGTTGGGGAACATCACAGGCCTTTCCTTGTGAGGAATGAGAGAAGGTCACAAGCAGGAATGAAGCGGCTGCCCCTTTGATGGGCCAAGAACAGGAGGAACTGGCCAGGCAGGTGTGCAGCATGCTCTCACACAGGTGCAGATTCCAAATGAGTGATTATTTATGACATCTGGGTTTCTGTGACACAGTCATCTGTCATCCACTTATCACATTTCCGCTGAGTCCCTTCAGCGATGCTCTGCTGCAGGGGAGGATCCCAAGATGCTCCAGCCAAAGGGTCCCCTCTTCAGGTTCCCAGCCACGAAGACAACTGAGAGAAGAAAATAGAGTTTCTTGGTTCCTCAGGGTCCAGTGGGAAATGCTATCCCTTGAGGTTCAGTAAGGAATGCTAACTCTCGGGGGTCCAGTAGGGAATGCTAACAGTGGCAACGAAAGCAGGCAGCTTTGGAAGGATTCTTAGCATCTCTCCAGGTCCTGACACCGATATGTGGTATAGTTTGATTCCTGTCTTGTTTTGTATATATAATAAGAACTATGGCGGGGCAGTGATGGCACACGCCTTTAATCCCAGCACTGGGGAGGCAGAGGCAGGCGGATGTCTGAGAGTTCAAGGGACAGCCAGAGCTGTTTCACAGAGAAACCCTGTCTTTGGCGGGGAAGGGGGGCGTGTAATGAAAGAAAAGCCAAGTGCACATTGGAAGGCTTTTCTGAGCATAAGCCAGTTGACCAAGAAGTGATCCAGGATGAATGTGGACACCTGATCTACTCTGTGTGTTTTCTTGTCTGTTTTTGGAAGCATCTTGATTAATACATTGATAGTGAAAGTGCTGAAAAAGGAATTTATTTTATTTTATTTTTGCTTTTTTAGGCGACATGGTCTCATGGAGCCAAGGCTGGTCTGGAATTCACAATGTCACCAAGCTAGCCTTGAACTCCTGATCTTCCTGCCTCTATCTCCCCTGTGCTATTACAGGCATGCACCACGACACTGCAGAAAGAGGAATTTCACAGGCTCTGTTAATTGCAGTGGTGTGCCAAGGCTGAATGCTGTGGTACAGTGTCAAGGGAAGATTTGTTTGCAAGACAGCCATAGTCTCTGGAGATCATGTGATCTTGTGCAGGATTTTCTGGGTTTGGTACTCATCTGGTATGCTAGCATCTAGGCCCTGCATGCCGAAAAGCCATTTCAGAGAGCCCTGGGCAATGGAGCCTGATTCTAATAAGTACCTACTGATGGTCCTGAGACAGGTGGTCCATGAAAGTTGTATCAAATGGGGTCTTTTAAAATTGCATTTATTTATTTATTTGTTTGTTTGTTTGAGTGTGTGTAAGTTGTATGCATAGGGACACACATGTGTTGTGTGCCAGACTTTTCCTGGGGAGACACAGTCTATGTATCTACTCACCCCAGAAAGGGAGCCCACAAATGAACCAAATTACTGATACAACAAAATCCAACTGATGTGATTTATTGGAGTTCCTATTTACAGGAGCAGGAATGACTCACAGGCAACTGCATGCCCAAAGACCACCCCAGCATGAGTGACAGCCCACCAAAGCTGGAAACCTAGAGCATACTGCACAGCCTGCACACAGCTCAGCAGGTTAGAGAGTGTCCTTTCCAGATGGCCCTCAGTTGGTGTGAGCCTCTTCTAGGCAGCTTGGCTGGGCTCTGCTTTTTCCAGGCTGCTCGGCTTGTCTGAGAATGACTCCGCTGTCTTTATTATTTACTCCTGAGGGAAGGGCCTAGTGACTCTGGTCAGTTTCAGGAATTTCCTGAAGCCAAAGAGTTGTTAACTTCCTGTCTAAAGGACACTTCCCTCTAGGATGAAATGCTTTACCTTCCCCTGGAACATTCTGTTGTTTCACCTCTTTCTAAACACCTTGTCCTAAAATCTGCCTCTCTTTCACTTTCCCTTACATTTAATGTCTCAAGAAGTTTCCCTCCAGGATGGAAGGCTCAACCTAGGAGAAAATTGCTACAGAGCAACACGCCACAGTGCATATGGACAACTGTCAAGAGGCAGTTCTCTCCTCCCACTCTCTGGGTCCCAGGTCATCATGGCAAGTGCCGTTAGCCACTGAGCCATCGCTATTGGCCCTTTGGGAACGCTTCTTTGAGGAGCTATGGTTAATAGCGGAAGGAGAAGACAGCAGATGAATAGCGCAGGACAGAGGCCACACTAGGTCCCTTTTGATTGGTTCATCCAAAGTGTTGCAGGAGCTCAACGGCAAGGGTTCATTTCCAGCTGCTGTTGCCTGAAGGTCTGTGAGTTCGTAGTCAACAGATGAGGCTTTTGATGGTTTGGGTAAGAAAGGTGTTTCAGGGAAGGGAGTGGAAGGAAGCAAAGAGGCAAGGACGGAAGTTCAAACCACCTCATCATTCCCAAGCTTGGGACCCTTTGGTGGGCACAGGCCACCTCAAGGCCCAACCCAACCCAATATCGCAAAGTTGTCTATACATTTTATGCACATGCGCATGCGCGCGCGCGCACGCGCACACACACACACACACACACACACATACACACACAGCAAAGCAAACAAAAACACCACCTTCTTAGCACAATTTCTTAGCAGATCTCACCCCACACCCGATCTAGCCATCCTCCCTCACTTATTTCTCCCATTCACTGCACCCTTGACCCCCGGCACACTCCTCGCCTCTCCCTACCACACTGCACCCTTGACCCCCAGGACTCTTCCTCAGGGATTCAGATCTGGCCTGTGAAGCCAGTCACCACTCCTGCTTCACGTCTCCTTACCCCTACACAGAAAACCATTTTCTAGCCTTCATCTTCCTTTACTGGCAATTAGCCTCTGACCAGCCTGGACCCTGCCTCTGGGGATCCTGTATGAGTGCAGACTCTGGTCCAGTAAGTACAGGAAAGACTCTTGGACACATGGAATAGACCCTGCTGGTTCACAGAAAGGACATGAAGCAACAGTTCCCTCCTTGGCCACATACCGGCATGATTCAGAGACCTAAACAAATGACAAACCTGGATTCCCCCTTTCCATAAATAGTGATTGAATTGCTTTGGGGTATAGAAAACTGGGGTTCTCGTTCAAGTTGAATCACTGCACTAAACAGCCTTCCTGATTCTCCACTTCTGCATTATAACAGACAGCTGTAGTGTCCATCCTATCCTGTACTGACTGACAGGTACCTATTACCTGTGTCCTTCACTGAGACACCTCACTCTGTCTCATTTGGTCCTTTCAATTTTTGTTTATTCATTATCAGCCTTCTGTTTTGTGCAAGACACTAAAGACACAAACCAGTACTGAAGCTGGAGAAATGGTACACACTATTTGTTATCCGAGAGGTGGAGTCCGGAGGAGCAGGAGTCCATGACCAACTTTAGCTCAAAACAAGCAAGCCAGGCCTGCACCCCATGTTCAAAGGACTACCTCTGTAGAAAAGCCATTAACTGGTACAATGCCTGGCATGGTAGACCCTTATCCCTTGAGCCAAGGGAATTGAAAGAAAGATGGTCAGAGTGGGGCGAAGTTGCCACAAAAACACTTTGAATACTGGACATCTAGATCGGACTTGAAGCTCTGAGGTGGGCTTCTACTAATTCTAGATAATCAGATCAGACAATGGAGCATTTGGAAGGAGGGCCAGCCACCAGAGGGGAAGAAGTTGCTTAGCATCAGTGCCTGCAACCTAGCTGAGCTGCATGGACTGGAAACAGCAGGGAAGTGGCCTTCAGAAGGATCTCCTAGGCATGACTGACAGGTGGCAAGTGGCTGTATGGTGCCAGCTCTTATCTTCAAATCATCCAATGCCCTCTGTATTTTCCTTGTGCAGACGTCAAGCCCTTCATAGTCTTCTAAGATTTCTGTGTATTTGTATTTATGTATATGTTCGTTTGCGTGTTCACATGTAAACCACATAAATGCAAGTATTCCTGAGGCCAGAAGAGGGCATCAGAAACCCTAGAACTGGAGCTGCTTGATGTGGGTCCTGGGAACCGAGCCTAGGTCTTCTGCAAGAGTAGCAAGTGCTCTTAATCACTGATGAGCCATCTCTCAGCCCACTTTTATATTCTTTTTTAAAAATATTTATTTATTTATTTATTNGCTGGGAATTGAACTCATGACCTTTGGAAGAGCAGGCAATGCTCTTAACCACTGAGCCACCTCTCCAGCCCTATATATTCTTTAATATTAAATATATTCATACGGGCCTTCAGTGGGTAAAGATGTTTGCCACCAACATGGTAGAAGGAAAGACCTGCTTCCACAGGGTATCTCCTAGTTACCACACTCAAGCTATGACATACGAGTCCAATAAATAAACAAATAACCCTAAGCATATGTTCATGTAGTATTTAATTCAGTTTCTTAACTGAATTCTCCTCAGTAGAATTGGGAGACTTTAACTCTGGTACTTAGGGAGAGATTACCATACTTGAACCATGTTAAGGTCTTTGAAAAATTAAGGGCAAAGAGCTAGAGTTGGGGATATAGCTCAACTGGGGGAAAAATGCTTCCTTCCTTAGCATGTACATGGCCCAGAGTTTGAGGAAAAAAGTATTGTGGGTGCTGGGACCCTAACCCAGGTTACTGGAAGGACAGCAAGTTCCTCCCTGCCGAGCCATCCCTCCAGCCCTTCACTTCAGTTTTTACACTTGAGAGTCTCTTTTTTAAATGAATGTATCCCTATGGAATGTTAAGGTATTTTTTTCCCTGTGCATTTGTAGAAGCAGCTTGCATTAGAAATCTGTCTTTAATCCTCTTAGGCATTGCCTAGAATTTTCCTGATAGTGACCCTCAGTCCTTTGTCACTTCCTGAGCCACTTAGACTCCTCCACTCCATTTTCTGTTTGTTACACTTTCAAAGGGACATCTTGAGCTGGGCTTGGCATTTATTTAAATATACTGAAATTCATTTCTCCTCCACCCCTTTCTGGCTGTAACCTTTCAGGAATGAACTAAAACTAACAAAGCAATTGTAAAGGTGACAACTGTTGGTGGGTGCTAATGTCCCTTTCATCTTCAAACCTCTCTCCCTAACATGCGTACCACCCCCATAAGTCCCCAATTAAAGATCAAAAGCAGTTTATATTCCTAATTTCTGGCATGATGATTTTGATTTTGCACCTCTAGGGGCCGAGCATTGTCTTTTCACAGTGGGGACTCTCCCTCACGCTCCTGGTGGCTCCTGCTTCCTAGCAGAGAAGGGTGTTCTCCCTGGTATGCATTCAGCGTTTGCTTTTCTGCAAGGTGCTGAAGCCTCACACAGAACAAGTTCATAAGTCACATTAGAAGGGGTTTGAAATGCTAATTCACAGCTGTCGACAGGTATGAATACCCGTCAGCCTGGAATGTCACACCTATTCAAAGTAACTGAGCATCCCTGAGTATAATCTCTTTTAAGACCAGAAATGTAAAACATGGTTGCTTAGAGCTAAGTTCCTGAGGTCTCATGGAATCATTGTTTCAGAAATAAGTAAATAGCCTCAACGCCTTCCCCAAGAATGTTCCCGTATATCCATGGACACTTTCGGCATGTATACTTGTGTGTGCATACTTCATCTAGATAAACCCTGACAGCCTATTGTTTTACTGAAGCTGTCATGTCTGTGTGTGTGTGTGTGTAAAAATTTTGAGGGCTCCTTCTCATTTACTAGTAATAATTTATTTTTGTAAAGTTATTGTAACAGGCATGGTGGCACACACCTTTATTTCTAGAACTGGGGAAACAGAGGCAGAAGGCTTTCTGTGAGTTGGAGGCCAGCCTTGTATACATAGCAAGTTCCAGTGAGATTCTGTCTCAGAAAAAGGGGAGGGGAGTTATAGAGTAGTGACTCAGCAATTAAGAGCGGCTTTTGCTGCTCCTGCAGAGAGGACCTGGGTTCTTTTCCCAGCATCCACATGGCAACTCACAATCATCCATAGCTGCAGTTCCAGGGGATACAGCACCCTCAACTGACCTCTGTGGACACCAAGCATAAATGGTACACAGATGTACATGCAGGAAGAAAACAAGCAAGTGTAGTAATAAGGGAGCGGGCCCTGCTTTTCGTCCAGCCCAGCTCCCGCACGGCTAGCTTATACCCCNGCCTATCAAAAGGGCCAAGGCAGTTTCTTTATTAACCAATGAAAGTAACACAGACAGATGACCCTCCTACATCAAGCAAGCACTAATATTCATAAAATAAAACTAAGTAAATCTTTTAAAAACTGTAGAAAAATAGTAAATAGAGAAATGTCAACAAACTGAAAGCCCTCTTCAGACAGTGGCTGCTAAGATTTAGAGTTCGTCTTTGCAGTTGCTCCTCTGTGCAGACTTGCACTACATTCACACAAACTGCCTCTCTCTTTTAAACACCTTGAGATACTAGCACATGTACTACCAGACTAGGTTTTCTTCCAGAGCCTGAGATTTTTCTTTATCTTTTTTATAAGATTTATTTATTTTATGTATATAGGTGTTCTATCTGTATGTATGACTTTATGTCTGAAGAAGAGGGCATCAGATCCCTCTACAGTTGGTTATGAGCCACCATGTGGTTGTGGGAATTGAACTCAGGTCCTTCGGAAGAGCAGCCAGTGCTCTTAACCACTGAGCCATCTCTCCAGCCCCTTCTTTATCTTTATTTTCTAACAAAGTGAATAGATAGCTTTAAACTTTGGGAAACATGCGTCTCGTTACAGGGTGTCCTACTTGAAGCAAGAGAAATCTTTTCCAGGGTTTATTGTAAGACATGTTTTAATTTGAAGCTGGGAACTAAGAGCTACTGGAAGTTTCACCCATTGTAGTGAAGATGAACATCACCATTTTGGGCAGCAGAGCTGCCCTCCAGCCCTTTGGGTCGTGTCCCACATCTGTAGATTTAAGCAACCACAGAAAAGAAATACTTGAGAAAAAAATGCATCTACACTGAATATATGCAGATGCTACCCTCCCCAGCATTGCTCCCTAAACAATGCAGTATAGCATTCATTTTATTGCATTTCCTATTATAATTCATCTAGAGTTGGTCAGGTCCTGTGCTAGGTCCCCAACACACACCAAGAAATTAAATATATAAGAGGATGAACCTGGTGATATACAAATACTCTGTTTTCTCATGTAAGGGTTTGAACATCCATGGATTTTGAGGAAGGAGGCAGTGAGGATGACAACAGCCTACATCCCTGGGACCATCATCCACCATGGAATGAGCAGTTGCTTTGATGCATCTCCTTTTCATGTGGTGTAGTAGCTGAAAGCGTTTTTGTGACGGATGCATTTTCCTAGAGATAGCCAGAAAATATCATCAGCTCCTTTGGGAAGTATATTTTGGATTCTCCATGCTACAGTGATCAGTACCCTCATGGATCTTATGCTGCAGTGGATGGGGGACAGTAAGCAGACACAGAGATATGTAACCATTGACAGCTGTGACATAGTATGGACAGTCTGGAGGCCCTGCTGATCGCCACACTCTAAAAATGACTCAGCTCTGCGTTGCTGATTTGTCTACATTAATTAAGATCAGAGCGTCACTGGGGAATGGTTTGGATAATGTGAAAACATTTAAGTAATCACGGCAGGTAAATGA
>LOEQ01000106.1:526160-536445 GCA_001685075.1 Bramus lutescens | reverse complement strand
CCCCACCGTTAGCCCCGTTTGAATACATTATCAAACCGTCTTCTGGAGCCTGTGAACTGGCAGTGCCTGCTCTTTGAGGAAAGCCGCAGGTTTTGCTGCTTCCTTTGGTGAGTCCTTCCTTGGTGGGGGATGCTAGCTAAGTTAACCAAACATTGATTTGATAATTTGTTGCTCTGTCCTCACTGTTCACTGGGGTTTTGGTTGTGGGTAAAATGATGTGCTCTCCGTTCCTTAGTCATTCTCCACGACTCCAGCTCAGCCTCCTTCCACCTCGCCCAGTTCCCATTATAGGGCAGAAAAAGCTGCTTACGGCCTGGTTTGTTTACCTAATAAACTGGCTCTTGTGCTGCCTGGGAAGTGCTCAAATTTTTCTGTCAAGAAATCCTAGTAACAAGCAAACAGAGGTCCAGCAGTCAGGTCTGAAGGAACAACAAAACGAAGGTCAGCTAATATCGTCATTCTTCTCCTTCCTGGTGGCCATGACAGCACCAGGGTTTATTTGAAGATCCCAGACTTCAAATCATTGCCTGCATTGTTAGCTGCCCAAGTATTTTAGGCTGTGCCAACAGTTTCAGATATTAATGTATTCTGAAGATCAGTGAATGAAGAATTCCTCTGCACTTTTTTTTCCTTTTAATTTTTTCCCCTTTCCATCCACTTTGTTTGCAGTGTCTTTGTCTACCAGGCGTTGCTGGGCATTTCTAATGAGAGAGCAAAGAATTGTGGAAGGAAAAAGGCAAAGGGGGAGGGAGAGAGAAAACAGGCAAGAGAAACAGGGCATGTTTAGCACTTTAACAGTAAGGTGACATTTTTACAAGCCAGTCAGGTGCACAGGACTCTTGGAAAGCACGAAGCCGCGCTGGCAATGCAAATTCCAAGTGGAAAGCACATTCTGGGCCATGTCTAACTCATTGATTAGCAGCCCTCGCAAGGAAAATGCACTTTTATTTCCTAACATCATTTTCCCCACAGGACGCCCGGCCTGGGTGCTGCTTTGGTATTCAATCCAGATTCATTATTGCAGCCACCTCACAACCCACCCTGGGCAGCTGCTAAAAGGGGGAAAAATTAAAGCAATTCATACTCACGGTGACTTACTGCTGCAGAATAATTGGTTTCTGTTTGCAAAGAACATTATCACAGCCAAGCCCAGAAAACAGAAAGGCCTGTCTGCGAGAAGGTTTCTGGGGCTAGGCTGGAAGGCGGCTGCAAGGGAAGGGAGGGATGTGAAAAATCATATTTCCGAGAAGGCAATTAGCTAATAATTAATTTTTTAGCAAGCTCCCGTGGCGGACTTGTCCTTGTGTGATATACAGACAGGGATTCTGGTTCTCTGGTTCGTCCTTTGATTCCTCGTGGAAATGTTAATGAGACTAAAGCAGCAAAGAGCTCTTTAGACAACGCAGTGCTGTGGGGAAGGCCGGAATGAAATTCAGACCCTCTGAGGGCTCCTCTGACACACAAGAAGTCCCTTTGTCTCCTGTTTTATAAACCAGAGGCATGTCTAAAATTGCAGGGAAAGTGAGAGGGGACTGAGGAGCGGCGCCGGGGCCTGGCTTTCTATATTTAAAAAGAAGAAAAATTGTTCGCTAGTTATCCGTGCCTGGGTTTGATAGGCAGTGTAGGGTGTTTTTGAAGTTCTGAGGGAAGGGTTTCTGAAGATGTAAGCGGGATCTGTCTTTCACTTAGACTTAATTAAGAAACTTGCTGGCTTTGTCTGTAGGGGGCCCATTACGCACAAGCTGCAGCCCCCTCTGAATAGGGGCTCAGCCTGGAAAGTGTATACAAGCCAGGCCGCCTTTGTGTCGTGTTGCCAAACTGGAGGCAGGAGCAAGTGGGAGCCCGGCTCTGCCAGAGGCCAGCCTGTTGTTCATACATGTGAACCATGTCCCAGACAGCGCTACAGCAAGTTTAAGCCTGGCACTGCCAGAGGCCAGCCTATTGTTCGTACATGTGAACCATGTCCCAAACAGCGCTACAGCTAGTATGCATCCAGGAGACCTAGAACTAATGAACCTTTAGAAAACCAAGATAGTAAACATAAAAGGGGGGGTCGGTCTTATTCCCCAGAGTCCCTTTAAGTCCTGGTGATGGGTCAGAGCTAAGGATGTAAGCTGGAGGTGGCCACAGCCCCACCCCCATCATGTGATCCTCCAGCCCAGGGCACAGTTTTGCCTGGTCACTGTTCTTGTAACCCAGGGAATAATTTCCCCCTGGTGGGCTACTGTGGCCTACCCTATTTAGAACAAAGTTGCTGAATGCCAGAGAATAAAGAACAGTTGGGAGGCTGCGTGCAGTGGTTAATCAGCTAATTCGCATTTCAAAAGACTCTAATAAGAGGTGATAAATTCAAATAAAGCCCTGGGTATGAGTACTTTATTCTGGAAAGCTTTCTCCCTTCTGTTTCTTTCCCTATCCATCCCTGCCTTTTGCTTTGAAGCTCTCAGGACCTCCCAGGGTATCCACACCTCTGCCCTCTGCCTCCTTCTGAGCTGGGCCCTGCAAACCTTCGCCTTCTTCTCGTCAGTGACCAGCTGCAGGCACTGCTGGGGTCTTCCAGACTACTTCAAGGCAGCCCTGGCCCTGTCCACCTAGGAACCCCTGGTCTCCCCTCCTACCTTGCTGATTTTGCTTGATCCGACCTTTTTCCTTGCTGTCTGTCCACTTGCTGCCTGATCTGTGGCATCTGACAACGCTTAGCCAATGCTGTGCAGTTGCCATTTGCTTGTCAGCCAGGGGATTGACCCTGTGTGCTAGGTTCACGTTCAGTACTGCCCTATGGTTTGCATGAAAACCCAGTTCCATATCTGTCTTGCTCTTCTCCCAGTCCCCTACTCCAGCTTTTTGGCCCTCGCTCGATATGCCTGCTATTCAGATGGGTTGCATCTTGGGCTTTCCAGAGAACTCTCATGATTGGGGCATTCTGTTCTTACAGGCCATTGATACTGTCCAGTACCGAGGGTCCCTCACCCAGTGACTAGAAATCAACCAGCCAGCCAGGCGACATTGTAGAAATAAAGATACGATGCCAAAAGCCAAGTAATTTTGTTTCAGCCAGGAGTCCAATACGAGTGGAGAGTGAGCTTGCCTGGACCTTTACACACACACACACACACACACAGAGCCCTTGGTCAAATGTAGACTGTGTTTGCTGTACTTAATACAACGTCTGGAAAAGACAAACGAGTAACTCGCCAAAGCATCCTTGATTCAGCTATCCCAAGGGCAGACCGGCATATTCAAGACCCAGACTGCTTTCTGCTTTTCTTTTCCTGGGCTGTCATATGTATGGGAAGTCTCTTCCTAAGTGGTCCCTGGTTTTCAAATCCCAGAATACCTCAACTCTATCATGCTCTAGAAATCCATTAGGGACTCACCCACCATCTTAATTACGTATCCTGGAGGAGTGACATCTCATATTCTGCTCCTGAGTGATGTGAAATTTCCAGAGCTTCAGCCTTGACAATATGATGACAGTTGGGGATATCCTTAGAAGCCCCAAGATGGCCATTGACCCTAAAGTGTATCCCTGGGAGCTGTCCAGACTCAAGGTTGTTACCCATAAGACTCTCCTTAGCACACTCTCTGGTTATTAGCATCTTTGCTTAAATATTATTCAGAGCACCCATTATTCTCAAAAGATTCTAACTTCAGAGAGTGTGTGGACTAGCTATCCTCCAGCGGCCCTTATGTACAGAGATGTACATGAAGTCCTGTCCCAGCACCAGTGACACACAGCCCCCAGCCCTGCCTCAGCTCCCAGAACCCATTTGCTGTCAACTGGCTTAGAAATTACTGAGTTAGTAACTCTAACAGCCCAGCACTATGTCAGAAAAGGGTTAGCTACCAGCAATGTAACTACTGATCAGCTGACTATAGAAGGATATTTAAAGAATGTTATGAAAGGATATTAAAGCTGAATGTGATTACCCACACGTATAATCCTGGCACTTGAGAGGTTGAGACAGGAGGATTGCCCCAAGTTTGTACTATGTAGTGGTACCTTATCTCAAGCAGGGGGCGGGGGGAATGTTTTTAGGGAAGAGAAAGGTTGCTGAGTAGCTTGAAAAAGAAACCATGGAGAGGCTAGAAATGGAGAGGGCTCAAAGGTGACTGGAAACGTAGCCACAGCAAACGTGAGCCTTCTCCCACAGGGTCATGTTTAAACATTTGGTCCCTAGATTAGGCTACTATTTTGGAAGGTTGTGGAACCTTTGGGAAGTGGAGCCTTGCTGGAGGAAGGGATCACAGAGGTCGAGCTTTGAGGTTTATAGGCTCACCTTACTCCCGGCCTACACTCTGCTTCCTCTTCCTCCAAGATGTGGAGAGATGAAGAGTCCCAGTGGTCCTCCTGTCATCATGGAGCCACCTGTTTGTGTGGCAGACTGTAGCCTCTCAAAACTGTAAGCCAAAATAAACCCCTCCTCCATGAAGTTGTGTTTTGCCAGGTATTCAATAGTCATGACCACAAGAAAAATAATGAATGCGTACCTCATGGCCACAGCTGCTGCCCTATGCAGATCACTAGCTGGCTCAACTTGTCCTGGCCATCAGGGACCATGGATGCCACTGAAGTCTCTGGAGAATCGATTTGGTCACACAATCCACAGTCCTGGTTCTTGACTGTCCCTGTCCTAGCTTATGGGAAAGCAGAACCAGGCTTGGCCCCTTTGACTGCCCTGCTTCTTACCTGAATTCATACACAAACCACTCTACAAACGTGAGAGAGGCTCTAACACTCAGCAACTGGAAAAGCTGCACTATGCCTACTGTAGACTCACAGCTCTCCTGGGAGTCATTTGCCATGCATCTATGGACATCTGCTTCGTGGGCCCCTCTCATTGAGCCACACAGTTCTACCTAGGACCCGGTGCAAAGTAAAAATGTCTCTTGTTCAGAAATTATTAGGACGGTCAATATAGCAGTTCCATCAAGGGGTCCTTCTTATTGTGGGAACCTGTGTGCCTTCAGAGATCAAATCTGTGAGGTTAATCCTTGATCTAGAATCATTATTGGTCCATAGATGGTGCACAATTTTATATGCCCTTATAAACAGATTGGAATATTAGGATTATTTCATTATGTTTTCTACTCATGATTTTGGGTTTGTTACAGTTATCCCTATGCTACAGTTAAAGCAACCAAGACCAGGTAGTAGAGCTATGATTGCAACATTTTCCCCTTTCTTTGCACACATTACACTATACACCAGGAGCTTAGAGTGGAGAGGTCTGCCGTGCTCCTGGCATGCATATGACCCTCTCTGGGCATCCACCTCCAGAGCTGTTAAGGATGCAGAAGGCAGATGCAAAGCTTTGCCTTTTCACTGTTAAGAACTAGTCAAGGAGAGGGAACCGTGGTCATCAACAGTTCCCCAGTTAAAAATGAAGCACATACCACTCGTTTCCTCTTCAGTTAAAATGTTTGGCTACAGTATGCTATCCGTAGTACACAGCCCATGCCCTCCTGCTCCACTGGGACTTGTGCTCTCGCATCATGCCAGACCTTTCTGCCACCCTGACTCTTAGTGCACCATTCATGTTGACTGTGCAGTCTTTTGGATCCCTGGCACCTCCTCCCTGCAGTCAGAGGTGAGTGCCCCTGGAGGGACTTGCTCTCTGCGATGTCCACCTCCCTCCTTCTCCACCAGCCCCACCCCACACCCCTGAGAGCATTCTCTGAACCCCCACTTTTACTAATTGCCTTTGTAGTCCTTGTCTCAGCTCTTCCCCCTGCCATTTCTTACTTCCCTCCCTTTGATTGGACTTAATATGAAATTAAGGCATATTTAGGAACATTTATGATAGTTATTAAGTACAGGGTTATTTGATGTGTTTTTAATGTAAAAATCATAGCTCTCGAAGAAAGTATAGCTCTTTAAATAACTAATGAATTTAATTGTTTTTTATTGCTCTATAGTCTTTAATTGATTTTTCCCCCCTCTGAGGTATTTAACTTTTTTTTTCCTCCCTGTTTTAAGCCCAGGGAAGGAGGAAATTTCCAAGGGTTATTGTTCATTAACTGTTAGAAGGAATAATTGATCTGTCAACTCAAGGGATTTATAAGGATTTGGTTCAGAGAATTCAGGAAAGCAGTGCCATATGTTTAAATTCCTCCTCCAAAGCAAACATTTCGGAAGGGGCTTCCCTACACAGTTTTTACAAGATAAAAATTAGCGTGCCTCTGGTGACTAGAAGGCCGCCGCAGAATTTTCAAGATCTTGCTAATCTTCAGAAGCTATAGAGTTTGTGCCTACACCTATAAGGGCTAGCAGTGTCTCTCTGCCTCCAAAAGAGTGGGAGCATAAATATTATAAAGATTGCGGGTTTCCCTGGTGTCCTTTTCCCTGCCAAAGGAATGGAGCACAACTCACAGTTCTTCAACCTCAAATGAGGTTTTTACTTTTTTTTTTTTTTAAGCAAATGCACCCAAATTGGGTTTGGTTCACAAAGGCAAGGCTGACTCAGAGCTAGGAGACCCATCATTAGCCATCCCTGCCCTCTGAAATGGCCTGTCCATTGCGCTGCTCACAATATAGGACTAAGGCCGTAAACAAGGGATCCAAGAGAACTCTGGACAAGAAACAGACAATGGAGTGGGATAAATTTCTTTAGCATAAATAGCAGTCTCCAAGGGTGACTGGTGTGAATGGATCCCTGCTGTGAGGGCCTCTGTGCCCACAGAGGAGATCTGTGGCTTTAAGAGCTCTGGTCCCACCCCCTGGGCTGGGGAAGTGCTCATTCTCCCCTGCTGGGCTTGGTCCTCAGGCCCCCTGTGGGCCTCCTCTTTCCTTTCAAGCTGTGTGAGTCCTAAGGAACTCAGTGACAGCTTCTCTTTCATTCTGCTCTGCAAATCCTTGAGCTGTTCCTAGTGCTTTCAAAAGAAAAATATAAGACATTTTACTTACTCTGTTTAGCCGGGCCATGGAAGTCCGGTAAGGCCCAGGGTTGTTCCTGCAGTGAGCCTGGGGGAGATTTTCCTTGAGATGACCCATAACCCATCATTTATACTTTTCACATCCTTTATCTCATGTGCTATGAGGATGCCATCTTGATTCTCCACTAGTGCCTGGGTGCTGCTGGCTCATGCCTGGGTCACCCAAGGATAGTAACCATATTGAAGGGAAAAGGCCCAAGAGTATATATCAACACTTAGTCTTTTCATGGTCATGAGCCCAGAAGTCCAGATTACAGAACAAAAATTTGCTTTTTAAAAATCTTTGATAATAATTAAATAGCACATGAAGGGAGGGTAGGGGGAACCGGCCAGTCCACTTTCCCATTTCTCCTTTGTCATTTGTTTTATTGAGACAGAGTGTAGCCCTTGCTGACCTGGAACTCAGAGATATCCACCTGCTTCTGCCTCCCGAGTCCTGGGATCAAAGGCCCATGCCACCATCCTAGGCAAGGGAGTGCCTCTTCCAAGGGAGACATGTTGTGGTGGATTGGAGCACGGTGTTAAGTGTTGCTGTGGATTTGGAATTTATTACATAAACACAAAGAAGTCAATAAGGCCACATTCTGCTACACTTTCATCCTATCATTCTGTTGAAATATGTTCTCAACCTTGGGTTTTTTTTTTTAATTTTAAAAGGGAGTATTAGAGTGGTGAACCTTATGAGTTCTCATACATGGGAAGAAACTTTCCCATCCTCATGTTTGATTGACAGTTTGACAGCTACAACATTCTAAATTGTAAACAAATTTCCTTCAGAATATACTTACGTGTCAAATAAGATGCAATGTTGCTGATGAGAAATCTGATGGCTATTCTGGCTTGTTTGTAATTTATATCATTATTGCTTGTTTTCTTTTAATCTTATTGCTGTTCAAATATGTATGACTATGTATGAGACTGTGGGTCTTGGAATGTCTAAGAGCTCTTTCGTCTTCTTAATCTTCTGTTTCAGTGTAATAGAGGTGCTGGAGACTAGCCAAGAGCTTCATACCTGCTAAGCATGCTCTCTACCAAGGGCTTACACTCCCAGCTATGAGAGTTCACTGTTCTTCTCAGTTATTCCAGTAGAATCAGTGTTTTCATAGATACAGTATTCTTCCCATATATTTTCAACTAATTGGTTGTGGGCTGCAGAGATGGTTCAGCCGTGAAGAGCATTTGTTGATCTTGCAGAGGACCTGGGTTGGGTTACCAGCACCCACGTGTTGGCTCACAACTTCACTTTCAAGGGCTTCAACTCCCTCTCTGACTCCTACTGGCACTAAGCATGCATACACACGCATAGTACACATGCATATGAAACACACACAAATAAGTAAGTCCTAGTAAAATAAATACTTACTAGTGATTGTTGTTTGGTGTGTGGTTTTCACATTTTTTTTCAGTTGTTAGCATTATTCCCCTATCCTTAGAACGAGCCTTTCCTGTTTCTTTGTTTTTTATTTCATGCTGCAGACTCTGCCTGAGTGCTAGGTGTGTTGGGGCAGGTTCCTTGGGCTGCAGAAAGGCTGATGAGAGCTCTTTAACTGGACAGAGCTGGGTGATGGGTTGGAGTCCCCTCTGGAGGACTGTGCTCTAGGACAACAGTTGCTACCCACACTAGCAGCTCCAGGGCCCAGAGGCAACTGACTCAGTTTCTTCAGAAACTGTTGCAGCTCTCTGCAGAGAGGGAAGCACGAGGGCCCGGTGCCTGTCGCATGGTGAGTGGATGGGCACAGCGATCTCAGTGAACCCTGACTTTCACCCTCACTCTTGCTGTCCACTATCGGGAGCCCCTGGTGGGACCGTGCTGGGCAGGTTTGTGTTCCTGCCAGGCTCCTCCTCGTGTGTGCTCCAGACCTCAGCCTCTGCCTTGTGTTAGCAGTCAGCCTTAGCCTGTTTACTTTCTGGAAATGTGCGGAGTGTTTTCTCTCACTGATTCCTCTTTGGCTTTCTTCACTGTTACAGAGCCATGGCCCTTTATTGCCCTCTTTCTGTTTATCGCATTTTAAATATTTACAGACTCCATATGATCTGATGTCTGCTATTGCTGCTCATCCCGGAGGAGTAGGCAAATGCTATAGAAACTTAAAGCACGTCCTTTGCGTTTGAGATTAGGGGAGAAACCCCTTGTTTTTTCCTGCTGTAGTCTCCTCATTCTCAGTAATTCACTTCTGCCACCAGCCACGTTTGGGGTTTCCCCACATGTCAGTTCTCTGCTGATACCAATTGGGTAGCATCCAATTTAATTCACTTGTGCTACCATCCACCTGGAGTGAGAGTCACGGCCCCATATAAAGGCTTAGTCCATAAGACCAGTTCACTTCTGTTGCTGCTATGGCCTGCATATCTGTGTTTTTCTGTGCACTCTGTGACCATGCTACCCTCAGCACTTCCGAGCGCTCAGCACCTACAGCCCAGAGTGCTCCCAGACTTGTCCTTTGGATTATTATGGAAGCTTCATTGTGTAGGCATGATTGATGAAAGCATTGCCCATGGATGATCAACCCAGCTTTCCACGTCCATTTCCTCCTGAACGTACTATCCCGCTAGCCATGGTGCTCAATGCCCGTGGTAAGCATCTGCCATCCCAAGGGCATCTAAGAGTACCCAGCTACCAGTCATCATCACTGTGGAGACTCCTAAGGGTTCAGGAACAAATGCCAAGAGACTCAATGAAGACCAAATAGTGTGTTTCCTGCTGTTAGTCACAGCAGCACAGTTGATAACAGGGAGCACAGGGCCTGCCTTATTGTCCCAGGTAATATGTAGACTTCAACAACAAGTATTCTCTGAGTATGTTCTACGTCAGTCATTACGGAGTGTATACAGCTGCAAAAGATATATTCTTAGTATCGTAATCTACTGGAAAGCTCATGTATTGAAGCACACTTAATAAAAGCTCAGAGACTGATATTGGGGTTCAACCTGAAGACCTGAAAAGTAGAACAGTCAGCCACTGACTCTTAACCTCGATCTGAGTCTGAAAATGGCAACCCTGCCTCCAGGAATCTCAGTATGAGACTGGTCTGAGAGCTGTCTCCTCCTGTTTTATAATCCTCTCTAGGGCTGGGATTAAAGTTGTGCACCACTGGGATTAAAGGCATGCATCACCCAGTTTCTATGGCAACTAGTGTGGCTACTGGGATTAAAGGTATATATAATTGCTGGCTGGTCTGTAAGGCTGGCCAATGTGGCTGTTTTACTCTCCTGATACCCAGGCAAGCCTTATTTATTAAAACACAAGTGAAATGCCACTACATGGGGCTGGAGAGATGGTTCAATGGTTAAGAGCACCACCTGCTCTTCCAAAGGTCCTGAGTTCAATTCCCAGCAACCACATGGTGGC
>LOEQ01000106.1:495905-509403 GCA_001685075.1 Bramus lutescens | reverse complement strand
TATATGTACCCAAAAGACACTAATCTGGTCCATGACAATTCTTCAAAACTGTTTCATGAAACTGAACTGCCTCTTCCTATGTTCAAATTATAATAATTTAGAAAAGAAAAGCAGCCTCTAGCATTCCAGACCTTTTGCGCCTTCCCAGAAAGATTAGAGATGCCAAACAAATGCCTTCCCTAGGATCACGGTAATGAAGCAGCCAGTGTGAGGCACCTCAAGTCTAACATTCTAAGTCGGAATCCAGTTCCTTCATGAAGTAGCTGTGTGACCCTGGGCATCCCTTTCTTCTGTCTCTTTAGCAATACTAAGGATGTTGATGGTAACTGCCTAATACTGGATTTAGAAGGATTAAATTGACTATAACACATACAACCTCAAGAATAATGTTTGGCGCTCAGTATTTGTATTTTCTTTACCTGCCCATTAAACATGGAAGTGTATGACTCTTTATCTCTCAAGTATTATTCAGTGTTTCTACCTGTATTAGTCTTCTCATCATTGTGATGAGTGACCTGACAAGAAGAACTTACGGAGAAGGGCTTATTCCTGGTTTTGGTTTAAGGGGATACAGTGAAGTATGGCAGGGAAGGCACAGACAGGAATGTGAAGCCAATGGTCACATTTCATCTGGCTTCCTTCTTTTTTCCTTTGTATTGAGTCTTGGATCCTAACTGGTGGGATAATGCTGCCCACATTCAGGGTGGGCTTTTCCCTCTCAGTTAGCCCTCTCTGGAAGCACTCCCACAGACATACCCAGAGGTGTGTCTCATGGGAGATTCCAAATCCTGTCAAGCTGACAACAAGCACCTCTTGTCAATCTGACACCCAGACACATCAGCTTTATCCAATAACATTCTACCCTTGACCCTCGAAGGCTTGTGGCCATCTCAGGGTGCAAAGTGCATTTAGTTAATCTCTAGGAGTCCCCAAAGTCATAAGAGGCTCAACAATATCAAAAAGCTCCCCCAAAATGTCCAGAGTTTCTTTGGAGACCCAAGACAATCTCCTGAGTTAGCCCCTATAAGATAAGAAACGAATTGCATGCCTCCAGTATACAGTGGTGTATATGTCCATTCCAAAAAGGAGGAACGAGGACATGGCAAAGAAAGATCATACAAAGCAAGAGCAGAACCATGGAGGAAAACCACCAAACCTGCTGCTCTTTGTATCTGGGCATCTTGAGTTGGTAATGGCGTCACCTGGGATCCAACAGGCCTTCGCAGCCCCACCCTTCTAGGTCTGCAACTTGCACTCCATGCTGCCTCTTTCTTAGGCAGCTCTGCCCATGCCTGGCATCCCTGACTCTTGGGCTCCCTGCTTCACCGTCACAGCTTCATGCAGTGACCCCTCGAGGTGGGCGGGGGCTCCTTTCGGGGAATCCCACAGTTCTGCCATATATTGCCTGACTTCAGTGACTTTCTAGAACATCGGTACAAACTTCCATGACCTTATAACTTACATTCCTGCAAACCCCACACTTTGTGGTGAACATTGCCACGTTCTGTTGCCAGCTTGAAGCGTGCTCTGGCCCCTTTTATCCTGCCCCTCTTGTGACCTCTGTGCGCTTTGGCTGCTGAACCTGGAGAAACACTTCCTTAGCCAGTTGTTCTCAGCCAGGAGCCCTGTCAGTGTAATTCTCAGTTCAGGCTCTCTCCTTTTGAATTAATTAGCATTTCACAAAGGTGGCCCCCCACTTGGTAGAGTCTTTAGGGCACCAGGCTTCTCTTTAATAGAGCTAATTTCTTTTTTTAAAACAATTTTAAGTTAGTTTTGTTTGTATGCATATGTGTGGGTGCAGGCATGCATGTGCCCCAGCATGCATGTGAAGGTACATGGGCAAATCTGAAGGGCCAGTTCTCACCTTCTGCCTTATTCAAGCAGGGCCTCCCTGTCTCTGCTGCTATGCTGCACACTCTAAGCTAACTGGCCCATGGGCTTTCTGCCAGTTCTTCTGTCCCTGCCTCCTATCTGCCATAGCAATGCTGGGCTGAAAATGCCCACCACCATATCCGTCTTTTTAAATCAGGTTCTGAAACTTGAACTCAGGTCATCAGACTTGTAAAGCAAACACTTTTGCCCCCTGTGCCATCTCCCTGGTTCAGACAGAGCTGATTTCTTCAACAGTGGCAGCTGCTCTCTCTATGCCTTTAAACTCACCCTCTTTCCTTGCCAGCTGCACATCTGTGGCTTTCTCTTCCCTTTTTTACTATAGATCTAATTAAGAGTAGTGACCCAGGCTTTGGTGGCACATGCCTTTAACCCCAGCCTAGTCTACATAGTTCTAAACCAGCCAATGTGAGTAACTGCCTCAGAGGGAGGGAGGGAGAGGGAGGGGGGAGGGAGAGAAAGGGAGGGGGAGGAGAAAATCACAGTAACACAGTGCAGCTCAGATTTACACTATCTTGAAATTTCCTCCACCAAACAACTTAGTCTTTTGCTTTTGAATTCAGCCTCACTCAGCTTTTCAGGGCACAGCCAGGTTCTTCGCCAGAAGCAGTATGAATAGTCTCTGAGTCCCTCCTCTCTCTGAAACCATGGGCTGGGCTTCTGCTATTTGCATTTCTCTCAGATTCCTGTCTTCCAGACTCCCACCAGAATGGCCACTGAGCTCTGCTGACAGCATTCCAGGGTTTCTGCAGCCACAGCTCCAAAGTCATCCGCATTTTTCACATAAACCTGCTGCAGAAGCCTAGAACCACGTGCACAGGTTCATCACAATGCTACTCCCACTTCTGGAACCTGGATTCTGCATTAGTTACTTTTCTCACTGCTGATAAAATGTCTGACGAAAACAAGTTAAATTAGAAAGGGGTTTATGTTACGTCATGGTTTACGGAGAGACAGCCCATCATGGCAGGGAAGATGAGGTGTCAGGAGTATGACGTCTCTGGTCATATTGCATCTGCAGTCAGGGCGTGGAGAGATGAAAGCCAATGCTCAAATGGCTTCCTTTTTATTCAGCCTATGGGATGATGCACCCACATTTAGGGTAAGTCTTCTCTTCTTACGCAAACCTCTGGAAACACCCTCACAGCACCCTCTGAGCCACGTTTCATTGGTGATATAAATGAAATCAAGTTGACAATGAAGATTAACTATCATATAAACCAATCTCATAATTAAGTAAATTGAATTGAGATTTGCTTGACCAAGTATTATCCTGATGAAAGCCTTCATATACTTCCTGTGTTCTCCCTTCTCACTCAGTTACTTGAACTCATCTTGCAAGTGGCCTCTGCTTGCTGGCCAGATGTGAGGCCGCGGGTTTTGGGAGAACGGACAGACAGGCCATAACATTTGGGTGGGTACTTCTGACATTTAGGACACAATCTAAACAGTAAGTTCTAGAACTAGCTCAAGGATAGTCAGGGAAGGCTTGCTAGCTTAGTGGGAAAGTCTGTCATCTGTAGACTAGGTTAGCTGAGGGAAATGATTTTGCAAGGACTGGTGAGCCAGAGCTAAGAGCTGTACCATGGAAGGGATCCATGCCCAAGTGTAGAGGAGGCCTTCTTCTCCGTTGGAGGTGAGAAGAGGAAATGTGTTGTAGGCCTAAAACTCCAGCATAGTGGGCTGCCTGGTAGGCAGCTAGGGGAGCACATAGTCGCACTCCCTTGGTTTGACTGTGGAAATCCATTGTTGTAAAGTGTGGTGTCTGTTAGGAAAGAGTCAAGTTTAATAAACAGATTCTAGTTTCGTTCCATGCTCTGGCCTGGCAAAGCACTCTAAGTGTATGGACCCCAACCCAGTTGGTTACGTGTGCCTGTTACTCCTTCCACCCCAGCCTGCAGGGGTGCCATCCTCAAAGCTGCAGAGGTGGAGCTCCCCAACCTGCACGCACCAGAACTGCATGGCTGATACTGCCAGTGGAGTCACGTCACTAACTTTTAAGACACCCTTATGAAATCCCTGCGTTCAGTGACTGCTGGTCTGGTATTCTTCTTTGACTGGATAAAGGGTTTGCCCGATGGGGAGAGACAGCAGCCATCTACTTGTGGGCCAGTTCTGTACCTCCTGGACTCGCTGTGCCTCTGCACTCAACTCGAACGCCTTCTCCCTGAATTCTAGTTCTGCTCTGTTTAGTTGGCAGTACCACATCCAACACTCAGAAACACATAGACACATGAGGAAAACAACCCCGCTTCCCCTTAGTTCAGCTCAGGCAAGGCTGGAGGGATTCCTTGGAAACAGCAGCAAAATATACACAAAAGCATAAATAAGTGGATAAGTTCATGGAGGTTAGCCTGCAGAGCAAGACTTAGCAATGAAGACTGGCCAGCAATACTTGCAGACTAGCCAAAGTCTAAATTCTTCCCCCACCTCAGTCTCTAAGAATTCTCTATAAAGCGGAGCTACTCAAAGACAGCCCAGCTTTTAGCCCAAGATAGATTTGATTTATAGCTGTAACCTATGCATTACAAAGAAGACACGAGGGAGCTTATAATAAAAGATGTGTATATACATATAAAGTCTCAAAGCTGTTAGGAAGACAGAGAAGATGTTTAAATGTGGAAGAGAACATAAATAGGATGTATCAAATCCTTTAACTGATGCTTTCTCTGAGCATTAAATCTGGTACTGAGCGTAGAATCCTGGAAAACCAATCAAAGAGGGAAATATAATGTGCACACAATGATAAAGGAAGGGGGGCATGCTTTTCCAAGAAAGGCAAGCCTTTTCCTTGTATCAGCTATTTTGCACAGTAAGGGAAGTATGTAATTCTATGGTGCACAGTAAGAATGTCCATTTGGTTAATGGCCACATTTGTTTGAGTTGACCCTACTTTATCACTATTATTATTATTAGTTATTTTAAAGACAATGTCACTGTTTGATCAGAAGTGTCGCCTTGGCTCCCTGGCATCCCTTTATACAAAAAGTCTGGATTGTTTGGCTGGGGGCTTCACCACAGCTCCTGGCATAAGCTCCCTACCCTTAAAGTTGCCTCAGTCCAAATTCCACCTTCAAGAAAACCCACCAAATGGTAACCCCTCCCCAGAGAAGGTCAGGACTACTCCCACAGGCTACTTAAACTGCCCCCCCCCCGAGAAAGAACATGTGGTCTCCAGGTTTCCCACAGTCTCCCCTTTTCCCTCTTCCCCTCTCCAGGTTTTCCCACAACCACCAGGAAGTATTGCCATTCATTGCCATCCATTAAACCTGGGTGTCTTTTAATTTGGTCTGATTTGGTCTGATTGGGATTATTTGTGCCAGCAGAGAGGTTTGTTGGCTAGAAAATACTTAACAGTCACATGTAGCCCCAGCTGACCATAGATTCACTTTGTAGCCAAGTATGACCCTGAACTTCCTGTCTTCTTGCACTGACTTCCTAAGTGCTGGTAATAGGTGTGTGCTGCCTTACCAGATTTGTGATCGAATGATATCCTTGTTTCTCCCCACAATTTCCACTGCACCATAGCTGTGCTATACTCATTTTTTAAGCTACCCCTAAAATGAGGAGACCCTCTCCACCTCAATCCTACCCTCAAGAGAGGAGTGTCCTTCTCAGTGGAGGACACTGGGCAGGAGAGGACTCCCCCTCCCCCAGGAACAGCATAATGCAGCCTAGATACTCTTGATTCGTTAGTACTGTTTGCTTTGCCAGTCTCAGTTGCCTAGATTTGTTGAGGTTTTCATGGGCAAACATTGTAGTGATTTGAATAAGAAATGTCTGCCATAGGCTCAGGCATTTGAACACTTGATCTCCAGTGGATGGTGCTGTTTGGGGAGGTTTAGGAAATGAAGCCCTGATGGAGGAAGTGCATCGCTGAAGGCAACCTTCCAGTGTTTACAGCCTTGCCTACTTCCTGCCGCCATGCTTCCCTTCCATGATGGATTCTTATCCCTCTGGAACCTAAGCCAAAATAAACTCCTACTTCCTTAAGTGACCTTTAGTCATGGTGTCTTATCACAGCCACAGAAAAATGACCAGGACAGAAACATAGCAGGTACTATAGAGAGAACTAAATTGTCTCTTCATAACGTGACTTGAGAGTTTGTCCACCATCCAGAAATGTGTAGAACAGAACCATTGTTGAACTGGAGTAAGTTGGCCTAAACCAGGCAGACAATGGCTTTGGCCCTTGAAGGGGCTGTACCTTACAGCAGACTCATGATGGCCTCTCTTGATAAGCAAGCAGGTTGTAGCCTGACATAGATGTGCTTTTGTAACTAAGCAACTGAATTTACCCAATCCCAGGAGCTGAGCCCAGGCTGAAGGCTCTCAGATTATGCCCAAATAAGGCAAAAGCCCAGCCACACCAATCCAGTAATCTTTGTATATCTTTGTATGTCACTTCCTATCTTTCTGGTTATAAACTATTGGTGGGGAGGGAGCATCCAGGATCATCTTTAGTCTAGAGTACTATCCAGTTCTAGAACCTATTCCTTGCGCAAGTAAACTTTATTAAATTGAACTAGTCTCAAACTTTTCTCAGCAGACTTGTTCCTCTTCTTTCTGTACATAGTAGCAATTTGTAATTTGAGATGTCCCCCCCTTTTGGATAAGAAAACCATTTTGATTGCCCCTGGAAAGCTACTGTTAAATTGTTGAGGTTTGGGTTTTTTTTTCCCCCTTGTTTGGGTTTTTTTTTGGGGGGGGTGTCATGCACACATTCAGAGGACATGTGGGAGCTGGCTCTCTGAGCTGTATTCTTTAACATAACCTTCAGCTTTTAACCCAACCATCCTTCTATCCCTGCGCCTTTCCAGGATACTAGTGCACCAGTTACTTCTTGGTCTGGATTCCAAACCTTACCCTCAATCAGCTATTCATGTCTCCTTGTCTCCTGAGAGTCACTGATTGCATAATCGTCTGCCTTTTATTTTCCCATAGTTCATTGCTAGATCTGGTTGGTTAGACTTTTCATTCTGTTTGGGTTCTCAGATTTATGCTATTTCTCCTTTCCACCTGTAGGTTGGGTTTGGGAAGGGGACAGAGATGCAGTAGGAATGCAGTCTGCCATGTTTAAGAACGTCAGCGTATGACATTCAGCCTCCTCCCCCATGGCAACCCATTGGGCACATAGTGTTATATTTCCCTGTCACAGATAAAGAAGACCCAGGGAGGTACCTGACTGAGGAGTGAAAGACCAGCAGTTTGAGCCCCAGCCTCTTTAAATCAGGTTCTCCAGGATTGCTCAGGGGTTCCTTCTTGCCATGCCAGACAATAGCGATCAGGAATACATAAATACCACACACCGTCCCATGGGGCCACATAGTTCAGCTAACAGGGCTTTTTATTCTTGCCTTTGTTCCCCAAAGCAATTACTTCTTTATTTCATTTAAAGGCTCGCCCTCTGCAGCTGCTGTGGGCAGCTTAGTGTCGTCTGAAGTTCGAAGATGAGAATGGAAGCCATGATCTTACAAGTTATCAGATTTGAAAGATGTGTTGGGGTGAAATAACCCGACCAGCCTTCCTCCCCCTAAATCTTCTGAGAGTACTTTTCTTTCCCAAATGAGAAAGAACTGCTTGTACTGCGTGTGTCTAAAACCGATGCCTCTGTGTGAGTTAAAGGTGGTGTTTTTGTCTAACTGCCCACCCCACCGGAGCAGACAGTATAGGCTTCCAAAGCCACAGTAGCTGTGTGTTGTATGGTGGTGTTTAGAAGCAGATCGTGGAGGAAGAGAGCAAAGTGTATGACTTTCTTCTTCTCTTTTGGAGAAGACGCCTGTACTAGCAGCTTTGTTTTCATACTGAATATGTAAGTTGCAAATTTGAGCCACATGGGCAGGGGTTCCAGATCAAGTCAGCCAAGGGCCAAGGTGCTTTGAGAGTTCAACCATTTGGTGAAGCTTAGACTGACTTCACGGGGAAGAGTCCAAGTGCAGGTTTTCATCCCATTTATGACCTTGCCACACACACACACACACACACGCACACACACACACGCACACACACGAATCCTCACCAGTCTGGTTATTTCTCTTGGCTTTTACAAAAAGGTCCACATAGTCCTTGGCAAGTATGAAGTGCTTAATATGGACGCTCCAAAAGTCTGACAGCTCTTCAGAAGTATTTAAATTCGTCACTTTGGAAGGGAAAAAGCAAGGTATTGTTTGTCTTTAAAGTATTTGTTTGCCTAAGCACGAGTGCCTTAGCAACTGTATGTGAAGACAGGTTTATTTCAGCAGAATTTGTAGTGGACAGTGTGTTCATTTAAGACCAGCAGTGGACGCTGCATGTAGTGGCATCATATGCAGTTTTCAGACATGATATCCAGACCATAACTATTCCAGCAGACGTTTTGCCACTCGGTATTTGCTTAACGAAGGTGACCCTTTTTTGAACTACAACAACCGCAGCCATAGCTATGCTGAGTCTGCCCGATATGCCTGTGTCAGGGTATCTTGTTGCTGGCCATGCACTGGGCTGGCCATAACTCTGAAGACCCCAGAGAAATGGTCACTTTGTCTCAGATCAGAACCTACTGCACCAAAGACAATGAGTTGTCCAGGGACATGGGATCTATTGGATTACCTTAGATATTTCCCCCTTCCTAATCAGGACTTCAGAGCTCTCTGTTGCTTTCTGCTTGTGCTCTGCAGTTTATATTCAACACATGCAAAATAGAGTTGCAGTGGTTTTTCTGCACCAGACAGCATGTTTCTGCAAACCATATACTGCTGAATGCTTTATTTAAAGTTCACATTCCCGATGTCCTGCACCTGATTCTTCAAAGCCTGGAGATACGCTTTCCCCTGCACCCTAACTTGTGATTAGTAGATATGCCATGTGTCCTAGTTAGGGTTTCTATTGCTGTGATGAAGCACCGTCACCAAAAGCAAGATGAGGAGGAAAGGGTTTATTTGGTTTGCACATCCGCGAAGGAAGTCAGGTCGGGAATTCACACAGGACATAAATCTGGAGACAGGAGCCCATGCAGAGGCCACCGAGGGGTGCTGCTTATTGGCTTGCTCAGCCTGCTTTCTTCTAGAACCCAGGATCATGAGTTCAGGAATGACACCTCTACAGTGGGCTGGACCCTCTCCCATCAATCACTAATTAAGAAAACGCCTTACAGCCAGGTCTTATGGAGGCATTTTCTCAGTAAGAGAAATAAAACTAGCCACTACACCACATTATCCAGCACCCTGTTCTCAGACGTTCCTTGATGATAAAGCACATGGTGTTCCTGCTAAAAATCCCATTTCCTGAGCCCCGTTCCCAACCAATGAGAAGGAATCTCTAGGGCTGGGGGCTGGGGAGCTGGAGAATAGAACCTAAAATCTTCAAGATTCTGAGGCCAAAACTGCCTGCTGAAAACCAGTCTCATCTATAACTGTGAAAGACTTTGCACCACTAACTAATACATAGGGGGAAGACCAAGAAGGACCCCAGGATCTGTGGGACCTACCAAGTCCAATGAGAAACTGTTTGATGTTCATTTTACCTGCTTGCCACTTACCTCTCAAAGAGCTTACATGGCTCACTCATTCCAGTAAGTTAGAGTGTAGATATGGAGTTAGTCATTGTTCTTTTGATTAAAAGATTTAGGGCAAATGTATTTTTCAGGCGATGTGGTGGCACACGCCATCTCAGCACTCGGGGAAGCGGGGGTAGACCAGGTCTGTGAGTTTGAGACTGGCCTGGTGAGTTCCAGACCAGCCAGGGCTACATAGTGAGACCACGTCTGAAATAAGACACAGCAAAGTACTTTTCAGAGGCTTAGAGTGAAAAACAATCTGCTTCAGCATGGCACGCGTCAGGTCTGGGGTCTGATGCCTAGTCCTGTTCTTTAAACAAGTATCATTTCTAATGTCTTCTGGTGTTTCCTACATCATCTGTATGTAAACGACAAGCTTCTGAGGTCCAAAACTATGTATTGTTTATCCCTGTTTCCCCAGGGACAGACTGGTGCCTGGCCTGTTAACTGATGTTGCCGCGTGCTTAGGAGGGGAATATTTTATTTTGCCTCTGGATCTATTTTTCTTTAGCTAGTGTTATGAATTGAACTTAGCCTTTTTGTTTGTTTGTTTGTTTGTTTGTATTGGTAAACCTTTCACTACATGGTTGAGTGTTGGTTTATTAATTAAGATTTATGAGAGGCAAAAATGCTGATTAAAAAATAAGCATCAACCTGAGAAGCAACCCATGCAGTCGTGACTACTGGAAAGAGCTGTCCAAGTCCCCTCACCCTGCTGAGGAAATCTCACTACACAGATGGGTCGCTGTTAGCTGATGGAAAAATTACATTAACTGGAATCCCCGGTTCCCCGACCATGCCAGCTAACTGAGGTATTAGTATCCTGTTTAAACTCTCAGGGCTATTAAATTAAATGGTCATGACACAAAACCCCAGAAAAGTCTTATTGTTGTCTCAAAAGATTGTGTACAGGTGTTGCTCGTCTGTGTTAGAATAAAGAAGGCTTCAGTATTCTAAAAATCATTTCCTCTCCCGAGGAAATACACCACAGTAAAATGGCCTTCGCCAGTGCTGTAACTGTTGGCTCTCAACTTCAGAAGAAAACCCTCAAGTATTATCTGGCTTGCAGTTTCTTCCAGACTTCTCTGAAGGGACTGTGATAAATTTGTGTTTGATTAACAAAATAACTCTTACAAAATGAAGCATGGTGCCCCACGGACACCCAAAGCATCAGGAACGACTCTTTGTAAACTTACTTTTATTCTAAGTCTGTGAAAAGAACGTTAGCATTCACTGTGGAGCTACACAGTCCAGGTTGTCACAGGAAGTGTTTTTCCTGAGTTTCTGTTTTAATCTAGTGTCATGAAAACTCTGAAAAGTCTACTTTAAATATAGAAAGTGGTAGATTATTTATAGGAAGGAAAGACTCAGTTGAGAAAAGTCACTTCTTTCTGTATGTCAGAGGGAGGGATGCTGGGATAGAACCAAGGGCTCAGTGCATTCGGGATGCCCAAGAAAAGCAGTTTCTAATTATCTCACAATGTGTGATACTCCTTGAGTTCACGAGGTTCCGATGTTCTGTGAACAGTGCCACAAGCTCTCTGTGGTGGAGCCTCTTAGACTCTAGCCTGCTGGGATCCCTCCATCCAGGGTCTGTAGCTGTGAGGAATCCGTTTTTCCTCTTGTGAATACCTACTGGGCTTCCTGGACTCTCTGGTCCCTCAGCCGCCTGTCTAGGTTCTGCCACAACTACTTAACTCCCTTTAGCTTATGAGACGCTGCACTCAGCCTGGACTGGTGGAGTCATGAGTGTCTGGAGGGCAGGTATATGCATTTCTTCAGCTGGGTAACTGAGGAGAGAAACAAGATTTAACTCCATCGTCCTAGCCTCACATTTCTTGCCCCAAATGTCTTCTCAGAATTTTTAAGTTGTGTATGCTGCCACCAGGCAAGGGAGTCTCTGGTTTCTTGGCAGTATATGTCAGCCAGGGCCAGAGATGTGTCTAATCTAATCAAGAAGTGCTGGCTCCCCTTTGGTCAGCACTGTGTTGAGTATTTAGGCGGAAGTTACAAGGTGATGGATAGTTACAAGGGAGGAACACAGGAGGAGCAACACCCCTGTTAGCTCTCTGTCTCTCTGACAAAAGCCCCTGAGAAAACTGGTGTGGTGGGAAGGGTTTACTGTGGCTCCTGCTTCCAGAAGGTTTCAGTCTGTCATTGGTTGGCTCGCTATGTGGGGGCTTGTGGTAAGACAGAAGATTATCTTGGGGAGCCTATAGTAGATCAGAGCTGCTTGCCTCATGACAAGCAGGGAGCAGAGAGGAGAGGGAGCCAGGGTCCTAGTGTCCCCTTTAAGGGTACATCCTCGAGACCTAATATCACTTCACCAGGACCCCACGTCCTGAAGGTTTTAGCCACCTCCCAGTGGTCCCATGAGCTGGGTACCAAGCCTCACACTTAGGCTTTTTGGGGGACAGCTAAGACCCAAATGATACCCTGATGTTTTATGAGTGAAAAGGATGGTTTCTAGTACTTTTCTGTTGAAAATATTCCCATGCTTTGAAATCCCATGTTTGAAACAACAGTGAAAGAATGCACTCCAAGATGACAAAGAAAGAGGAATTACAGTAAGAAATTATCTACAGACCACAAAAAATTAACTATATAAAAATATGTATATGCCTGAGAGTCTCAGGGTAAAGAGAAGGAAACGAGAGTAGCCTCTGCCTCGGCCACTGAGTGGGAGGTCCCACGAGGGCATTTCTAGGGCTCTTGTGCCAGCTGTCACTGCTAGACCCGTACCAGAGCCCTTTCAACACCTTTGTGATGACTGAGGACCAAAAAGGCATCACATTCAGGTGCTCACGGTAGATGTGGGTCTCCACATGACCCCCACCCCAACATGAACACTGCCCCAAAAGAAGTTCTCTCTGATCCTGGTGGGAGAAAAGCAAGCACTGTGCTGTCCAAACCTGCTTGTCATAATCCCGAGATGTCAAAACTGCCTCCTGTCATCTCCAGCCCGGCTTCTCTTTTCCTCATTCCCCATGCTGATGAGCGAGACCACCAGCCACTCAGTCTCAAGCCAAATCCCCAATGTCATTCTTGATTCCACTCAGCCCCACATCCTATCTGCTGCTAGTTCTTGTTGATTCTTCAGCATTAGTACCTGTGGGGTCCGTAGTTGCCGTCCCGCCCCTCAGCCTCCGCCCACCCTCGCTTTCCACCACATTGCTCCTGTCGTGTCCTTGCTTGTCTCCTGGCTCTACTTCGTTCCTTCCTGTCTCTTCTTGAATTAAAACTCAGGGCAGGGGTCTTTGGAAAATGGAGGTTTGCTCTGCCCACCCTCCAGCTCTGCATCACTTGTTGAAACCTTTCAGGGGCTCTCCATTGCCCACATTCATCTTGACAACACTCGGGCCCCTGTGTATATAGCACACACCTCTAAATCTCGTATTGATGTCACTGTTGATCTGCTGTACCTCACTCTGCCCTAGGCTAATCTTTTAGAAGAGATTTGACACACTTAACCACTCCAAGCCTTAGTTTTCCTTATCTGTAAAATGGGAAAATCTCTACTTGGCTTCACAAGTTCCTGAGAGATCCTGTTTCAGTTTTTATTAAAAGTTGATTGAATGTTTTATTGTTATTTTATTCTATTTGCATTTTTTATTCTGGGCTATTGCTTTCTTCTGTGTAGCCTTTTCTTTCTTGCTTTCTTGCTTTCTTTCTTTTTTTCTGGCTTAGGGAGACATGTTCATGTCAGGGGGATGCGATGGGAGGACTCAGGTGAGAGTTCTATGAATATGTGGCCTGTCAGATAGCTAAAAGATGTCATTTGGGGTGGGCATGGGGTAGGAAACAATGTATTTTTTGTTTGTTTTTGGTTTTTTCTAGACAAAGTTTTTCTCTGGAGTCTTCCTAGAACTCACTCTGTAGACCAGGCTGGCCTTGAACTCACAGAGATCTGCCTGTCTCTGCCTCCTAAGTGCTGGGATTAAAGACCTGTGCCATCAGTGCCCTGAAAAACAATGTATTTTTTAAAATATTTATTTGTTTGTTTATTATGTATACAATATCCTTTCTGTGTGTATGCCTGAAGGCCAGAAGAGGGCACCAGACCTCATTACAGAT
>LOEQ01000106.1:467689-494304 GCA_001685075.1 Bramus lutescens | reverse complement strand
GGCGAAGCATAGGCTTCTTTGGGTCCCCTTTGCCAGTCCGTGGCATGGGAGTCTCCACACAACACTCCCTCCGCTTCTGACTTTATCCTTGGTTTCACCTGCTGCTCCTCTCCCAGCCCTGCTGCTCTGTGCCTTCCCCTCTGTTCTCTGGCCATCTCTCTTCTGAGTTCCCCTGGACTGTGCACCTGGTATTTGCAGCAGCCCAGATCCATCACATCTGGGAACCCCTAGGGTTCCTAGTAAGTAGCATGCCACTGACCCAGTTGCTCAAATAGGGTTCAGTTCTTCCAACCTGGCCTCTCTTTTTTTCCCCAAAAGGAAGCCATTTGTATTGCCACCACTCCAGTGCCACACATCAGCTTGCCTGGGTGCTGTGCTCAAACTCTCAAGCAGTCCTTTGAAGTAGTTTTCTCAGACAGGTCTTACAGATACACATGGTTGGTTCCTCCTGTCCAGTTCCCATATATCATCACAGATAACCATGTAACATAAATGAGATCCTGCCACTTCTGCCCAACCCCCAGTGACTTCTCATCATGGCCTCTAGGTACTGCAGGCATGAGTTGAGTCCAGATTTGCCTTGATGTCTCTGTCACAACCAGTTCCAAGGCTCTCTGGGTTCTGTGACTGTCTGGGTGCTTAGTGCTCACTCCTTCCCCTCCTACTGAGATGGCCTTTGTTCTGACAGCTTCATTGTCTTATTTCTTCTCCTACAATGGCTTGTTTTCTGTTCCCTCTTACCTAACTGCTTCACCGTGGGATTATTTGAATGTCTGTCACCCCTGGCTACCTTGCGGGATTCCTCGGGGACAGGTGTCTATCTTAAGCCTTGTTGATTCCCACTATCTAGCCTGATGCTTGCCTGGGTCAGAATAGATTAGTGCATGGAGGCTAATGGGCTTCCCTCTCCTCTGCCTTGACCCCATCCACAGTCGTGGGAGTCTTGTCATCACCAACCCTTGCCAGTTCTCATTTCCAGATCCTTCTACCCACAGCCTGTCTCCATAGAGCCTCAAGTCTTTATTTGAGAAATTGTGGGAGGTTCTGCAGCACCTTAGAGACATTAACCGGAAGAAAGTATGTGCTGTACTTGGCTGAAGCCATGAAGATGTTTTTCCTATCTCCTGCTTAGCATTGAGCTCTGGGGGGATGGATGGTGAAAGGTCACCCTGACTGCAAATAATGTTATTCATCTTTCAGGAATTTCACCAGTAACCTGAACATTCTCATTTCAGAAGTGCTGGGAAGGTCCCATCCCCTGCTGATGGCCAAAAATCTTGCCCCTGGAAATTTATTCTTTAGTCAGAATTTGTGCTTTAAGATATGCGTGTCTATAATTACACCTGCTTTTGGATAATCTTTCCATGGAGGAGCCCCCAGAGAAAAAATCTCTCTCTCTCTCTCTCTCTCTCTCTCTCTCACACACACACACACACACACACACAGGTTTATCATAAGGGTCACATTCACTGTGAGGAAGTATGTGGCTCAGTGACGCAGACTCCTTATTTGCCATCTGAGTTCTCCCTACTCAGCCTCATGTGCTAAACTATGGAGTGGCTGGCTTCACTTTGTATTCCCAAGTCACCATGGCTTGGTGTGTAAACCACGAGGCCTGCATCAACCACCTTGGCTTGCCCTTCTGCCAAAGTCTGATCAGAACAGATCCCATATGAAGGGTCGTGGGTATGCCACATCACACGAATAAAAGAGACTTCGCAGTGAGAAAGCGATTGTTTACTGAGCAGATCCTTAGTGATTGTGTATGTGTTGTATGCTCGTACATATACACTGCTGTCCCACTGTTTGGATAAGGTCAGAAGTTGAGCGCAATGGTCCTCTTTAAAGTCATGGCTTGGTTACTTCTTACCGTCTGAGCAGAGAGATGGCAGCATGTACGCTGTAACCAGAGGAAAAAGTAGAATGCCATTGTCAGGGAGTGGGTGCTAAGGTGGCGTCATAGGGTGGCGTTGGTGCCCTGCAGCAGCTGGACAAGTTCTCTGGGTAGAAGTGATGGAGAAGGGAGAACGGAGGAGCACCACAGCTGAGGGATGTCTTCAGAGATGGAGTTACAGTGGAGGAAGGGGAATCCAAGAGGCCTAGGGAAAGTGCTCAGTCCAGGTAGGCTGCAGCCCCGAGGATGTGGATTTATTAGAGCAAAAGAAATGCAGACCTACACAGGCGTCAACCTTAGGAGGTGATGATGAAGATGTGGGAGTGTTCCGTGTCACGATAGACACTGGAAAGAAGTTCCCCTGGTCTTGACAGCTTTGTTCAAACAGACATGTGTCACACATTAGCTATGTTAGATATTTAGTGGTAGAAATGACGGATGAAAGCAAAGCGAATATCAAATCCCCTCTAGAGGTTGCTTGACCCCAGCCAGCAAGCGGGTGGAGGTTCATGACCAAGGACTGGTCACGGCCATTTCCCCCATGCCAGCATCAGACTCTATTTGTTAAGTGTGTGGGCTGTCACTGGATGACTCTAATCCTACACTCAGCACATCCATCAAAATGGAAGAGAAGCGGCACCTTAGGCCCCAGAAACTGACAAAAGATGCCCATGGAGTGGTCCCAGAACATAGACTATACCCTGCAGCTACCAGGACTAGCCACGTAAACACAGACCTGCTCCCCAAGGCTTGGATTTCCTATGTCCAAGCCCCACCCCACCCTAGCAGGAACAGAATCCTCCGGCAGAGAGCCCTCTGGCTGTGTGTGGCCTGGCACAGCCCTCCCTGGCAGTGGGAGAAGAAGTCCCTGCTCTGGGTGGGGACTGGAGCCAGACCTGGGGACTAAGTTGTCCTAAACATGCTCCATGCTTCCTCACCCTCCCTCACTGAGAGCCAGGGGGACATTAATGAGCAGCGACAGCAGCTCCAGGAGGGGAGGGGCCTTTGGTCCCCCTCTGTTTGGAGAAGATGACCTTTGGGACTCAGCAAGGAGAACTGGGCTCACTTACTTTTCTTTGAGGTGCTCAGAGTGCTTCCCACGTATCTCATTTATCGTCATGACACCCCCGAGAGGTAAGCTCGTTTGAGGTCTATACAAAGTTATGATTATGCCTGTGGATTCCAGTTCCTGACTTCATGTCATCCTAAACCCCAGGCTCATCCCATCTCGCTTTTCTGAACAATAACAAAACCCTTTGGGTAATGAAACATCTCAGGCTCAAGCCTCGCCAAGGGTGACCCCCTCCTTTCCTTTTTTTTCTTTCTTTTNNTTTTTGTTGTTAAGGTTGATTTATTGCTTAGCATTCTAGCCAGGCTCGATGGATGTTCAGAATATTATAAATAATGTGGATTGAAAGATTGTGCTGAAATGTTTATTACATTCTTAGAAAGAGAGCAAGGACCGGCTCGCAGAGTGTGGCAGTGGAACGAGGGGCACGAAGGAAGGAAATGCAAAGCTCTAGCATGTCTCAGTGTGCCCATAAAGAGTGCTCAGAGGAGACAGAACTTAGGTTGCACTCCCACTATCAAGAATGCAGCCGTGTTCTGGGGAGTACAGGCAATACGTGTGAAGAATGTGGGGACCATGAGGAACTAATCATTGGACACTCCCTCTCCCGTTTCCTAACCACACTACTCAAGAAGGCCTCCGCTCACAGACGGCCTGCGTGCACGCCTTCTGACTAGCTCGTGCAAGAGGCTAGCTGTAGGTGTCCTCTGGAGTGTCAGGCAATGGTGGCTAGTTCCACCAGAGCCAGAAGGGCCCTCCTCCCTTGACTAGTATACACCTAGAGTCCGCAATGTGTCCTTTACGGGCTTGAAAATACAGGTGTCATCCAAAATGGGAGCCCGTTACGAGGAACCTTGGTCCAGCTGTCATGTTGGGAACTGAAGCCAGCCTATCCTCTTCTGTCTAAGCCTCATCTCTGCCCTTCCTCTTTTAGGCCCTACTTTCTGCTCTGTGAGGAACAAGAGTGGAGACTCTGGGCAGACAAGCCATGGCTCCCCATGTCAGATGGAAAGTCTGGCAGTCTGGTGGACATGCTTCTGGGAGTCCCTTTGTTGGGAACAGGAGCAGTCCTTTGTCCCCACCAGCTGCTGCTGTGGGCCCTGCGGGCCTTCGCAGGAGGAAATGAAGCTGGGGAATGTTGTGGGGGTTGACTTGTGACAGCTTTGTGTGACAGATGCGTTTTTTGGTGTGTGTCAAATGTGTATGTACTGGTGTCACCCCTGGCACCAGGGACCTTCCTACAACCCAGGGCCTGTCTAGTTACCATCTAGTGCCCCAAGAACACAGACCTTCCTTTCATACTAGTGGGTATTTTGTTGTCAGCTTTTGATCCAAATCTCTGAACCAGCAGTTCTCAAACCTCAGCACTAGGAGAAACCTTGCAGACACTGACCCCTGGGTGTGACCGGAGGGGCCTGGCCCCATTACGCTGAGTAAAACTCCTTTAGCATAAACTCTTCCATTGCAGGTAATTTTCAGTAACTTTTTTCTCAAGGGTGTCTTCAAAGAAAGGATGGTGAAAAGGTTCAGGGAAGAGATGAACTGCGCAGTGGGGTGGTCCAGTTTGGTACAGAAAAGGGTCTGATGGCTGGAAACCCTGAGTTCACGTCATCTCAGGAAGAAACCCATGGGCAGCTGCTGCAGCCTTCCATTTTACTGAAAGCTTGGCCCAGTCACTGACTTGAAAGCAAGAACAGACTATGCCCACCTAGAATTTCACATCTAGGTTGCTAGTCACAAATGTGGAACATACTGATTTTGAATTTGGAAATTAATTTAGCCACTTTGTAGTTCTTCAAAACCAGAACTTCTCAATTACCTTGATGACTTCTCTGCCCATAATTCAATTGTTTATTCATCCATTTATTGAACACGTGTTTATGGAGCAGTTACTCTGTTCCAGGTGCTGTTTGGTAACTGCCACTGAGCCAGTCACTGGGAGTCTAATAAGCTAGTCACTGATTTCTAATATTCCAGAAAGTGAATCTAAGTTATGAACTTGTGCCCATTCAACCAAAGCAAAGATAAATGCTGACTGTATGTTCATGCACTGTAAAATGACATTCTAGTCAATGAAAGACCAAATGTATGACCTAGTCCCCAAAGATTTTATCATGTAGTAGAGTGATATAGCTATGTTTTGTCTGTGCAAATGCACTATATAATATTCACCCAGTGACTCACTGATGGGGTCACACGAAACCCTCATTAAGGGCTACAGGATGGGATTAGAGGACCTCTGTACATAGGTGGTAAGAAGCAGGACACAGTCACAGAAAAGCATGGCCTGCTATCACAGACGGAGGAATGAAGTTAGGTTTTTTTTGCAATGTATACGATCTCTGCACAGAAGCATAGGAAAGGCAGCCCTAAGATGCTGCGAGCTTGGGAGAGGAATCTGTAGGGAGAAAGTGTTCTTAAGCTGGCGCTGTGCTATCCCTGGGTATATGGAAGTTGGCAGAGGTTCTGAGCAGTATAAAGATCCATGCCAGGCCTAGAGGATATTAGTCTCAAATGCCTTTTGTTATTGGTACAAACAGCATGCCCTAGGAAGGCAGATATCTGTATTTTTCCCATGTCACATGACAGACACACACTTGGTCATGTGTCCTTTACCAATGTGGCCTTTGTTGTAACCATACATTTCTGACGTATTTCAGCCCTTACAAATCAAATGTCTACATATATTAATTTGTTTAACCAGTGTTGGGGACCAAATCCAGGGCCTCGCACATGCCAAGCACACGTATCATCAGGAACTGCAGCCCCACACACCGAACCTCTTAAGCAGAGAGAGGAAAATATTCCCACCTTTCCAGGTTCTCTGAAGTGGCCCAGGCCTTACTCCGTGCTGTTCCCCAGATATAGCTGTTCCCTGTCTTCCAGCTCTGATCCAGTGTATCCTTCCTCCTTAAATCCTCATTCCTGGCAGAATCTCTGTTCAAGTGTTTAATCATATTCAAACACTTAGGACCTGGTATCTTCTTTGTGTTTCTAGAAGGTTCAATAGGAACATTGTCCAGTCTGCTCATAATGCTTACCTGAGGCATGTGTCTCAGGCCACAAAGGTGATTGGGGGTCCCCAGTTCTAGCTCTGAGGTTTCACTTTGCATTTGCTGCTAGAATATCATTAAAAGCTTCCCTGCACAGAGGGCAAATTTTAGGGATCGCAGATGGCATGCTGTTCATAGGAGGGCGTCTTTAGTGGTAGTGGGGGTAGTGAAGAGTGTTTGAGGGTAGTAGGAATGGAGGTGGCATCATTGCAAGTCCCCCATGAAGAACGGACAGATTCCTTCACTCTGTAGCATGAGAGACCTGTATTCATGCGGCATGCTCGTGGCAGAGCCCTGAACCCTGGCTGTCCTGTTGCTCCTGTGATTCCCTAGACTGGCCTGTAAGCACGAATGCTGCTGTGGATAAAGGACCATTTTCCCAGGAGCCGGTGTAGAACACAGCTGAAATGTCTTCTCCCCGTACCCGTCATGCTGGGTCCCACAGCTCATGAAGCTTGTAGCCTTCATCCTGCTAATGAAAAGTTAGCCAGGTGCAGTTGTCACTTCATTTGTGCCACCAAGTTTCTCACTGTGGCGTTAGCGTTAAAGCTGTGTTCCAAATCTTAGGGAGACGAGCCCTCAGGCCACTGTACAGACACATGTCCCTTTTCATTAACTTTATTTTTCCTGTTACTGGGATGAGATGCCTAACAGGAAGCAGCCTAAGGAAAAAGGATTTATTGTGGCTCATAGTTGAGAGGCTGTAGTCCACACTGGCCAGTCCACATCTGGACAGTTCAGGAAGCGGAGGAAGGGGAGTGCCCACACTTACCTGACTTCCTCTTTTCCCGTGGCCCATAGGATACCACTACCCACTTCCGGGTGGGTCTTCCCATTAACCACCCCCACCCCCCACCCACGGTAATGGTCTCTGGAAATGCTCAGGGAGATGGATTTCTGTTTCCTAAGTGTAAAATCCAGTCATGAGGATGAAGATTAACTTTATACCTCCCATAGACCAAATATGAATTCCACTGTATCTTCGGGCTTTTTATTTAGTCACCTCTGTACTAACACTGAGTGTTGGGGGATTTTGTGAGCATACATTTTGGACTCTTTTTTCATGATAGAGCCAAGGAAGCGTGAGAGAAAGCATGAGTAAGTTTTCAAGAAAAGCCTGGCAGGGAGCTCTGGCTTTGCCGAGAATGGTCAGGCCCACAGACGGGAGGCTGACTGGCCAGTACTTGTTGGGGGTGGGGGCTCGTCCCCTGCTGCCTCGGTGCAAAGAGGGAGCCCTGGCATCGTGCACATGTGCACCTGTTATGGGCCTCTCATTCTGCTGCACCTGTGGGCCGCGTACCAGGCATGAAGGTAACAGACGAGAGAGCTCGGTCGGCCTCATGATGAAGATAACGGACGAGAGAGCTCGGATGGCCTGATGGTGACCAGTTAAAAACTACAGTGACCTTTTGAGTTTTTCTCCTTCCATGATGGAAACAAGTCACGGCCACAACAAGTAGTTATGACTTACATGCTCGTTACTTGAGAAAAGGTTAGGTTCTTAACATGAAAGATGTCTGGCTTCTCTCTTGCCAGCCTTTACTTTTCTTTTCTCCCATAGCCCTTAACAGTTGTCTTTCTTATGTCCTGGCCACCATGACCTATGGTTCCCTTTGTAATTCATGTCACCTTGGAGGCCAGAGGACCACAGAGACTAGGTGGGGCAGATGTGGCCTGCAGGATGATAGAGTGTCTTTCACCTGAAGCTCTGGAAATGGTGCTAGCAATTCCAACATTCCCAGAAGTGCTTTCACCCCAGATCTTCCTAACATAAGGTGACATCTTGCATCTATTATTTCATTTCACTTCTACAGCCTCAACCTGGCGTCCTCTCAGTTTCGGAGACCAGCTGGTGGCCACACCGCAGCCCAGCTCTCCGCCTGTGCTGTGGTGAAGCGAAACAGCTCCTAATAAAAGCAGCCATCAACTGAAGTATAGCTTTCATTTAGGCGCAGAACACTCAAAGTGGGTCACTTGATGGATAGCAGCTACACCAGGAACAGCACACCACTTCCTGATTCATATGAGATCCCATGTCCCCCACAGACCAAGTGGGAACCAGCGCCCTGCCCGACTTCTCGCATCCTGGAAAGTGCTGGGACCCATTGACGAGGCCTTACTCTCCAGCTCTCCCTTTGGGACATTCTATAATAAGTTCCCTGTCTGCTTCCAGTTGTCATTACATCACCCTTCATTCCAAGAGACTCTCGTAATGTGTTCTTTCTAAGCTTCCATGCTGTTAACATTTAAGGTTGGAAATTTCCTGATGCCATGTGGAAAGGCACCCCGAGTTTCCTGCAGTATGCTCCCACACCTCGCTGTTGGATGGGTAATTTCTTAAAAGTATTAGCATTTCCTCCCCATGTGCCCCTCAGACCTGAAGAGCAGAGATGTGGCTCTGAGCCGCCACCTAGATCCCCACCAGGAAGAAAGAAGCTGCTCTTCTCCCTGGCTCTCAGCAGCTTCTGCCTCATTGAGTTATCTGCTTGTCTTTGTGGCCTCTCTTTCCTGGCCTCCCCTGCCAAGTCATGAGGCAGCAGTTTGCTGGGCTGTGCTATCCATTGCTGTAGGTGCAAGATACAGACTTTCAGAGACTAGCAGTGCAGTTTTTGCCTCCCTAGCCATGTCAGGAGTGAGGCCCTTTATCATGTGTTTATTTAAACATTTATTGAGCAGCTCAGGCATATACAAGGTGCATATAAAGCTCCCAGCACTAATGAAGTTAATGGATATGGTCCTTGCTAAAAGCACAGTAATGGCAGGAACTTCATGCAGTTGCTTGTGATCTACCTGAACCAGACACTCAGGGGTCCCTGTGCATGGATACCTTGGAGGAGGAGGGATCTAAGCAATTAATCTGCTCATCCAGCACTTCCTTGTTGGCCTCACTTACAGAGGCTGATCTGTAATGCCCTGATACTTCAAGCATCTATTGCTTCAGAATTGGAGCGTATCTTTTTTACATCTCGACTTTTCCAAAGAGCATCTACAGCATCAATTAGAGAACACTTATATCATAGGATTTGTGGCTGAAAGAAAAGGAGTTGGTGGTGGGGAAGGTGCCACCGTCCTTGTAGTTTCCGTTTGGAACCAGATGCATTCAGAGTCAGGAGATGCAGCCCAAGAACTCCATCGTGTCAGCTGGGTGTAGAGGCAGGTTCAGGGTGAAGATCCAAGGCCACCGGGCCAACTCTCACGTGCTGCCCTGGGGTCTGGAGATCAGGAACTCCCCATGGATCTTGGAACCTTTGGCCCCCTGCCCAGGTGCTTCGCTTTTAACCACTGATGGGTGGGTGACAACGCTGTGCTTCTGCCCTGAGTTAGGACATCAGCAGCAGAGCCCTTGGGTCACCTTACCAGGTGTCCCTAATTAATGCCAGGTGACCCAACTTCGTCTAAGCAGGACAAATGAAGGAGTTTGTTATAGTGAATCCATAACCTGGCCGGAACCATCCAGAAATCTTTTGACACACAGTCCAAAGGGAATTGTCAAAACAAGATATCTGTAACAGTGTTCCTGCCTGGCTTTTCCAAGACAGTTGAATTCCTGCCAGACAGATTTGCATTCCCAGGGGTAACACACAGCACGGCCAGGGGATGTTTCTTCGCAGTATTGATGTGCCAGAGAATAGACTTTAAATTATTGCCCTGACAACTCATCTGCTGCTTTTGATTGCCGATATGAAGGATTATCTATTTGCAATTGGGCTCTGCTGTTGAACTGCGGTGAGTCCGGGCCTAGTGTCTTTCAAGAGGCAGGAAGTGAACCATGCTTGAAGAACACAGATAGGTCCTAGAAACATCAGCACTTTCTGTGCAGGAAGCAACTATAACAACCATGTTTTGCTTACTCCCTCTAGGGAACACTATCATCGCAAAGTTTGCTTCCTTTTGGGAGGTGGGTAGGATTGGGATTGGTTTCTTCGGGGGTCTGTTGGTTTCTTGTTGCCCTCCTGAGACTGGCAGACTCCTAAAGCGTCTTGGCACGCAGCAGACACTCAGTGACCATTTGTTGTTAGGTTCTGATATGGATACATAGCACTCTCCTAGGTAAATCCTTTCTAGGGTAGTACTTTAAAAATATATACTAAAGACTTATATGTAGCCCAAGATAACCCTCACATTCATGACCCTTCTGCCTCAATTTCCCCAATGCAGTGTTAGCATCACAAGCGTGTGCCATCACATCTGGCTTCTGGCAGTGCTCTTGTGCCACACTGGGACCACTTGACCAAGTCTCACCTCTTGTGACCTGATTTGTCCAGTGAGGCGAGTTCACACACAGGGTCTCTGTTGACCAACGGCTGACTAGTTCATGGACCAGGGCCCTGACTGCTGCTCCACAGTTACCTGATAACTGGTGCTGGGCTGAGCCTGGGCCCTGGATCCAGAGAGCCTGCCCTAAGCTGTTAGGCTGCCCTCCAGTTTCTTGGCCCCACCTCCTTTACTGTCTTAATTCCTTTTAATTTCCTGTTTCTAGGCCAGTTCTCCTTCCCCCTCCCCCACTTCAGGTGGCCTCTTTGCTTCCCACTTCCTGCTGAGAGCAGTTGCTCCCTCTGGCCCCCAGATGTGTCTCCATAACTTCTGTCTCCTCCTCCTTTTCTTCTGCTTCCCTGTTGCCAGGGCTTTCTATACTGTTGTCAACGTGGCTGCCAGGCTACTGTGATGCCAGCACTAGGGGCTTCTCTCAGGTGTGTATGGGCCTTCAGAAGAGAGAGCAAGGTGTCTCTGTCTAGCCCAGATGCCCCTGGGTCACATTGGCCTGGCCTTTCTAAAGAACCATCTGGGGAATGACCACGCTTCTTGCCTTCAGGGGGCTGCCGCTCTTCTGAAAGGCAAGTCACCATTAGTCGGCACCCACAGTATGCCAGACCCTGGATCCCAGCAAAACCACACGCAGCCTGGGACATAAGTGCGCATCCCTCTTGATCCGGAGAAAGCTGTATACAGAGGACTGGGCAGTTTGCCTGCAGAGGCTGCAGAGGGACCAGGGGGACATCTGCAGGCTGTCTTCTTGCCCCTGCATAACTCTCCCTAGTCAGTATTGTCACCTAAAGGCAGGGCCTGTTTGTTACCTTCACTCAGCACAACACCAAAATAAAGGAAAGATTAAATGCTGCTTAATCCCCGTGTTTCGGTTTTCAATCAGAACCAAAACAAAGGTAGGTTCTATATGCTGGCCAAATTTTTGCCTTGCCTTGTGGTCCTTTGAGGAGCCACATTGTCATTTGCATGTCCCAAGCTATGTCATGCCTCTTTCCCAGGACTCGAATGACCAGTCCAGGCTGCCCTCTCCTGTTGGGACTTCCAGCTGGCTGAGCCCAGCTCCATGACACACTCACCCAGAGATTTGGGGCTTCTGCCCAAAGCCAGCTCTGCCTGCTGGGCAGTGAGCAACCTTCAAGGGGCTCCCTTAGGAAGTGCAGTTCTACTCTTCCAGCAATGGTTGCCCTGTGGAGGGAGTAGCAGGATTTAGGCACTGTAAAACAGTATTTTCTCTTTAGACAGGGTTTCACTATATAGCCCTCGCTGACGGGGAACTCACTATGTAGACCAGGCTGGCCTTGATCCTATAGAGATCTGCCTGTCCCTGCCTTCCGAGTGCTGGGATTAAAAGCATGGGTACATTTACTTATTCTTACATGTGACTTCTGGTCTCCTTGTGGCTATTGTCATTCTCAGTGTCCCTGGTGTTAGTAATTCCTCTGTTAATACCCAAATAGCCACAACTCCCAGGCTTCCTAGTCCACAGCCTCCTTCCTGAACCTCCCCAATTGCCCATAGGCTAACAGTAAGTCCCCTTTTGGTTTATTTTAACCTTTTCCTTCTCCTGTTGTGACTCCATCCTCAGCCTGTGCCCCAGCTCTGACCTCCACTTTCTCCGAGGCTTTTACAGGTCAGCTTCTCACAGTTTGTCTCACCTGGCATCCATTTGGCTGAGCTCTACCTGCCTTTGACTCCAGCCGGCATCAACCAGCACAGCTGCCCTTCCTGTAGCTAATAACCAAGGCGGATGCTGCCAGATATTCCACTGTGAACTTCTAACCTTTCCTCCTGGATGCCATCATCGTGGCCCTGCCCAGCTAGAATTGGGCTGTTTCTACCAAATGCCACTCAGGTGTTCCTCTGCCTTTGCTCCTCTTCCTTGGAATGAGTGACATGTTACTCTGCTGTAACCCTGACACAGGTTGTCTTGTGGGACGTTCAGAGACATGGAGCATCTCCCATACATTGTTCTTGGCAGTGGGTAGACAGGAATGCCCACTGTTTTCAGCAAAGCTGTCATTTACTGAGAACCGGTTATGTTCTGGAAACTCCACGTCCTTCTTATCAGATCCTCATAACGTGTCTGTGATGCTGGTGCCTTTTAGCCTCATTTTACAAATGATAGGACCAAACTCAGAGTTGAGACAGTTTCCTTGGGCATCTTAGCTACTTAGTGGTAGACTTGAAGTCCTGTGTCCCTGATTATAAAACCAGTGTCCCTCTACCCCATCAGACTGCGCCTAATATTTCTTCTCTGAGGAGATCCTATGACCTGGGGCCGGGGAGGGGGGGAGATCCATAACATAAGACAGTTAAAGGGCTGTCCTTCCTCTGCAGTGGCCTCGTATAGATGCGGCTTTGTAGATGTTTCTTGGTCTCGAGGAGAGGCGGATATGTGGGGCTGAGCAGCCTTCGTGGAAGACATGAAGTCAGTTGAGAGCAGAAAGCGGCAATGGGTAGAAAGAGCAGGTAGAGACTGTGTGGTGCCCATGAGGACAATGGAGGGTGAGCTGAGAGGTAACTCGGTTGGTAAAACCTTGCAAGCACAAGAACGTGAGTTAGATCCCCAGAGCCAAAAGAATGCATGCCTGTGATCTTACCATCCGGGAGAAGGGTGCTCAGGAAAGGCAACTGAGTCCCAGGGGCTCACTAGGGAGGCTTACAGGCCAACCAGCCTAGCGTATCTGATCAGTTCCATGCCAGCAAGAAACCTCGTCTCAAGAAATGAAAGTGGCTAGCTCAGGAAGAATGACACCTGAAGTTGTCCTCTGACCTGCACACATGTACTGGCATGTATATTAACAGGTGCATGTCTTGATGGTGAATAATCCTGCCCTATCTGAAACAGAAAGGAAAGCTCAAAGTGATGGTTTGGCTGTCAGTCAAGACAAAACCAAACTCTCAGGGGAGGTGTTTGCCTTTTGCCTGGTGTTCTAATGAAAACATTACTGGAGGCAATTAACAGGTGCACCTGTGGCATCATCAAGAAAGATGAGACCAGGGGCAGGGAGGTGCTGTTCTGTTCTGCCCACCAGTGACTGGCTCCCTGGCCCACTGAGCTGTGGGGCTGGTTGGGGGAAAACTGTGGTGTCCACACCATGAACAGGGTAGGTGCATAGTCTGCATCAGCTTAGGCTGCCTTTTCCAGCTGTCGATTAATCCAAACAGCAAAAAGCAAACACATTCGCCTTCCCCCCCCATGGTCTTCTCTTTTCTTGGCTTATTTACCTAGTATTGGGATTCAAGGGGACATTTACATGAACTTTTGAAAACAAATATTCCGGGTCTGTCTTTTGTCCTGCTCAATCCTCACCTTGGCTCAGGAGTCTGCTGCCAAAATAAAATAAAATATTTTTTAAAATCCATGTTTGAACTGCAAGAACCAAATGGTTAATACTTGTGCTGTCAAAGGTGACATTTGCTTAACTGTGGGGGAGGCTTGTCTACTGCAGGCGTTGGTCATGGGTGTCCCATCTTCACAGGTGCGTGGCTGTGCGGGGCTGGCCTGCTGACCCAGCTCGTCACAGTGTGGCACACAAAGCAGGTTCAAAACAAGTATCAGGGCGTCGGGATGGCTTTCCTTGGGACAAGCCTGGATATAAAGACCTCTGGACAAGGGCGCCTCGCCTTTCCCTGCTGCCTCCCAACTCCATACCTCTCCCCCATCCTGTGTGTTTCCCTCCCACACTACCCTTCAACTCCAGGGTAAAATGGCTGGCATTCCCTAGAAAAGCTGGCCTCCATATCTTCTGTTTCTTCTCACCCATGCAGTTAGCATGCAGTTAGAATGCAGTGAGCATGAAGAGCAGTTACCTGCTCTCGGCCACGGCAGGGGCGTTGGCAACACAAGCCGTCAACTCATCGGTTTCCATGTTTCACTGGAAAAAGCACGGGCCATTAACTCAGATGAACAATCTTCAGAAAACATGCCCTGTTCCAAAGCCACACTGTTACTGTCCCTTCCCAGTCTGAAAGGGACTTTTGTTTTCTTATATCTTTTTAAATTGCCACGTGCAGGACTTGTAAATATCCTAAGTGTTGGGTATTCATCTGGTAAACTGACCAAAGGAATTGGAAACTTTTTCCCCCACTCTTGTAACCCTTGGCACCTTGTGCCTGCTCCTGAAAGGGACTCTGGGAGCAAACATCTGCCTGGCTGAGTGCCTACAGTGCCGGGGCAGGAGCTGAGTGAAATGCAGAGGAAGCGACCCCAAGCAGGAGCCTCACAGGTGTTCTGAGCCGGGCTGGGCCCTGAATCCCGAATGCTCATTGTTTAGAAGTTGGCAGGCTCCCAGGAGTTCCCCTGTCAGTTCTGTTCTGAAATGTCAAACATTTTCTTTGCTGGGGGATGGATGGTGAGACCCCTGAGGCCTGAGCACTGTTAGGAGGGGAAAAAAACTAAACCAATTTCTGTCTTTGACGCTTGATTCAGTGTGTTCAGATTGTTCCAGAGGCCATCCTGCAAGCCTAGACCCACTTTCCGTGTCAGAAAGCGGGGGGCTCTGGTCTGCCTCTGTCAAGCTTGCTGGTTATGTGGCAGTGGTGCCTCATCTTCCAGTGACTCTTATTGCAAGTTTATAGACAAGCTGGACCAGGGACCCACTGCTGGTCACAGGGACGGGTGAAGGTGCAGACAGAAGCAGCTGGCTGAGAACTGGGCCTTGTTAAAGCCTGGGGTTTATGACAGTCTGTGTTCCTGATTCTGTGTGTGTGTGTGTGTGTGTGTGTGTGTGTGTGTTTAAAATTTTCCACCATAAAAAGTAGAGTGAGGGTGCAAAGAGAAGATGAAGAAAATAAATCGTATCCTAGTTCTTCAGCCCCAAGAGTCCGGGCCTCTCTGCCTGGTGTACCCTGTGTTCTGCTGGGTGTTAGGACCTCTGGGTGAGCAGCCATGAGAAGGGGTTGAGAGCATAAGCTGAGAGCAGACCCATCTGGAGTCCCACACAGCCTCCCAGAACCTCTGCTCCCTTGGATATAGAACAGAGAGGTGAATGACTAATTATGGAGCCGTGAGCCAGGTAATACACCCATGTTATGGAGCCCCAAACCTGGTTGATTAGCAGGGCTGAGCTCTGGTGCTTTGAAAGGATACACTTCCGGGACATCTCCAGAAAGGTGCTGGAGTTGTGGTCTCACTTTGAGACACAGTTGTGGTGATAAGGTCCCTAAGTCAAGTCTCCTTGGCCCAAAGGAACCCAAAGCTGTAGTTGGCCTGTGCCTATCACTGTGTTTTCTCATCTAGAAATGGCTTCCTTGATCCACCCAGTGCTGTGTTTACTTAAGCCTGTTGAAATGACCTCTCAAAGGGCCTGTGTTTGCCTGAAATGGTTTAAAATATAAAAGTCTTATTTATCTTTGCTGTTGAAGTTCCCTTTTCACCTTTGGACAAGCGTCGACTTTATCACATGCAATCAACTTACTATCTAAGGTGTCAAAAAGGAAACATGCTTCCTTCTTGTGCAGGTGTGCGTACATTTGTGTGTGTGCCTGAATGCGTGTGTGCACGTGTGTGTGTGTGTGTGTGTGTATGTTCCCCATCATGATGCTACTGAGGTATCTAACCCAGTTTTTGTGATAGACACATCAGCATCTTTAAAAACAACACTATATTGATAATAGTTCTCATAGGCCCCACCCCTTCTGCTGAAACTGTCCCCTTCAAACCTCTAGAACCCAAGAAACTGTCTCTAGGTCCGTGATATTTATTGGTTGGTATGGACCACTTCCGAGTTTCCTATTTGACACATTTCCCAGCTTCCTCCTCCCTCTTCATCACCCCTCGTGTCTTACTCTCTGCTCCTGCCCTTCTAGATATTCAGTGCGCTTCTTCATTTATTACATTTATATGGTGCCTCTGTGTGCCAGCCCTGAAGGGGAAGGAGCAGTCTCTTCTGTAATACCCACCTTCCAGGGAGGGAACAGATAAGAGCTAGCACCTCAAAAGTGATGCTCCTAAGTCCTACCTAGAGATGTGGAGCTGTAGAAGGCACCAGTGATGGCAGGTCAGCAAGGAGATCACCAGGAAGTGACCCCAGCGCCGACAGAGAACCAGCAGGCAGGTGTGGCCTTGTTGAAGTGAAGGAGGCCAGGTGGCTGCTACTTGGAGGGGCTGGAGGATCAGCGGAGTCCGATCATGCCCAGCCTTCTAGGCTAGAGTCACAGGACCTCAGTTGAAATGACTGGCAAGCTTTGAGCACAGGCAGCCAGACTGAATTCACATTCCAAAAAGATGGCCCTGTCAGCTTTGTGGGGACTTGGCTGAGTCTGGAGCAAGGCAGGCTTAGTCTGGTATTGCACTGTTCCAGATCAGCTGGGGGCTCAAGGCCTCTTCCTGTAGTTGCATAAAACTGAAATCCATGGGTGTTTCTGCCTTGAAAATCAGTTCTCTTTCTGTATTCCTTCCTACCCATTGGTTGGTTATTCCAACATTTTCATCGTTACCATGGCAAATCTACCACCGCCAATCGCAGCCTCTGGAGTCTCGCCACTAGGAGCCTGCCTAAGCTGGAGTGGCCATGCCCCTCTCTGGCTTGTCTACATATTTCCCCCAAACCAGCCCCTTCCCAGGTGAACTCCAGGCCTTGGAGTCCTAAGACTGTGCCCTACCATGGGGCGCTGCCAGCCTGGCCACCAGCATCATGCCCACTGTCTTTTCCCTCTCCTGATACTGCCTGGTGTAGCCCCGCCCCAGCCAGGAGCAGAATTTCAGTCACAAGCTGCACCTGAAGGCAGCAGTGGGACTCTGCCCACAGGGAGTGCTCAGGCTACCGGAAGTGCTTCCCCAGAAGGAAATGAATGAAAAGATAATGATCTCCTGAGCCCCCAAAATCGACAGTGTTAACACATGTGCGCATACCTTCTAACTGCAAACATGTCGACATGGTAGCTGCACAGTGTACTAGAGCCCGCCTTGAAATGCTGTGCATAGCCAAGTTCACAAGGAAGAGAGAAAGGAACTCCCGAGCTGAAAGACATGAAGACTGAAGGCCAGAATCCAATACCACAACAGGGGTTGGCAAACTTCTGCAAGGGGACAAATAAATAATGTAGGCTTTAGAGGCCACAGACAGCATGGTGACCTTTCACTTTTTTGGTGACTATTTTAAAATGCCCAAGTGGCCTGAGGGTGCAGCTTATATTTGGCAGAATGCTTGCCTACTATGTACAAGACCATGGATTACAATCTCCAGGACCACACAGACCAGATGTGGTGACACACATCTGTAATGCTAATACTTGGAAGGTGGCAACAAAAAGATCAGAAGTTTGAAGTTATTCTTGGCTACAAAGTGAATTCAAAATCAGCCTGGGACATACGAGATCCTGCTTTAAAAAAAATAAACTATCCTAACCATTCATAAGTTGCAGAGAAATAGACCACAGCCAAAAGTGACCTATTAACATGAGGCATTGTGCTTTATTGGCGCCTCAGCGGTGTTAAATTGTGTGACAAAGATGACCTTCATCTACAGCCACCATGCTTGTGACCTAAGAGGGATTCTAAAGCTGGACCTAGGAACTTGGTGTGCACAGGAGAGCCAAATGCTGAGGCCTGGTCCTGGCCCTCCCAGGATTCTGTCTTGCAACCAAAACCACTGACACGGCTCTCAAGGGGGCAATGGCTATTTATAGGTCCCCTGGAGTCCCCTCCCACCCCCGCTGCCTGCTGTGTCCAGTGACCTAGAAAGCCAGAGCTATGCCCACTGCCCACTTCAGGTACTTCAAGATTGTGACACTTTTTCTGGTGTGGCTCATTAAAAGAGGCATGTTCTGCTTCTCTTTTGCAGGGATGATAATGGTGATTTTATTGCTGCTTGTGGCTATTGTGGTCGTTGCAGTGTGGCCAACCAACTGATGGCAATAAAGGGACCACCCGCTGTGACACCTGCCAATGATGGATGAAAGCCCAGCACCCTTTTGGTATACAACACCTGCTCTCAATAAATTTTCCACCGCTCCAGGCTCTTGGTGTCCATCGCTTCAGTAGAGGAGCAGAGATGAACAGCTCTGGAGACCTTTCTAGAGCCACTGGCCAAGTTGTCTCCCTTCTCTTCTTTCAGTGATTTGTTGCTAGCCAGAAGTCCCTCAGATGGTCACTTCCCACAGCTGCCAGTGGATGCCAGTCACCCTCTGTGTGCTGGGCATCCTGAGGGATATCATGTTATATGTAGTGTGTAACTTTGGAGGCCAGTTGCATAGGGGAAGTCATGAGCCCATGTGGAAGTAGGTGACCGTGTGCCTAGGTGTCCAGATAGCAGAGCAGAAGTGAGACAAGAGGCATGCAGAAGGTATAGCCACGTGGACATATGTCAAATACATAACAGCCACTCTGTCCGCCTGCCATGTTTAATTGCCCACAATGCTCAGACTCCTGGCAGTGCTAGCTGTGCTCTGAAGAGTTTCTGGACCTTCTTCATATCTGGACGTATACCCTTTTCCATTTTGTAACAATGAAAAACTCATCCTTCAATGTCAATACCTCCCTATAACAAAATCTGTGTGTGGTGGCGCACACCTTTAATCCCAGCACGCAAAAGTCAGAGGCAGGTGGTTCCCTGAGTTTGAGGCCAATCCAGGCTCCAGAGAGAGACAGACAGACAGAGACTGTCTCAAAATAACAACAAAAGCCAAATTTGACACCTTTCTAAGTAGCCAAAAACCCTTTGAGACTGGACTAGGGAGCAGTCAGATGGAAGTGTGGTTAAAAGCAGGAGGGGGCTGCCTTTATCAGCTTCTCCACTGGCTGTGAGAGCCATGCAAGTTCAGAATGAGGGCATGTATACACGTATGTCAGAGAGTGAGCCAAAAGTAGAACTGACTAAAAAATATACCAGGCCCGCAGGTGGTTGGGTCTGATCGGAAGGGTGCAGAGGCCCAGGCAGCATGCTCTCTCTCCTCTCTGTACGGAAAGCAAGATGGGCAGCTAGCCTTCATTTATCATGGTAAAAGGAAGAAGGGTTAAGACTAATGCCATAATGCTTGCCATGGCATTGGCTTCAGTGAGGAGGGGTCAGGCTGTGGTAGGGGACTCTGGGTGGAGGAGTCCTGTGACTTTCATTGGCAAAGTCTTCTCTGAACAGAGTTGGACACCAGGAAGAAAGCCTCAGTGTCAGCTAGAGCGGGCCCTTTCCTGGGACCCTGAGACCACAAGTCCAAATGTTCGGGGAGGCCTGGGGTCCAGAGTATGGACACCTGCTTGACTCCAACTCACTCCAGAATGCAGGCAGATTGGACACCTGTGGCAGAGGAAAGGGTCTCTGGGAGCTTCAGGCCAGCAGTGAAATGGTCACCTCAAGACCCCATTGCCTGAGCTCCCAGCTCTGGCTGACCTACTTACTGGGCCCTGTTGCACCACCAGAGAACAGGAAGTTATGGAAAACAGAGTAAGAAACATACTGCAAACAGCCCCTAGGATTGCCACACTATTTACCAGCTCTGTGGCCATGGGCAGTTCCCTTTTTGTGCCAGTGGCCTCACCTAGCAAAAGGGGACAACTGTGCCCTGCCCCACCGTGCCTTACAGGGCTGCTGTGAGGACTGGGTGCGCAATCAAGCACAGCAAGCCACTCTAAGCCCCGGTAGCCAACAGCTCAGGGACCTGACTACTGCTTTCCACTGTGCACAGACTGGAATAGTAAGCCAGGCAGGGGCAAAGTCGTCTGCTGATTGGCCAGTGATGCTTGAGTTCCTGAAGGTGTGAAGGCCCTAGAGCACACTCAGCAAGATGATGGGTCACGGTATGCCAGGAGGTGGCAAATGGCTGAGAGGGCATGAAGCATACCATGATGAACAGACTAGAGGGAAAGAAGAGTGGGCTTGTGTCAGGGGCATGGGATTGGGAAGAAAAGCACTGCGCTGGACTGCAGGCCCATGCTTCCGGATGCAGTGTGCCCTGGGACACATTTGTCAGGGCAGGCTGGTTGCTAATGGACCATCCAATGGAAGAGTAAGAATCCATAGAGCTCCATCATCCAGTCTTGTGGGAAACCCCAAATTGTACCAACAGTGTCTCCTTGGAGCCCCCCACTTTGGGGCTTTGAAGAGGCAGCATTGACAGTCTGTTTGACTTTCTCACCTCCTCTTGACTTGCTCAGCACGAAGCCCCGGCAACTCGTGGGGCACTTTGAACCAGAGCCATGGAGGGCTGGCTCAGCCACACTGAAAGCCTTTTTTTCAGGAAGACACTGGCCCAGGCCTACACACAGTCGCTTCTGTTCTTCTGACTGAATGGGCATTGCTAGCAGTGTGACCCCAGACAAGTTGCTTCACTTCTGTGCACCCATGGGCAGGGGACAGTAGAGGGAAAGCTGCCTGGGAGGTTATATCACTTGATCAGACCAGCAGTAGCCAGGCATACCCAGCTGGGTGGGGTGTGCCAGAGAATCTGCTGCCTCGAAACCCAGGTAAGATGGCTCCTGGAGAGTGGTATTTGCCAGTACATTTTGCAAGACCTGGTTTCCCAGCTTAAAAGTGTCAGACTTGCAGGCCAGTGACCTGCAGCAAGCACTATAGACTGTCTTGCACCACTCACAGAACAAAGAGTAGCAAGGCAGCCGGAGCATCCTCTCCTGGGGGGAGGGGCTCTGTCAATGCAAATAAACCTTATTAAAATAACAGCATATGAATTGTTTAACTTAACCGATTATTAATTATATGCATTTTAAGTCTGGAGACCGTATAAAGAAATCCAGATACCTGGGCACAACGAGTACTTTTGTTGCATTTAAACTTCATGATTATTAATAACTATGCTGAACCTTAGCTGTCATTAGCCCCAAGATAACCACCTCACCAGGTCTGCAATTTCTGGGCCTAGACACAGCATCCACCAGGCTTTCCCAGAGCTGACATGGAAACCCCTGTATCCTTTTAGTCTGCTGCCTGCTGCCAGCAAGCCTGCTGCTGGGGTTATGCACCTTCTCCTTGAGTGTAGATCCTTGGGGCTTTCCTACCACGGGGCTTTTGTAGAATTCCCAGCTGGTCCTCAGCTTCAGGAGCGCTGTGTCCCACTTGTCAGAGGTGCCAGCAGCCAGCAAATAGCTGTTTGCCCTGTTCCCTCAGGTTATTAGCAGCTTTTGTGTGGACCGTGCTGAAGTTAGGCAGATATCCCCCACCTCTTACTTTAAAGAAAGATAAAACTAAACTCATTCATCTTCTCACTGTACCAGAGGGTTTCTCAGGCTTCTTCCCAGCTACATGCCAACAACCAAAGGCTCTGACCTCCTTCCAGAATGCCTTGCTGTCCTGCCAAGCCTCCGAGTTGATAAAGCAATGAGTTAAGTCATCCGCGATCGGTATTTCTGGTCTTGGCGGAGTTCTTATATGTCTTCATTTAGTCTGAGACCACAGGGTCTGTCTACCCTTGGTGGGCATCCCCATTACAAGGCCTTGTCCTTGAGAGATGTAAAGATGGGATGGGTGAGCCTCATCAGTGCACGAGCCCTCCCTGGTAGGCCTCTGGTCTTCATACCAAACCAGCCCCCAGGTCCTGATGAAGTCTATTCAGCTTCCTTAGGGGCTTCCTCCCACCTTCCTCCACTTTTCCCACCACCTTGGCCCAGTGCTTAGCAGAGACCCTGCTTGTATTCTGTTTTCTCAGCACTGGGCAGATATCAGTACCTCATCTCCCCAGCCAAGTGAAGGCCCTAGCAGGTAAGTGAACTGTTCAGTCCGTTTTCATGCCTCTGGTCAGCAGTGTGTTCCTGCCAGCAGAGAGCCCAGCTGTGAGGGGGCCAGAACACATTCAGACACAGACAGCTTTGAGGAGAGAGAAAAAGCTGTATCATAAAAAATCCTTGAGAACTGAACTCTTGGCTTAACATGACCAAACTGCCAAGTGGTCACAGAACTCTTAGCCCTAGCCCCTGGAAGCCTGACACTGTGGACAAGTCTTGTTCTTCCTCAGCCTGGCCAGCCAACCAGGAATTGCTTTCTGTCCCAAACTACCACCACCAGGCACTGGCATTCAAAAAGACCCACTTCTGGGATGGACTGGGACACCATATGTGTCCCTGCTTGCCCTGGAACCCTACTCCTCAGAGCCAACTCAGCGGAGGTTAACCCAACAGTGTCATCCTCAAGCTGCCTATCTGCTCTACGGCAGGGGAAGGCTGCCATGCCTTCAAAGCAAAGGCACCCAGAAATCCACATTGCTGAGGGGTTGAGCCAGACCAGCAGGTGAGTCTTGTCTTCAAAATCACTGGGCGTAGAAGGGTCAGGCCCAGGGGTCATGGCAACACATCCTCCCAGGGGCTGGCTTGTTGTTCACTAAAGAAATCACAACCATTTGGAAGTTTAAACATAGCCTTTCCAAAAACCACTGAGCTCAGCTCCTGGTGGCTGTGTGGCGCTGGCACGGACCCAGAACCCGCTCGGCACTAAGCCCCAGCAACAGGCTGGGGAAAGAAATCTTTTTGCATGATCTCTTCAGTTTCGTCAGCCTCCTGGATTTCCTCATCTCTATTTCATCTTGAACAGAAGAAAGAGGTAGTATTAAAGTCTAGAAGGGCTTGCAGGCTCTGAATCTAGCGGGGAGGTCAAAGGCTCTGCCCCATCCCATGCTGCTGGTGAGGGTAGGACAAGTCAGGAGTCCCTTTCCCTATCCCCATGTCTGGGAGTTCCGGAGACTGGGAACGGTCTGCCTCAGTGGTGACTTAGGAATTGCAATACCAGACTGCCTCAGTTGGGAGCCTGTTAGCTTAGAACAGCAGCCAGAGCCAGCAAGCCCCCAGGACTTACTAAGCAAAGCTATCCTTTTCCTGCCTTTTTTGGGTAGTTAGGGCTCTTTGTTTAAAACACACACACGATTTTGTCTTGCTGGGGTGCTCTAGGGCAAGACGCCATACTCCTTAAGTTGCTGGAAGTCTCCACCCTTCTACCTCCCCGTATGCCACCACCATAGACTAGGCCACCAAGAAAGACTGGGACACAGAACAGTATACAAGAGTTTATTTAATGATATCTGAATTTAGTTCTATCATGTAGGGCCCACGTTACAAGTTCATCTGGGTCCATCACAACTCTAACAACAGAAAAACCCTTAAAAAAAAAGAAAATCCACAACTTTCTCCATGTCATTAAATATATTCATATATAATAACCATAATATATTAGTATGCATTGGAAAGAAACACTGACCCAAACAATATGTCATGGTCACAACTAAACATTTACAATTCTGAGTGAGCAGAATCGGTAACACAGAGGGAGGCCGGGGTATCCAGAGCAGGAAAGGGGAAGGATGTCCACTGACGGGGTGAGGCTGGCTTAGTTTTAGGCAGGGGCAAGGCCCCACAAAGACAATTTTGATACCCCTGGGGTATGGCATGGCTCTGGTCCACAAGAATGCCTTCTGTGAACCATGGCCCATCAGTGAGCCTAATTTGCCCACTCTCTAGGCTTCCTGGATGGAGTCCTTGAAGTGTTGCGACCCTAAAGGAACCATTTTCCAAGTCAGTCCCAAAAGGTCTCTTTTTTTTTTTTTTCTGTCTTGTTCCAGCTAAGGGCAATTCTAAGACAGCCTGTACTCATTGCCTGTATGTAACTTCCGAAGCAGAGTTCTAGAAAGTTCCTAAGGCCCTCAGGCCTCTCCAACCTCCCTGGGCTTTGCCTCAGGCATCTGACCCTCCCATCTGAAGGAGCCCCATGGTCCTGCCCCGCTTTCCAGGACAGAAGGTCTGATCCAGATGCCATGGCTCACAGGGATGTCCAGGAGTACACCATTTCCTTTACCCCACACCACTGTGTGTGTCAGCAAATGAGGCATTCTGGTGGCAGGGGCACCAGACCACCCAGCTCGAGAGTGGAAGGACAGCTGGGGAATCTCGACCGGTAAGTGACTAACCTGGTACGGCTTTCTTCAAAGACCTACATATCACAACTCTGTTAATACACTCTCAGAGGCAAAGACCTACTTCCGTTTCTGCATCCCTTCCTAACTGTACAATAGGATGTCTCCTTTTCCCTTCCCATCTCCTCCCTAGGGTGGGGCCAAGGGTGGGTGGAAGACAGTTGCTTCCTCAAGGCTGGCTCTCAGGCAGTTACAGAGATGGCAGCGTTGACCTCATCCATAATCTGGCTCATCTGACCATTCAACATAATCCCCCAATAGCCAGGCAATCGGGGGCAGGGCAGGATGCCTTGGTGAATGTCCAGCAAGATGTCTTGTTGCTCAGCTGGCCCCCAGCACTAGTTAAGGGGCTTCAGTGGACACCAGGCAAGACTAGGACTCAAGGCTCATAGTTTGAAGTTGGTCAGGGCAGAAGCTATGCTAGTACAGAAACAGGACACCCGCTGTGCAGTGTGCTATTGTTTGCTGCAGAAGGCACCCAACAAACCACACTGGCTGACTGAGCCTGGATAGTGGCCCTTGACTACCAACCTCAGGCTTGGACCAGAGAAGCCCTAGGACCCTTCCCAGGGCAGACCTGGTCTGTGTGCACCCCGGCAGCCTCTCTGAACCCTTACAGCCTTCCTTCCCTCACTTGGAGCAGCCGAGTCACCTCTCTCGGCCCTCTCTGATGGCCAACACCTGTCCTGAGCCCTGGGACTTCCTGAGGCTATCCTCTAGGGAAACCACTCCTTGTACCCCACCACTCTCGATATCTCCTCGAAAGGTGGTACTGTGTCTGTCTCAGACCTATCCAGGCTCACATCCTCAGCAGTCTCTAGAGACAAGCTGCCTGTGTCTCCGTGCTAACCCCACCCACTGTGCCCAGTGGGCTAACAGCTGGTGTGTAACTATGGTAAGGCCAGGGTCTGAGTACCAAAGCTGGTGTGACCTTGGGCACGTATACACCTTTCTCTACTGGTGAAAATGAGGACAGGAATCCCTGTCTCATGGGTTTGTGATGAGGACAGGCCAGGAGCATCTGCATAAAGTGCCTGGCACCAAGCGGGTGCTCAGTAAATGGCAGTGGTGACGTGGGCAGAAGGGGGAGATGCAGAGAGAATCATGTCACTAAGGGGCCGAGCTTCATTCCTGGCGTGGCCCTTTGGGGGCAGCCAAAATGGGCAGGGGAAATGAACCCAATTTCCTGACTGAGAGGGAAGCCAGGCCTCTCGTCCAGTGTGTGGGGCGTGAGGCTGGAGGCCCGAGTACAGGGAGGCAGGCAAAGGGAACTGTGAAGAAACCAGAGAAGCTTGGGGCTGCCTGCAAGAAGACAGGAAGCCTCAGAGCAAAGAGGGCTAGGCACACGGAAGACCTGGGGACTACCACGCAGAAGGCAGCCAGAAAGGAATGGATGAGACTGCCCAGCTAGACCAAGACAGCTGTGGGCTCCGGTGGACTTAACCTAGTAGCCTGTTCTTTCCCTTTGGGGGCCAGCAGTGAGGGCAGCAACAGTAAGCCGTCACAGCTCCCTTGGACCCTTGCAACCTGACCTGTCCTGGCCTTGCCTACCTGCAGCTTGGACACCCAGGCACCCTGCTGAGCAGCAACCCTGTCCTGACTTAAGCAAGCCCCTTCCCCCAAGTCTCGCCCAAATGGCCTCTACAGCCGCTGGCATTCCAGGCCTGACCAGGTCCTTTCCAGCTGTTGACACTGCTGTGAGGCCTTGTGGGAGCTGATGTCATTACACAAATAGTGTCATTGCCCTAAACCCCGCCGGTACCCCCTCCCCCTCCCTTGGAAAATGTCATAAAAGGGGCTGTTTCCAAGTTTCCAGAAAGGAAACTCTCTGGGAGGTTTTGGTTTGCAATGCCTCCTCCCACAAGCAGCTCCAGCAAAGGCAATGACCACCCGGCTTGGGCTTCAGGGGTGTCCTTAAGCCCTAGGCCCTCTGATGGGCCAGAAGCCTGGGTCAGCCCCACTGGGGTAGGGCAGGTCCCAGGAGGGGCCTCCCCTTCCTACAGATGGTGAACTCCACCCAGGAGACCAGCCCAGCAGGTGGCAGTGGAGACCCAAAGCTGGCTGATCCCAGTGCCATCTGGCCCTTTGACATAGGGACCTGTTGTCAGAGTCTGGAGTCCTGTGGGAATTCCTAGACAGCAGGTGATGGAGAAAAGAGGGGGCATGTCTAGTGTCTGATGGTGATTGGTTGCCCCTTGCCCAGGCTGCAGGCCCGAAAAGTCACAGTTCTTCTCACATCCCCTTCAATAATAATCAAACACAGTGACTGTGGTCCACTGTGCCATTCTGTGCCTGCCTCTCGGGACCCAGGGCTAGGTGCCCCCAGCCCCTCCACAGTGACCCCCACCTAGCCCTAGGGAAGCGCATCTCTGTTCTGGAAGGCGCACCGTGAGGTAGCTATGTCTTGTCCTCATTTCTCCAGGGCCTGGCCTGTCAATACAGGATACTTTCTGCCATGCACACAAGGGCACAGCCAGGGGTGTGA
>LOEQ01000106.1:455989-467514 GCA_001685075.1 Bramus lutescens | reverse complement strand
TGCCCGCCCTCCTAGTGCCCGCGCCACCTCCGCGCTAGGCCTTCTTACACTTGCCCTTCTTCTCCCGCTGCTGGAACTTACGCAGCCGCCGCGCCCACGTGTCCCGCCACTGGATCACCAGGCTGCTCTTGTCTGCCACGATGCCACTCTGGTCGGGAGAGTCCTCAGCATTGCCCAGCAGCAGGTACTTCTTGAGGGGCTTGATTTTGGGGCACTTGCAGGCTATGTCTCGTGAGCGGATCCACAAGCTCTGGTCACCACGGCGAATGCGACTTGTTCCCTGCTTGTACACGGAGATGATGTTCACCGTGAACTTCCACCAATCCCCTGCTTTGTCCGCCTTCAGGATGTGGATCTGGACAGCTACAAGGAAGCAAGCAGGGGTGTGGGCCATGGTTGGGAAGCGCAGCCAGGTGCCCAGATCCTGGGATGGGATGGGCCCTATCTGCACCATGCCTTATAAGAACCTGGAGGAAAAAGTGGGACCAGAAAATGACTGCAGAGGGCTGGCTCNNGCAGCTGGCAGTAGCTGAGCTGCAGCAAATGTGATTTCCAGAACCCCAGCTGCCATTACTCCAAGAAGTGTTGCTCCTGCCTTTGTTGAAGGTGCCACCTAATATTGCCTCTTGGGACAAGTCTCATCTTGTGAGATGTTGAGGTTCACAAAGGAGACTCCGGGAGCGGAGCTAGATGAACTAGCATACCCCTAGCTCCCTGGGTATGATCTACCTGCCCCTCCCAGGACAGATGGCCTCAATGATAGCAATGCTGACCCCTCACAGTCTGGAAAAGAGGACCACCTCACATGCCTATACCCCCAAATGCTCCTACCACTTCACCCCAAGCTTTAGGATGCACCCACAACACACTCCTTACTTCAACACAATTGGAAGAGCTCATCATGGGCTCTCAGTAACCAGTAGCAAAAGAACCTGCCAGGTAACCAGAGTGCTTTTCCAGGGTCATGATCAGCCAGAGTCCTTAAACCCTTCCCACCAGGCTTCATCTCCCCTGGAACCTCTCAGGTTCAGCCCTACCCCCCCACACCCCAATTCTTCAGCCAGCGTTTACCCTTCTATAGTGTTCTCAAATCAGAGAGTGCCAGACTCCACTAGAGAACTTCTGAAAATACTGCTGGCTCCACCCCCAGGCTTCTGATTCAACAGAACTGGGTAAAGCTCAGAGCACCACCGCCATTTCACTTGCTCTCCCCAGGATTGCTGATGCTATTGGTCCATAAGACTCTGAGGATAAATGCTTGATATGTGAGGAGATGCCACTACTGAAGATAGCATGATGCATTCTAAAGGAGAAGAGGATGTTTATGAGGAGGACGCTGGGAGGGAGCTCAGTCAGTGAACCATTGCTAAAACACGGGGACATGAGTTCAGAACTCACAGGCACAGCATGTATGCCTACAATCGCAGTGCCAGGGCAGGGGGCTGAAGGCAGGGGGGTCCTTGGTCCAGGTTCAGTGAGAGACTGTCTCAGTACAAAAGGTGGAGCACAAAGAAGGAAGACACCCAAACTCAACTCTGGTCTGCTCACATGTACGTATACCCATGCACACACAAACACGTGTGTACACATACAAAAAAGATGGAGAACCTTCGTTGAAATAAGTGCAGCACCAGGTTCCATTCAAGAATTTCCTTGGCGCAGGGCTTTTGGGAGCCTTTAAGTATTGTGTATACGCCTTGGCTTCCCAAACATTGCTGGCTGCAGAAACTTGGGAATTGCCATTTTCCCTCTATAGTCCAGGAGATTCCTAGAGAAGGTCTCGACTATGCTCAGCCTCATTTAAGGGAAGCAACCACCTTTTCCAACCCAGAGCCAGGGCCTGTGCTGATCCCATGTGTCATACCCTGTACACATCATCCCACATGGCAGAAAAGCGTTACTCTTTGGACCACAATGAAGAGTACCTTACCACTGAGCCCTCTTGAGAAAGAGCAGCAGTGGCTTCATGGTCCCAGAGAAGCGCAGCTTGTCACCTCCCACCTTGGTCCCTGTTGCTCCAGGTGATTCCCCATCAAGGCCTCTGGGGGCCTCCCTGCTCCCTTCCTGTGTCCATGCTGCCTGGTCAAAGACCTAGGGCAGGGGAGCAGACAGCTGGGTGCAGAGGAGCACTGGATGCTCCAACTCACCCTCCTGGGTGAGGGAAGTAGCGGATTTTCCCATATTTTCATTTCAGCTGTTCCTAGGCATCCTGAACTTTGCACTTCAGTCTGAGGGCTCCAAAGAATGGCTGCCATGGCAACCGTTTCCATGTTTTTGTCACCAAGGGACTCAACACTCAGGGTGGGGGTGGAAAAGCCCTCCAACCTAGAGAAGTGACTCTACAGACAGAGGTCACCGTGGCAACTGAGTGCCCCCTCAGCTAAGTGATCGGAGAGTTACCGCCCAAGCCCTGGTTTCCTTTCGTGGGACTGAGCTGAATACAGAATGAGCCTCTCTCAGGACACAGCGGTTTCCCTGTGTGGCAACCCTCCACGAGTCAGTGTTGTCCCGTCAGACATGGGCTGGATGTGTGGAGGGCCCCGATTGGGTCCTTGGAGATGGAGACTAATCCCAGACTCAGCACTGATGCCCCAGGTTCCTCTGTTGGAGTTTTCACACCCTTCACTTCAGAGAATGACTGGATCTAGAGACAAGGGCTTTCCAGAGATGATTATGATGAGATCACGAGGGTGACCCCATTCCAGTGTAACAGGCGCCCATAAGAGATTAGGGTATGCAGGGGGGTCTTGGACCTCAGCCTGATGAACAGGCTTGAGAGGGTCTTAGCTTTACAGAAAAGTGCCCAAAGATGAGAGCTGGCTGGACCAGGTCCAGCCTCAGACTGGGTCCCCTGACTCCCAGGACACTTTCCTTCTCACTGGAAACCGTGCAACAGCATAGCTCTGACAGTGGGCATCACTGGCAGCCTCAGGACTCACCCTTACCTCAGACCTCTCTCTCAGTGAATTATTGTGGAAAGGCAGGCAGCCCCTGCCTCCGCTCCTTAGAAACAACTATCACAGACCTCAAAAGAACCTGTTTATCTGAGCCCTGAAGGTCCCCGCCAGACACTGCTATGTTCAAGAATTAAGAGGTTGAAGAAATGGCATTTGTGAGCCTTCTGTGGTGGGGACCTTCCTAGCTGCAGGCTGAGACTGCATAGGCCCAGGGGCAGGGGAGGGTGGCAGGAGGATTCATGTGATTATGCTGGGAAAAAAAAATCCACATTTCCGCTGCCCTTGGCAACGCCTCTGTACATTACAAAGCCCACCAAGTATGAGCTGCACACGCAGCGCATGGGCCAAGTCCCTGCAGTGCACAAACCGTTGAAAAGATTCAGAATACACATTGCAACAGCAACCTCAAACAGACCTGCTCTGTGCACTTAGGGAGCACACGCTCTGGCAGCCGCGTGGCACACACCAGGGCTGCTGTCACCTCTGACCGGCTGCTGGCTGCTGCCTTGATCAGGAATGACCAAAGGCTCCTGACTACACCTAGATGTGTGTATGTGATAGATAACCACGTGGCCAGGTGACTGAGCACAGTTCATCAGCTGCTCTACGGGTCTTGGGGTCACACAGGGTTCTGAATACCTTAAGTGAGCCCTTGCCCCTCCCATCATGTGATGCCACAGCAACAAGGTGGCATTTTGGAAGCAGAGAACAGCCTTTGCCAGATACTGGCTCTGCTGGTACCTTGATTGTAGAATTCTTAGCAATCCATAGATTTTTATACAGTCAGCTATATTTGTTAGAGCGCTGCAATTGGCCACACAATGAAGCTTGCCCCCACCTATTAGCCTGAGAGCTAAACTCCTATTTTGAGGTAAATAGTCTGATATTGTCCTGTACGAGGCTTGGGACATGGGGTTCAAATGAAGTCTCCTCCATTCAGAAAGGAAGGAGATGATTCACAGCAAGGTGACCATGGACATGGGGAGCACACTGGGAGCCCTTAAGTTACAAGTTGCTGTTGGTGGTACGGAAGAAGACCTCAGCGTGAGTCAGAGGCAGGAGGGCCCATGGAGCAAGCACTGGCCTGTGCCCTGGGCCCTGCTGTATAGAAGGGACGCCATACCACAAACCTACCCTTCCTCCCTGAATCCCATTCATTGGCAACAGCTGATATGAGCTAGTGTTCCCCAACTTCTGTGCCTCAAAGTGCTTGGTCCAGGTTGAGTCAGGGCTGGAAGAACCCTCCAGGCTGTCTGCAACCCCAGCCGAGCTCTTTGGGGAGGAACCAGCTATGGGATGGAGCAGATCCTTAGAGAAAGTCTAATGAGGGGTAGGGGCTGCCTAAAACTCAGACAGGAAGCCAAGCATTCTTCCAATGTGCAGCCCTGAGCTTAGCACCTTGTAGCTAGGTGAGGCAGGCAGTCCCTCTTGGCAATGTACTGGGTCACAGAATGGATTTTCATGCTAGCATGTTTCTCAGCCACCAGGGCAGTAAGCCAAAAAGCCCAACTTCCCTTACCTGAATTCTAGCTACATTTCCAGCTAGCAGGAGCACCTATTCAGTCCCTCGGCCGAGCCCAGCTATGGCTTGGGATGAGAAGGACTCTGAGAGCCCTTTCCTACATGAGTCGGGCTTGGCAAAAGCCACCTGAGCTGCTCTTGGTGTAGGGGCTGGGTGGGAGGCCAAGGGTGGAGAAGAGCGTCTAAGGGGCAAGCCCAGGATGCCTTAAAGTCGTGTCTCTCTTGGGCATAGAGTACAGACTGCAACCCATGCCTATGCATATCCCAAGCTGCAGTTCCAGGCTTGTTCTACAATGAAAGTGAGGGAGTGGCCACCCTTCCCAAAGGCCTCAACTTCCTACTAAGGTCCACTGTCCGGGAAATTCCCAGGCCATTAAAGGCAATTTGAAGTATGCATGGGGAGCCCCTGGCCATACTCTGTGCTTCGAGCCCCCATAGGGAAACTCGCTGCTGTTCTCTCCCTAGAACTAGTTTCTCTCAAAACTCACCTACTTTCCTGGCCCACTTCAGCTCTGAACCAGGGGCCATTAGGGCCTGCAAGGAGCTCCAGGCCTTCCAAGAACCTGGCAATTCCAGGAGGGAACAGGAGTTGATGGCCCTGCACAGAGGTTTAAAGGACCTGACTCTGAGGTCAAAGGTCCCCACCTAGGCTGGGTTCTAGGAAAGCTGTCTGGCCTATGCTAATTCAGAGCCTCCAGCCACAGAGAAAGGCCCACCACAGCAGAAAGCACCTGCTGGGCCATCCAAGGGAGAACAGAGACTCAGTGGGGAATAACTTCTCCTTGGCCACGCCCCTCTCTCCAGCACTTCTGCAGGGGAAGCTTCTTGCCTTTCAGAGCTTTCCAGGATTTATAGGCTGCTCAGAGTGGGCCCTCGGGGCCACCCACAGCTATCCCTCCTAAGGGCTACCTCTTGCTTCCTCTAACCTCCCTACACCCACCTATGCTTTCCTTTTGGGCCAGTCCAGCTAAGGAAGGGTTGTCACCCGCCTGCCTCAGAGAAAGCAGCCAGGAAGGATGGGGGAGGACACCGATCCCACAGAAACCATTAAAATCAAAAACCCTGTAAATCTCCAGGTGGAAAGAGCATGTCACGGAGCCTCGGCTGCTTCCATGAAATGCAGCCTTGTCCACCCACACGCAGGTCAGCGTCAGACCCTGCTCCGAGGGCTTCTGTATAGAGGGTGGCACCTGTGGAGAGTGCAGACCCGGGCTGACACACATCATAAGATGTAGCAGTTCGGCCAGGCCCAGCAGCTAGCAGCACAGCCTTAGAATCCTGGCTGCTGCCTTCTGCTGCTCCATTCTTGAGAAGGGAGAGGCCATCTTCTAGAGTAGGACATCTGAGAACCATCTTAGAGGAAGACATTAGCCCTGACCCTGAATACCCTCAAGTTCCTTAAAACCAAATCATTCCAAACTTGCTTATCCCAGGAAATAAAGAGTGCCCAGGGCCCTACTGCAGCAAGCACAGTACAAAGCCAGCAGGGCTACACACTGACCCCTGCAGAGGGCTGGGCTCTGTCATCAACGGCAGCTCAAATGTGAGAGCTTGGGATATATGGGAACCTCAGGCCATGCTTCTCAAAGCCTTGAAGGCTGCTTGGTGACATCTTTTGAGACAACAGGTAAGGAGAAACGTGTGTCTATGAAGACTGCTGGAAAGGAAGCCTGGGACCAGAGACTGGAATACCACAGTCTGGCATGCGGGCGTCATTGCAATAGAGACTGCAATCCCTGGGATGCCTACTCCAACTCCATTCTGGCTCACTAGACTCATAGGCTAGACCCTCTGCTCTGAGCCTCTGTAAAACGGGAAAGACACCCTTTCCCAGATAACCTCTGTGGTTTCTCTGAGTCCCCCTGAGCCATGTCTCCCTCCTAGGAAAACACAGGAGACCACAAGCAGCAAAAAAAGAAGACAATCCAGCACACAGGCAGATGGGAGCCTGGCGCTGCCCACACCCAGAACAGCCATCTCCTCTTTCTGGACTGGCTGCAGCAACAGTGGCATCAGGCCAGGCTCAAGGCTGGGAAGGGCTGCAGAGTCACCCTGCTTGTACCAGCTCCCACCTCGCTCCCCAGGGGGCACTTTCTTGTGGGCACAGAACCTTTGCTGTTTGGTTGTCACTGGGGCTTCCTGGCCTTTCCTGCCCAACCTGGTGGTCACCCACATTCCACAACCTCAGCCTGACTCATGCAGATCCAGCTCCACATCTGGCAGCCAGATGTGGCTGGCACTCTTCAGGAGGGGGGTCACATCTGGCTGGAGAAACAGGAGGATCCTCAGGGGGGGCAGCGACCCCAAGGAGGGTCAGCAAGCCTCTGAAAGAGCATGCTGCATGCTGCTGTCTGGTTTGTGCCCCATTCTCTCAGAGGATGTCCGGGTGACATGGCTCTTCCCAGAAATCACTACCAGCAGCCTCTGGTGCACATCAGAGCCTTGCCCTGGGGCACTCTAATACCTCATCCTTCCCCAGTGTCACTGGAGCAGATGCATTAAGTTCACCTCTATGACATGGCTGCTAAGGTATCTGCTCTCTGAAGGGACTGAGGCTGCAGAGAAACACTTGATCCCAGGGTCACTGAGAAGAGACAATACTCATGAGGTAGCAAAACTCCATGTCCACAGCTAGGAGACTCCACTCCCTTATTCCCAGTCTGAGACAAGAGCTGGGCTAGCACTGGGCCCTGTTGTTCAAAGCAGAACTTCCACCATGACAGTCCCGTCACCACAACCAGCCATCTGATCTATTCCAGCACTCCTAATCCACTCACTCCCACATCTGCCTCCTTCCCTGCTCACCCCCAGAAATCCATCTCCACCACCACTATCATTGCTGCCCCTCACTACATTGTCATCTCTGCACACCAGCTCAGGGGCTCCCTACTGTGGGAACCACACCTTCTTCCTTGCCCATCAAGATGTCTTATGACTTTCCCTCCAAGTCTGATCTGGAGCTGAGTCTCAGTGTTCCACTAGGACATGAATCTGCAAGCCCTCTAAGGGTGGTTATGTCTCTTCTAGGCTGCCGAAGGCTAAACACCAGCGTGGGGAAGAAGAATGCTCAGGCCTGGGATTCCAGAACACACAATGCCGGGCTTGCTATTTTACCCCAGGTAAGGGTGAGGCGGGGCTAGCATTTGTTTCCAAGGGCCATCGGGGGAGCCCAGTCCTGGCTCTGCTATCCTCACCCTATGTTCACCGACTCCAGAGCTCCAAAGGCACAAATGTATACTGAGATACACCAGAGCTCTCCCTTGGTGCTCAGGCCACACAGGGCCAAGACACCTGCCCACAGCACTTCTCAAGCTGCGTCCTCTGAAAGCATCAGCGCAGGCTGTCAGGTGGAACCCTTGAGGCTCATGTGAAAGCATCTTGAGTTTTCCATCTGGTGGTGCCAAAATGTCTTTCAACAAGGGGGTGACTAATAAACATTTCTGGGAATGAAGCACTTTTCCAAGAATTAGCAAGAGGAAGATGATCTCACCTTTCACAAGAAGAGCCCGTGTGCGTCCCAAGGAGAAGGAAGAGGACACTTAGGCTCCCTGGGCAGCTGCTGGGGGACAGGTGTCACCCTCAGTGGGGTCACAGTGGTTTCTGCACACAGATGTAAGCAGGCCAGTTCTGATCTCTCTCCCAGACCCTCTACTCGCTTACACCCAGCACCCCTGCTTCTCCTGATTCTCAGACCCCACCAGCCGGTTTCCAGCTTCTGTGCTGGATTCCTGCTACTAGGGATTCCTGCTTAGTGGTCCAGGCTACTCAGACTCCCTCCCTCATAAGGCCAAGCCAGGCCCTGGACAGCCCCACTCAGGCTTCTTCAGGGGCTCTCATAATGTATGCCTCTTCCAAATGTATACTCGCTGAGGGCAACCAGTGAGCCATGCAGATCTGTGAGTGCAGTACGCAGCACAAGGCTGAGACTCTGTGGATGTGTGCAGAGGGGAGATGTTGAGGGTGGGAATGGGCTGAAGTGCCCGGACTCCTTAGGTCCCTATGGCTGGACCACTACATGCGAGTGGTGCATTGCAGATGGGTGGTGTCTGCAAGAAGCAGCTTGGTGCAGTGGGGACACTGAACAAAGTTAAAGGCGTGACAAAGGTCAGAGGAGCCTTTCCCCCAAGAAACAGACGAACTCCGGAAAGGAGACACCCACGAAGTGGAGGGCCCCAGCCCTTGACCTCAGGGGTAGAGGCCTCTAGAGCAATGGGACTCCAAGTAAAGGAGTCTCAGGGTAGGACAGCTCCAGGCAGATTTGCTCCCTCTGGGGGTGGGAGGATGGCCGTTGTGGTGGGGAGGGGAAGCACGTGTACACACACGTGCATGCTCACAGACCATCCCATAAAAAAAGGGTCCTTCCAGAGAGAGGTTTTCTGAGACTCGCAGAATAAAAGCCGTCTTCATGGTAGGGGTGCTACACTTGTCTTGGCCCTGGCTTTTGAGCATCTGTAAGGTAAGCTGGATTCCCCTAGAGGGCAACAGAGGACTGAGGTGGCTCAGCAGAGGTGGGGACAGGTGATGAATGACCTGCTCTCCATTGGTTTCTAATAACCCCCTTAGACATGGTGCTGGCACTTGGATATCATGTCCCCTCGATCTGAGGAAACGGAAGCCCAGACTGGTGAAGCATACAGACAGGAAAGGATTGAACCATCATCTTCCCCACCCAGGGGTGGGCGGGTCTCTCTAGATGGGAGCCAGCAACCTGCTGAGGCCCTGTCATGAGGCTCTCCCTGATCCCCATTTTTTTTTCTTGCCTTGCCTAGTATCTACCCACCCACGCTTGGTCTGGCACACCTTGGGTTGCCCAGCCAGTCTCTTCCCATAGGCCTCCTTGGGCTATGGGTTTCTATCCACTGGCTACCACCCAGGATTAGTGGAGCCTGAATCAGAGTTCTCTGGCTGCCGCAGGTCAAGCCTCACTTGTTGGGGTTGGAGGAGAAAGGGGCTCTTCTCTCAGCAGGGGTGGCAAAACCCAGGTTCTAATTAGCAGCTTCTGGAACATCCAAGTGCCCTAGATGTGAAGGAAATGTGTTTCCTAATTGGCCCCCTGCCGGAGTGTCAGTCAGCAAGCAAGAGGATTAGGCAGCCTCTGAGCCAGCTCTTCGCCTGGTCTCACCTCCTCTGTATCTAGGCAGCTTCTTTCCTGTCCATCTTCTCCCTGGGCTAGCCACATCTTCTGAGTGCAGGAGGGCTATCTCAACACACTTATCTCAGGCTATGTGGGTCCAACCAAGGGTACATAGAAGAGTCTCCACTGCACTGCAGAGCCCAATGAGAGAGGCCTTTCTCCATATCAGAGTAAAGCTCACGCTGGGCAACCCCCTGCGGTACTCACTGCTATGTACCTGGCCCACCCTGCCCAGCCTCTGTGGTCAGGGGTGTGATGAGGCGTTCCTGGGCACTCATCCAAGCAGTGGCTATAATTCTGTCCAGCCCCTGTGGTCTACTCCCTTCTCAATCCAGACTCCCCGAGGCCCTACATATCCCATCGTGCCTGGCTCTTCTGAGCCCTCTGTGGAACCTATGTGACCCCATGGTAGACACTGAGCTGCACTGAAGAGACCACCCTTACTTCAAATGACCTAATTGCAAAAGGGAGCCCTGAAACTAAAAACCACGGCAGTGCTTAGAACATGGTTTGTCTTTACCAGAATCTTTATGGATCAAAACATCCCAGCACAAGAGGGCTGCTGAGAGGTGGTAGGGCCTCTGGAGGTATTCTGGGGCCAAAGGGCTTCATGCTCATGAAGGTCCCCATGAAAGGTTAGGACCTTGAGAGCAGGTTATGCAAGATACCTGGCTCCCTGTGTCCCCTCATCTCTTCCATGGCACAGTCTACCTTGGTTGACACAGCACAAGGCCCTCACTAGAAGCTGAGTGGATGCAGGTACCATGCTCTTGAACGTCAGAAACCATGAGCCAAAAATATATCTCAGATATTTTGTTAAGGAAACAGAAAATGGACTAACTCAGGTCCTCCCAGGGCTGCTGGAGGAGAGAAAGCAGAGTCAGGCAGTGACACTAGGGGCAAGGCACGCTCGGGCCTTGTCATCCCTGAAAAGGTGTACCCGAAGAGAGAGGCCAATGTGGGGCTCAGAAGCCATACCCAGCCCTTCCCTACCCAAGAAGAATGCCTCCTGCTAACTACAGGAACACCCAGTGCAAGCGAGCGCAATCAGGGAAGCCCCAGTCTTCACTGTCAACCTAGTGTAGATGAAAGTACTATCAGAGGCCGGGTGACCCTGGAGGAGGGCAAAACCAGACTAAGTTCAAAAGAATCAGGTAGATCATGGCATCCATGTCAGTAACTGTAGTTTCCCTCTTCCCATCTAAAGAACAGAACTGACACTGTGGATCAACCCACCCAATACCCTCCCCCAGAGGGCTCCACACTGAACCCCACCCAATCCTCCTCAGGCAAGCCTGCCCGCTGCTCCCATTCCTGGCCCTGTGCTGGGGATGGGGTGAGAGCGGTAAGTTAGCCCTCACATTCCTGACTACACCCCACCTTCTACTTTGTCAGGAGCAGTCATCAGGCCTCAAGGCCAAGCCTGGGAGAGTACAGAAGCCACAGGTTCTCAGCCCACAGAGGCTGGGGGAGGGACAGGGAATGACATTTTGGGGCCTGCCTCTCTCAGTCTCTGGCAGAGATGGGGGCTGAACCTGAGAAGTCAGATCTTCCTGTAGCTGCCACCTCAGCTTGAAGGAGGCAATGTTTCCTGTATTTCTCAAGGGCAGCGAGCTCTCGGTAACCCAGGTTTGTTCCTCAGTAGGAGCTGGAAGCTTCTGCAGTGCTCTGGGGTGCCCATTCTTTAAGGGGTCTGTTCTTTAGGAAGTTGGCCATGGACCTCTGGTGGAAGGTGGGGTTTGAACCTGGATGCCCACAGCCTGGCAACTTGTGAGTCAACACCTAAAACCTGTATATTCTTGCTTGGTTCTGGGGAAGGTCACATGGCCTGTGACAAGTGGTGCTGTCTGGCTTCTTAAGGTCCTCTCTGGCTTCAGTGTGAGGGGTGTGTGTGTGTGTGTGTGTGTGTGTGT
>LOEQ01000106.1:407873-423738 GCA_001685075.1 Bramus lutescens | reverse complement strand
TCCACTGAGTGACAGCCCGCTTAAGCACCCTTTCCTTCTCCTGTACCCCGTGAGGACAGCAGGATCCAGTCCCTCAGGCTAGCTAGCACTGGGTCATATACTGTCTGTGGACCTGCAGGGACACCCTGACAGGGACTCTCAATTCACAGACTAGTCAGAATCGCCATGGGAACCGAGAGAGCTGAACTGTTCTGGAAGCAGAGGCCACATGGAGTGGGACAGGTGAGATGCGGGCTGTCTAAGAGTCCCACCTGTTTGGAGCAGGGATGACGATGGCTACTTCAGTGAGGAACATTCTAGGACTTGGTGGTGGCTCCCGACATAAAGAGACTCCAGGCACCGGCCCCAAGGCTCTCCGGCCCATTCTGAATTCCCATTACTAATCAGTCCCTGGAGCCCACTGAGGAACTTTGAAACCCTCAGCAGTTGAGACTGACTGACTTCTGAAAGGGGCCAAGTAGTAAATATTTCAGGCTCTGAAGGTAATATCTGCTGCAGCTGTGCCGTTCCACATACGCAGCTGCAGACAGCGTGTCTTCTTCATTACCTTCTTTTTAAACACAGGTTCTCACTAGGTAGCCCAGGCTAGCCTCAAACCTGCACTCTTCTTGCCTCTGCCTCCCAAGTGCTGAGATTACAAGCTCACACCACCATGCCCAGGAACTTTGCATGTTTTTTTACTGTGTCTCAAAACAGTATCCTTCCTTTGATTAAATCATTATGAAGGTTCAAGGCACTGTGCCATTCAAAAGCAGCCAGCAGCCAGCTCCCTGGGCAGAGAGCGCCAAGCCCACTCTCTAGAGAATCCACTTGGTTCCCTGGACTCTGGTATGTTTGCTGTGACTCTCTCCTACTCCTGTGCTTTCAGCCATCCCTTCTTGGCCAGCCCTACCCAAGGAATCACCAGGAAGAGTTTGGGCCTCTCTGGGTTAGGCTTCACTTGCCAGCGAGAGCTGCCCCATGGTCACGGCACCATGACTTACCAGATGTGAAATACAGAGACCCTTCAGAACCAAGATCAGGATGGCCCACCTTCTCCCTGTAATGCTTCTCTGTGACCCCCACTCCAATGCTCTATTAATCCTTCAAAGGGACCACAGAGGCCACGAACAAGAACCTGAATAACTTCTCTCAAAGGCTCAAGGCTTTCGGTCTGCTCTCTTCTGAATCTGCAGCTGTGGCAGGCCCCTATCCCCACGGAGTCTGGGGTCAGAGTACCATGTAGGAGTGGGGCTAATACTGGAGTCTTGCTGCCCCCTGGAGCCGTTGACTCGGTGTTTGTCAGTACTGAGGGCTATGGACAGGCTGACTCTAATGTCTGAAGGAACTTACAGGCCTGGAGTCTCTCAGAGGATCTCACTGAGCACCAGTGAATGAAGAGATGCCCACTGATGACGGCTAACCCCACTGGACATCAGCAACCAGCCCCAATAGGGTCCCCCACCCAAGCAGAGGGGAGAATAAGCTACACATACTGATGCAGGGGGCGATGGGGGAGCGGCTCTGCTGGTAGCCTTTGGCACAGCGGTTGCAGGTGATGCCTGTCACGCCGTCCTTGCAGGGACACTGGCCAGTGGTTTGATTGCAGGTCTTGCCAGCAGCACCCACAGGGTGGCAATCACAGGCTGCGAAGAACACAAGTCAGAAGGGTCAGAGAGGCAATTAGTGCCCTTTCCCACCCAGGGGTGTCCCATGACCCTAACCCAGAGAAAAAGAATGGAAAACAATGGACAGGTGGGCCTAACCAAGCCCACACATGTTCCACAAGTTCTGAGGTGGATTGCCTACCTACCAAGAAATGGGAAGTCAAAATCAAAATGGACCTACTTCAAAGGGTTGCTTGAGGAACAGGAGAGGGGAGCTGGGGAACACCTTCAGAGCCCAGGAGGAGAGCTGGTACTCAGATACAATGTCAAGGGATGGAGATGGGGGACGCTGGAGGGTAGAAGGCACTGACGTGTCCCCCAGATTTTTCTGTGGATTTCCTGGGTGAAGTAGGGTCTTTAGCTGATGAAGTTCAGGGATGCTGGCCAGAGGGAGGCAAAGAAGGAGGCACCTAGGATGCTACCCCTACTTGCTCAGCAGGTAGATACCCAGAATCCAGACTTGTGGGTCACAACAACGCTTTATCTTAAAATCCCAACTAAATGGGTAACTGGTGAACTGGCGAACCACCCAGGGGCCCCCCAAGAATGGAACAGTAAAGCTGGGAATGAAGCAAGGCCAACCGTTTTCAGGTCAGAGGTCACTGTGTGAACCTTATGATCCCCCCTCCTGGTTTTGAAGAGTGAGCCGTTGGGTGGCCCCCCACATCCAACTGCATTCGGAAGCCCTCCCATGGTGTTTCAGCAATGATGCAGCCAGAACTTTGGGGGGAGATCTCTGCCACCACCACGAGGCTCTAAGCAATATTTACCATGCCCCCACCGGCAGGCAGAGGTCGCCAAGGTTCTGCCCACCTGTGCCTGAGCGGTGGCCTCACTGGTGAAGGGATGGGGGTAAAGGAGGCCATGTTGTGCCTGTCCCTGCTGCAGGAGCCCAAGAGGGCAGTGTGAGCCAGTAATGCATTCTGCAGCCATCTCAATTCATGCCATATGCGGCTGTGTTTCTGTCCCTAAAGAGGACAAAAATATCTAGGAAAATAAATGAGAACTGAGATTCCAAAAGAGCTAATAATGTAAGAATTCCCTCCTCAATGGGCCCTAAAACAGGCAGCCTCTCCCTAGGCCTCCAGCCTGGGAGTGCAGCAAGGAGCATCCGGGAGATAGGGGAGAAATGTGTGCCTTAGAGCCAGCTTGTCCATAGTGCGCAGAAGGAGAACAATGCGAGCAGATGTTGGTGCCCGTGGTGTCAGGACACGCAAAAACTTCTGGAAGCACTAGGATGAGGAAGGGCCTGGGTTTGACAGGATGGAGGACTGAAGGGGCCTGGCGGGCCAGCCGTTTGCTGGCTCCCATGACACAGGATCCCTGAGAAGCACCAGACCATTCCCACCTTGCTCCTTTCTTAGACTTGACTCTGAAATGTCCCTCGTAGCTCTCCCACATTTAGAGCATTTTGGGTTGTGGCTTGTGGTGCAATTCTGGTGAAAGTAGGTCACCGGGGGTGGGCCTCTGGTGGCTCTATCTGCCCCTGGCTCCAGCTTTCTCTGCTCATCCTACATAAACAGGCTCCCTCAAGCTCAAGTGCACCATGCATGGAGCAGTCACCTCTGTCTTCCTGGATGGAAGCCCTCTGAGGCTGTGAGCCAAACTTAACCTGTCTTCCCCCAAGCTGCTTCTGTCACTGCCAGGATACAAGTAACGAAGATGCCATTGTAGCTGGGGAAAAGCCTTTGCTGAGATGCCATCTTCATCAGAGTACCCTGAATTCAAGTCTGTACCCTTTTTTAAAGTGAGCAGTAAGAAAGGATCTAATCTTGATGGCCTGTGGGAAGGATGGCAGTGAGGAAGGGATTTGACCTTGCCCTGCAGTAGTAGGAAAGGTGAATGATACAGGCACACAGTTGGCCGTGTGAATGTTGAGGGGCACACGGCACAGGATTTCACAGTCCTGAGCCACAGGTGTGGTTCTGGGCATTGGCATGTGGGGACACCAGGTTCCTGTGTCGGCTGACCTCTCTTGGCCTGCTCTGCAAGCCCACTGGCAATCCTTAAAGTCATTGGATGCCAGTAGAATACAACTGTGTGCCAGTAACTCCTGGATCCTTAGAAGGTTGCAAAAGGTTACTTGGTCACTGAAGATTCCAAACCACGTCACACCTAGGCACCAGCACTGGCCCAGAGTGTCCTCGTCTTGGCAGGAGCCCACTCAGCACAAACTCTGGGGGTGGAGGAGCACTGAATACTATGCATTAAGCTCTGCAAAGCTGGTGACCTCAGCTGCCTTGGCTGGCCCACTGCTGGGAAGGGTGGGGACTGGAAGAAGCCTGCTGCAGCAGAGGAGGACCATTCTTAGCATGTATTCTAATGGTCAGCTCATCCTAACGGTTCATCCTTAGAAGAGATGTAAGCTAATGCTTGCTGCTGGCTTTCCAAATCTTTCTCCCAAGATTCCATAGGAATCCTCTGGTCTAACTGGGGCAGCAGTATATAGCACGCTTCCACACTAACATGCCTCTGGTCTAACTGGGGCAGCAGTATATAGCACGCTTCCACACTAACAAGTCATTATCTATGCATGGAAGTCACTGAAAGGTCACATCCAGGCCACTGTGACCATCACCAGGCTGCATCATGCCACCAATAGAGCATCTGCCAGCAGAGGTATACCCATCAAGACTTCTATAGACACAGCAGTGCTGTGACATCCACTCAATCCCCACAACAACCCTGTGGAAACAGTATGGCTGTGGAAGGACAAGAGAACAGGCCCGCGAGGAGCCACAACAGAGAGAAGACATGGAAAGGATCTGCAGCCCTGAAGAGAGAGAAGAGCAGACCCCTCACCCTCAGGACCCCCTCTCTACGTCTGTTTCTTCCACGGGGAAATTAACTCTGCCCTGTTGCAATCACTGTGAGGTAGGTCTGCTGTTACTTGAAGCCAAATGCAACCCGGATGGAGCCCCACCCAGCACTCATTCCCAATTCCCAGGCAAATGGCCTCAGAATAAGAACTTTCCCCACCAACACGGGAAGTAGGGTGGCTCAAATCATACCTTCTGAGCAAAGAAGGTGGGTGTTCAGTGTGATAAGAAAAGCCAATGCAGGGCAGTGCCCTTGTGGTAAGGTCCCCTACAGTGGTGTGACAGCTAGCTATTCTTAGCTGTCAACTCGACCACATCTGGGATTAACGAAAATCCAAGCGGCTGGGCACACCTGTTAGGGATTTTTTCTCAATTGAATTATTTAAAGTGGGAAGGCCCTCTTCTAATCCAGTTCTTTGAGGTGGGAAGATCCACCTTTAATCTGGGCCACACCTTGTGGTGGCAGCTTATTCAAAGGACACAGAGAAAGGAAGCCAGCTCTCTTTGCCGGCTTGGCCCCACTCTTGCCGGCAAGTCTATTCCTCACTAGCATTAGAGCCTACTTCTTCGGGATTCTGGAGTGTGTACATTCATTCTATAAGTTCTATTCCTCTGGAGGGCCCTGGATAATGCAAGTGTGTAAAACAGAATCCCGACAGCCTTTGTCAAAGAGAGTGGGAGCCAGGGAAGCCTCAGGGCCCAGACCTAGGAAGAGAAAGCCCAGAGGCCCCCACTGTAGTCCCTTAGCCTGTAAACACACAGACACATGGACACACTTATGGGAGCAGACATACATAATACATATGCACCCACACTGACCAGCTTACAGCAGGATAATTAAGTGGTGAATGAGGCAAGCAGGGGCCTTTTACGTTGTAGGGGCTCCAATGAGGGGATCACCAGAGAACTTCCCTAATTCTGAGAACAGGGCCCAGGCTGGAATACCCTCTGCCACAGGAAGCCCTCCTGGTGACTTCCATTTCCCTGGAAGCCAGCCATGACTTTTAGAGGGAAGCCAATACATACAGGTCACCAAGCTGCACAGGGCAGGCAGCACCTGCTCATGAGAAACAGGCTACCAGAGGTTTTTCCATGAAGAGAGAATGAGGCCAGAAGGAAGTGCAGGTCCCTGAGAACATGGCACGATCAGGTTTCCCACGAATGTGGCTGGCTGCAGAGAACCCAGGCTGTGTTTGTGCTGGGTCACCAGTCAGGGACAGACTGTTTAAGAGAACCCAAGTGGTTTCGGACAGATGACAGAGGACCCTGACCTGTCACTGCCACTGAATTAGTACCCCCCTCTCCCTGGATTGCAGGTGGCTTCTCTCTAAGGACAGAGGTCTACACTCCTCTAAAGCTTTTGTCTCCATGGGTCCAGAGTGTAGACTTTAACCCCATGGCTGCTGCTCATTTCAGTGTCCTGGGTCAGGGCAGGGGGAGGGGCTTGTGTTGCAGGGTGCACCTTGCTCAAACTCTCACTAGTACTGTGCCTAGACCTTATCAATGGAGGGGCCTTCTAGGAACTCTGGTATAGCAGGCCTGAAGGTGGCTGGTGCTTACCACTGGCTTCCAACACCCAGGCATGACCGTTACCTTCCAACTGTGTGAGCATAAGCAGAGATATGGCCCTTCCAGCAGCTCACAGGGCCAGATGGAAACCTTCTGGGGCTCCTACGGGAAATATGGCTACTTTTCCTGAGCACCCTGGCTTCAGGGACTAAGATCAAGTAGGACCTGCAAGAGGCAGCAATCTAGAACACAGGCTTGTAGGAACAGTGTGGTTCAGCATTGGTCCCTTTGAAACTGGGGGACAGAACAAGCAGAGCCTTAGTCCCCAATCTAGATGCCATCTGGCTGTCCCCTAGGCTTCCAGGAGTCCTGAAAACTTACTGCTTTGGCCTCATGTGAAGGATGGACTCGCATGCCAGGCTCCCAGGATGCATACCCCGAAGTCCTATTCCCAGAGCCTACATGTGACATATGAATTCTTTAGAGGCAATTAGGTAAAAATAGGTCATTGGGATAGGTTTTAATCAATGACCGATGTCCTCGCCAAAGACGGGGATGAGGTACAAGATGGCTACAGAGGAAAAGCCATGTGAGCACACAGGATGAAGGGCACCATCTGCAAGCCCAGGAGAAAGGCCTGCAGCATATCCCTCCCTCCTGGCCCACAGAAAAAAATCTGCCCAGCTGGTACCTTGACCTTGAATTTCCAGCCTCCAGAATCGGGAGAGATTAACTATCTGCTGTCTGAGTCAGCAGGTGCACCGTGCTTTTTTTCTGGCACTCCAAGCTAGCGTACCTGCATTAGATAGACCCCAGACAAGCTACCTCTTTCCTAGGGACTCTCCCGGGCCCCCAAAGGAGGTTGTGGAGAAACCAAGAGAAGAAACAGGCAAGAGACAGCCAAGGTTGCCTGGGCATCTGCAGTGGATGGAGCCTAATGCGGAAGCAAGACAGGTGGGGATTAGATGCCGAAAGCAAGCTAGAGGTAGCTCTTAATGACGTCACAGCTGTGAAGGCGATGGGATGAAAAAGACCCTGGAACAGGGTCCTAAGTCCTTAGTCCATTCTCAGTTGCTGTTAAACACCCTGAAGTTGGTTGCTTTAAAGAGGCTGGCAGGGCATGAAAGCCACACATTTAGTGCCAGAATTTAGGAAGCTGTGACAGGAAAGTCAGGAGCCTGAGGTCAACATTGTTTTAGAAAGCACAGCAAGAATGAAGAGGAAAGAAAAAAGAAAAGGTATATTCAACTCGTTGTTTTAAAGACTGAAAGTCAAAGATGGGTGGCCCCATCTGTTTTGGCTTCCAGGAAAGGAACACTTGGTTAGACCACAGCATTGTGGAGAGGAAGAAAGGGTAACAGCTTCATGTACGAACACATGGTCAGACAAGGAGCCAGAGAAACCTAAGACAGCCAGGTTTACCCCGTGTTTCCCAGTTTGTTAGTGCTGAACTGAACCCAGGGCTGAGCTGTGTACCCTCAGCTCTAAGGGCTAGACTCACTCTCTACTGCCACAGGAAGAAAAGCCACATGAGACAGACATTAATCCTCTCCAAGGAGGATGACCCTGCTAACATGATCATCTTTTACTAGACCCCGCCTCTTTTTTCAAAAAATAATTGTTTTTATTTATTTATGTGTATGTGCACTATATGCATGCAGGTGCCTGCAGAAGCCAAAGGGGGTCATGTCCCCTGAAAATGGAGTTACAGGCAGTTGTGAAGTGCCTGCTGTAGGCGCTGGAAACAAATCCTCTGGGAGAGCAGCAAGTGCTCTTAACCACTGAGCCAGCTCTCCAGTCTTAGGACCCCACCTATTGAAAGCACTACCTCCAGGCCAGAAGATGGTGTCTGGTGGCTCTGAATTCAAGTCCAGCCTGCTCTAAAATGAAATCCAGGCCAGGGCTATGCAGAGAAACCTTATCTTGAAAAATTAAAAGAAAACAAAAAAGTTCCATACCTCCTAACATTGCTATGCTGGGGATCAAGCTTCCCACAGTGAACCTCTGGGCAGACACACCCAAACTACAGCTCTAGGGGAGGAATCTTGTCCATTGCTGCTGTAATTTGCACAGGGTAAATTCATTCCTTTTGGTTGTACAGTCTACAGACTTTTATCACAGATGCAGGTTCTTCTGATCACCAAGCTCGCTCAGGAATTCCTTCCTCCGCAGTCAGCATCCGCTCCTTCTAGTTTCACCTTTTGCAAAATGTCTTATCCCGGAATTAGACGGAATTTACGATGTCTACAGCATGGGCGAATGGGATTGCCAGCGGGTCCCCTGGTGAGCCCAACCTTTCTCACTTAACCATGCATTTGCAGTTTGTCTGCGGCAGCATAAGAATCAGTTAGTTTTTCACTAACGCTGGGCCATCTTCTTCAGTGGGCATCTGTCCACTCTGTGCAGACACTGACACACCCTCAGGTTCTGTCTCTAGTTTGGGACAATAACAAATAAGAACACTATAGATTTTTTTGGGTTTTTTTTGGGGGGGGGTTCTTTTGGACTTACGTTTTCATTTCTCATGGAGAAATACCTGTGAGCACGATCCTAATGTTATGACAGATATGGGTCTCACTTGGCAGGGACGTACTGGGCTATTTTCCCGAGCAGCTATGCCACGCGGAATTCCCACCAACAGTGTGCTCTGTTCCCACCAGCAGGCCCTTGTCCTGGCCAAGCATATGGAATTGTTAAGTGGCTAATATTTTTTTTATTTTCAATGAGAGGGATCTCATTGTGATTTTAATTTGCATTTCCCCAACGTCAGCTGTTTTTCATGTGTTTATGTGCCATCTGTCCATCCTTGAGAAAGTGTTCAAATATTTTGCCCATCTTTAATTGGATCATTTGCCTTCTTGTTATTGAGCTTTCTGAGAGTTCCTTCCACCCTGGAATGATATCCTCGGTGGGATATGGACCATGTGAATGCTGTCTCTCCACTGTGGCTTATCTTTCAGAAGGAGCTTCTGTAAATGCAAGCAGAGCCCTCGTGACTCTTGTCCTTGGTCTTGCACTGGCCTCTCATACTTTGGGGACAGGACCTGCCTCCTCTCTAGATGCCAGCAAGATGGCCCTGCCCTGCACTTTCTTCCTTCCCTTCAGACCAAGGGCCTACCAAGCCCTCTGCTGTTTCCTGACTTTGTGCTTTCTCCTCACATCCCAGGTCTCCTCTCAAATGTCCCATCCTCAGGGACTTCTTGGTGACTTTCTCTTCCAGCTGTTTATTTCTCCCACGGACCTCACCTCATTCCATAATTAGCTTCTTTTACTCTTTTCCATTGTTGCCGACCTCCCACCAGTAGTAGAAAGTCCCACAGAACAGACAGGCCCTCGACAAACACTTGCAGACTCAATGAACAAATGGTCTCACTGTCAGACAGCAATGTGAGTCAGGGCCCAATCTGCTGCCTGCTCCTCTGGGGAAAGATCATCTCATCTGTCCTGTGCATCTGGAGGGAAGAATGAGGCAGAGAGGGAATGCCAATCCCTCACACCCTGGGTCACGGCAAACTCAAAAGCCACACTCTCCGGGTGCTAATGGGGCATGGAGAGCCAATTGTGGATATCCACAGATAATCCCCAGCCTTCAGTTCAGCTGTCTGTGTCAACCTCCTCCAAGCCAGGTCTTCCTCTCCCACAACAGTTGCTAAGAAGGCAAGGAAAAATAAAAGTTTTAGGTTGCATGGCCTTGCCTTTCCTCTGACACTTCAGATCAAGGTGTAGACAGCAGGAAGTACAGGGGGAGGGTGGTCCATAATTCTAAACTGGATTATGTGAGCTGCTGTGATCTAGTGAACTGTAGTCTCCCTGCACCTGTTCTACAGTTGAGGATGAAAGACCCATGTCCTCGGCGTGTTCCCAGAGTGCCACAGTTGCTGCAAGTGTACACATGGGCTTGGACTTGGAAGGACCTGAGAACTTGGTCCCGCCCAAGCACCTGACCTAGTATGGGTACAGCAGGATAGTGAGGCAGCCCTTAGATGTGGCCTAGTCTTGTGAGTTGTGCTTTCGGGACCATTTTTGGCTGTATACAGCTGTCCCCCCACTTTGCACTGAGCCTCCACAAGCAGCTGCTGGGCACATCTCCACCACTCGGCTCATTCATCATTTCTGCTTTTAAAGCATGTAAATCCTTTAGGGACAGTGTATGACACTACGGGGCAAATCCCTAGCCCCCTGTCCTGTGGGAATCAGCCACAGAATCTAACAGGCACTGAGCCCTTTGAGTGACGCCAGTTACCAAGTGCTATGTAAGAGCTAAGTAAGCCTAAATGGACAGGACATGCCCGTCAAATTACCACGTAAATAATTATATTTATACCCACAAGTTAGTCAGCTTTGGTTAGAGAAAACCTTTTTTGCAATTAGTAGGAAGAAAGGCAGAGACTCATATCTGGTCTAAGAGCTGAGAGTAAGAACTGTTACATTCTCAGGCATGAATGGGCTTTCTCTACCACCCTTCCCATGACTCAGAGATCACCAGCAGAGATGGGGCAGAAGGAATCCAAGAGCTGGAGGACAGAAGGCAGGGAGATAGAATCCTGTCTTTGGAATGTGGCATTGCTATTGCACTTTTGATCCCACAGCAGTGATTAATAGCTCAAAATCCAAGACTGGACCTGCTAACATCCCATCATTGGGAGAAGAAGGGCCCCTTGAACACCCTCTTCCTAAGACATATAGGCAGTAGCGAGGGGGAGGGAATCACAAGGCTCACCCCTCTGTGAGTAGCTATAAAAAATAAAAGGTCACTGGGGAAGGGAGAGAGATGTTCTTCAGTGGTATAGCCACTGGTAAGGACCCCAGGCTCTTATAAGTATCCCTCATCCTGGACCCTATAAGCAGCCCAAATGAAACCCACTGGGTCACTAAAACAAATAAATAACCACAGGAAACAAACATCAGGAGGACTAAGCAAGCTGCGCCCCCTGTTCTGTGTGCCCACTAGCGACTGCCTGGGCTGCGGTGCCTCTGTTTTCCAGGAGCTATACAAATAATCACAGTGGGTAGCGTGTGCAGAGGGCACATATGTGCCAGCATAGAGCACCACATTTAATCCATACCACGACTCTAAGAGGGAGGAGAAAGCATTCTGCCCATCTCCAGATAAGAAAGCTGAGGCTGTGAAGCACGCCTCACCCAGAAGGGGAACCTGAGCCCTGACCAGGAGCCTGAGCCAGAGCCTGTATGCTAAGTCTACTTGGTGTCCTGCAGTAGAAGCCCCAAGGAAAGACTGTTTCCCAGGTCAGATAACCTCAACACCCTGCCTACCACGCCCAGAAGCACCATGAACTTAGGGAACTCAAAGATCCGGGGTTCTTTCTATTCAAACACTGGGGACCCCTGGAATGTCCATGTGGTGTCCAGGAGTGAGAATAGGCCAGAGGGGTACACCCAAGAAGGCAGAGCTAGCAACGATTCCCAGGGAGCTTGCTCCAGCGCTTGGCTGAGGAGTGCTGTTTCCCCACAGTGGTGACGGTGTGCCACAGGACCAAGGACACTTGCCATTTCTAAAGACTACTGAACAAAATCACCCTGCCTTATTTCTTGACTTTTCCTAATCACAAATACACTGCTATAAAGAATGACCCCTGTTGGGGGCTGGAGAGATGGTTCAGTGGTAAAGAGCACTGACTGCCCTTCCAGAGGACCTGGGTTCAATTCCTGGCACCCACATGGCAGCTCACAACTGTCTGTAACTCCAGGATCCAACATCCGCACACAGACATACATGCAGGCAAAACAAAAATAAATAAATAATTGAAAAAAACAAATGACCCCTGTTGCATCAGGGAGAGGGAAGAGTTTGGACTCCTGAAGAATGGCAGATGGAATATGGAATGTTAGGCCAGAAACCTGAAGGTAATGCCACATTTCTCTTCATATCCACATGTAAATGACTGGGATTTAAGGTGCCATGAAATGGCCCGATGCACTGTAGACTGTAGACAGGAGCCATTCCTGAAGCTGCAGCTTTGACTCCTCCCCACCCCCAAGAGAGCACAGCAAAGCTATGGCAGTGGGGGCCACACTGAGGTAAGCTTTTGGCATCTTCTTTCCTGGCTTCCTCTCCCTGCAAACAGGAGGCCATTCCGGAGATGGGGCTCTCTGTGTTCAAAGCTGGAGCTGTGATGGACAGCCGCTGCTACCTTCTTGCCCCAGGCAAACATCCTTCTCCCGAACCACCCAAATTATGACAGAAAACGGACCTGTCACAAGGGACCTCAAAAGTGGAAGAGTATACACCTGAGGCTTTTATGGGGTGAGTGGAAATGGCCAGAGCGTCAGGAAGAGGGGTGTGGGAGGGACTTAAATCTGAACACATGTGCACACAAATGACACCCCTGCCTCACCCAGGAAGATTTTGAATGAATAGAATTTTAAGTACCCCCTCCAAGTTTTCAGCAAAAGAGTCTTTAAAATATTTCAATTCATCAATTAGTAATCTCTCCCCTCAAAGGAGTTAACTGTAGGGCTTAGTCTCCACCCCTGGAGACTTTTCTGAACCCACATCAATAGCAACCTGCCATCTTTATTTCTTCCACCCCAACGCCCACCCCAGCAGCTCTCAGCCTTGGGGAGCTTTTCCAAGGCAGGTGCCTACCTCTCGTCTGAACCCACTAATTAAACCAGAATCTCTGGGGTGGGACCTAAGCAGCATTTTGCAAGATCCCAGGTAATTCTCACACACAGCCAAGAATGACAAGTTGGGAAAAATATGCTTATGATACCAGGAAGGGAAAGTAAAAAATTCGAAAGAAATTTTTACTGGGGACAACTGGGGATGGGGCAGAGCGGGGTGAGGGAGAGGCATGACTGGGACAGTTCCACACAGTGGCCTCAAGAAGCCAGAGGGGAATGGACTGGGGTGCTCACTTCTCCCCCTCCCCCAACCCTTGGCAGAGCTGCAGGAAGACAGAAAGGGTGATGGGAGCATCGGGAATGCACTGCAGAGCTGGTGAGCACTGCTGTCTCCTGCTCCTGCCCTGCTAATGATTGCATCTTCCTAAGGCCTGGGCACCTCCTTAGCAGCCCTTCTTTCAGCCACATTCAGCGCAGAAGTGAAGGGGGCAGGGCAATGAGCGGGAAGAACAGGCTGCTGCTCAGTGAGATGGAACGAGGAGGGCCCCTTTGTGACGGGGAAGCTAGATGTGGTGGTTAATTTCTTAATTCTCATCACAATTCGGTTTACGGGAGCCTCCTGGAATGTCTTTATCCATCACAGATGGTTCGGGAAAATGATAAATTAATATTGTTATCAATGGAGGCATGGCTGAGATGGTTAAATAGCAACGTCCTCTTTGCAGGCTATAGAAAGAAAGTGCCTACACAGTCCATAAAGAAGTCAAATGGTACACAAAAACTCCTATCTTTTGACAGATCCCAGGACGAGTATCATTCACAAACCATTTCACAGAGAAAGGGAAGAAATTCATCTCATCTGACTTTGTATAGGACAACAGCCCACACCATAATGAGGCTGGCCCAGCGCTGTGAAATTGCCCTGAATAGCTGAGAGTGCAGCGGCCTGTTCCCTGGACATGTTTACTACAGCCCTTTGTATGCACCAACCCTGCCAGTCCCGGTTTGCTCCTAAGCTAGGGGAGGGGAGAAAGACCCCAACAAATTTGTTGCTATGAAACTTCCCAAATGGGGAGACTGCAGAGTAATGCTTGGAATCAAATGCCCTTGCTCCAAGCTGTTCTTGTCTGGGTCCACCCCTACTCGACACTGAACAAGGTCTTGAGCCAGCCAATCACCAGCAGTGTATGGGTGGCCTCGGCTCCCTGCCCGGGCCCCTCTCAGGCCCTGAGAAGTCAGGGGGTAAAGAGGGCCCCACGGCCATTCTAGAGCCAACTTGGGAGTTGAGGGCCAGTTGTCCCAGTTCCTCTGAAATTAGGGTGAAGCAAAGAAGTGGAGCCTTCCTGTGAGGGCCTAGGATGGGGCTCCCCAGGGGCACTCTTAGAGGCTAGGGTGAGGGACAGAATGTTACCCACATTCTGGATGCCGGAGAGCAAGCTGTCAAAAGAGCACAAGATTGGAGCCAACAAGCTTGCCTGCACGGAATCATTGCTTAAGCCATGTGGCCCTAGGGGACAGGCAGAAGGGTCCCAAGCAGTGGCAGAGAGGTGGGTGTTTGACCATCTCCCACCCCAGAATCTATCCTTAGTTTCCCCCTCCCCCAAGTTATTTCTGGGTTCCCACCGATGCTCGGGACAGGGCTGCAACTGAAGACAGCCATTTAGGCTGGTCCCAGCATCTAAAGTCACAGAACAGCAAAACCTCTCCTCTGCCTGTACCCCAGCTGGCAAAGGAAGATGAGCACCTCTGCCCAAATAGGAAAACCCAGCAGGGCGGGAAGTAGCCAACATCTTTCCTCTTGGAGAACATGGGTCTTCTTGTTCTCGAGCACAGGACTGCCTGCTGAAGTGGTTGCCCCTGGTCAAATGACTAATAAATCTGTGTCTGCCAATTGTTTACAAGATCCTGGCTTCCATTCCTTCTACAAAACAAACAACAGATACTTTGGATATAGGCAAAGGAGTTGGGTATCTTCAACTCTGGTTCTCTGAAGACTCTAAACCATCTCTCTAGCTTTGCCCTGCTCACAACCTTCCTGACAGTGTAGAAAACTTCCTTGGGCCTCACTGTCTGGGCCCCCCACCCATTCTCGGTCTCCTGGAGCATTCTCTCCCGAATCTTTGGTCTCTCTGACTTGGAAATAGCCCCACCACCTTTATGCTCAAATTCTCTTGACAACCAGAAAAGGTAGCCAATGGCCACAGACATGGCATGAGAGCCTGTCTGCATCTTGAGAGATAGCTTTATTCATCTGTACGTGTGGAATTCAGGAGTTCTCTCTCAGAGGCAAGAGTCTGCAAAGCCAGTTTTTGTTGCTGTTTGCTTACCAAGGAAGTGTTCTGTACATGCAGTGGTGGCTCCATGCCATTGTTGTCCTTAAATTCTTTATCATCTTTACACAAGGAACCCTGTATCCTCGAGTTTTATAGTCAGTCTGTATACAGGTACCCAACATCTGGCGTCTGAAGATAACACTTCTGCTTCATTCAGAGGCTGGCAGCATCCAGGAAGGGTCATCCACTGCAGTTCCTCACCCCAGCTATATATCTACCATGGCTTTGCATCCTTCTGAGTTAGGGTCCCTAAAGGCCCACCGTCTTCCAGGAGCCCTTGGATGTAAACATCTTGAGAAGCCATGCTCAGACATGCTCTCGCCCCAGACCCCAATACTAGAGCTAGAAATCCTTAGTCCCTGGAATTCCCCAAAGCTAATGGGGGGGGGGCTACTTTTCCCTCCCACCTCATTCAGCTCCCTGGCATTTCATCAGCCCCTCTGAGTCATCTGACCATTGCTTGCTTCATTTTTGTTGGTGAGAGAAAAACAAACAGCAGAAAGTTAAAACATCAGTGCTTGCTTCGGCAAACAAAAATAGTTGCCTGTCTCCTTTTAATTTTTTTTTGGGGGGGGGTCCTGAAGAGTAAAGTTATTTACAGATGGATTAAATGTTCCTTCTAAGACCCCTGATCCTGAAACTGCCAACCTCGCCACGACTGTGTGTGCATGTGTCTGTGTGTGACAGGGGGGTGGGATGGGAGGCAGTGCACACACATCCAAAGAAGAGCCTCTGCGAGGGGCTGGGAAAAGAGAGTCCTTTGTCCCCGACTGTAAGCCTGGTGAACATGGCTCTCTTTCCTCTGGTATGCAGCACACCTGTGCTGAGAAGGAGGGAGGCAAGGGGGGAAGTGTCGGAGCCCAGCCCTGCACCCTCGGAAGGGATTGAACCTTCTACTTTCTTCTTTGAGCTGTGTCTCCACTGCCCAGTTGTTTTGGCTTACACCTCCAAATACCAGGAAGGCCTTGAGAGA
>LOEQ01000106.1:386094-407794 GCA_001685075.1 Bramus lutescens | reverse complement strand
AAGGAAGGAAGGAAGGAAGGAAGGAAGGAAGGAAGGAAGGAAGGAAGGAAGGAAGGAAAAATAGGGAGAAGGGGAAGAGAGGGAGCCTAATGTCCCTAAAAAAAATCCCTGCTCCCTGACCCCCAAGGTCACCTACCTTTGCAAGCCTTCCGGTGGGTGATGGGCTTGCCCATGTCGCGGTAGAAGCCCTCCTTGCAGTAGTGGCAGTGTCGGCCTGCAGTGTTGTGGCGGCAGTTGAGACAGACGCCCCCGCTCTTGCGCCCTGACAGCTTGTAGAGCTCCATATTGAATCTGCAACGCCGAGCATGGAGGTTGCAGTTGCAGGCTGCAGGGGAAACAGACAGAAGCCATCAGTGCAAGGGGAGAGGAGGACCGACACCCCGGGTAGAGGTCCGTCCCAGGTGCAGGAAAGTCACACACTCTGGGAGCCTTTCCTTAGCTCCCTCGCTGCACGAAGAGCGCCCCAGCTGGGGCCTCCTGAAATTCGTGTCTTAAAGTCCTGCCCACACCATGATCGTGGATCTTGGACTTGCAACCTCCAGAGCTGGGAGAAATAAATGTGTTTAAGCCCCTCAGTGGGAACAGACCACTGGCTTCCACCTCTGCCATCACCTACACCTTCTTCCTCCCATTCCTCTGCCACCAAGGGCTCTGGAGCCAACGCCCCTCTCCTTCCCACCATCCAAAACCACAGAAGACCTCCAGGTTTCTTCTCTACAGCTTTCCCCCGCCAGTCCACTTCTTTCCACTTCTCAGGTCTGTGCACTAGCTGCGAAGTGAGTACCTCTCACCCTCCCACCCACCTGCCGCCATGCCCTTGGGACCTAACTGGTGCTTCTCACACTACCTCTTCACCCATGACCCTGCAAACCCTCACTTCCAGCTCCAAGTCTGGGGTCTCTACTTGGACCCAGAGGCACCTCCCCACATCTGCCCCTTCCTCTCCAACCTGCCTCTGTCAGCCTGTATCTGCAAGATTCAACCAACCGTGTGGATCAAAAACATCCGGGGAGAACTGCACCTATACGGAAAGGCACTATTTTCCTTGCCATTAATGCCTAAAAATTACATTGTATTTACTGACATAACATTTAGATTTTACTGGGCAGTATAACATATCTAGAGATGCGCTCTAATGAGGGATTTTACACAGACATGGGAAGATGTGTATAGGCTATTGCAAACACGACGCCACTTTACAGATTCCATGATGGAATTTTTGTGCCCTCAGGGAGTGCTGGGGTCATTTCATAGAGACAACTGTGATCAGAGCTGGGTTTTTCTAAGCACCAACCTGAGGGTGGTGTCCATAAGGAAGAAGTCAAAATCATTTAGCAAAGTCTTGGGGGCTCTTCACCGGCCGGACTTACTCGCTCCCAGTCTCAGCTCACTCCCTAGCTTCCCACTCCCTCCTGTGTCATTTATTCTGAGCTCTGGCCAATTTCTAAACCATGCCAAGTGTGGGGGTATCCCTCCTCATCCAAGGCCAGCATGTATTCCTATCCCCTAATTCGACCCTTCTTCAAGGCTGCAGCCGTGTCGTCATCCAGGAGGTGTGACTTCAGTGTCACTTCCAAGTTCACTTCTGGCTCTTGCTTGGCAGAGGCCCCCAGCATGTCCCCCAAAGGAGTCTCTTTACCTCACACTAGGATCACACCCCCGCCCCCAGCTTCTTTCTCCCGGCTTCAAATTCTAGGATACTGTCAGCTGTAAGCCAACCACACTTGATCTTACCCTACTTTTTTTTTTTAAAGCATACATCAATCATGCGAAATTGCGAGCATCGTCATGACATTTTCATAGATGTGTATGGCATGCTTTAATCACATTCACGCTGTCCTGTTTTTAGGCTGTGTTCTACACACGTTTATGGAATTTCTAAAGAAATGATGTGTGAATGGAGGTGGGACTTTTCTTTTGTCTCAACCACCTGGTCCCGAATAAAGATACAAAAGCTTATATCTATACTTATGGTTATTAATAACTAGCTCTTACAGTTAAATTAACCCATTTCTATCAATCTGTGTATTTCCACATGGCTGTGGCTTTACCAGTCCTCTGGCATCTTGCTTCTTGGGCAGCTGGCTCATGTCTCCCCGACTCCACCCTTCTCCTCTCTGTATTTTCAGTTTGGTTTTCCTGCCTAGCCTTATTCTGCCTTGCTATAGGCCAAAGCAGCTTCATTATTAATCAATGCCAGCAATACATAGTCACGGTGTACAGAAGGATTACCCCACAGCACTTCCCCTTTTCTGTCTAATCAAAAATATTTAACTTTAGCATAGTAAAATTACATACAACAAAACAGTTATCAAGTAAGAATTACAATTACAATACCTAGTCCATTAATATTGTGCAAAATTAGAGAAAATATTCTATTATCTATCTTATCTTGGTGAGTTTAAAGATTTCTATCTAATTAACCTTTTTATCATAACTAAGAAAAACTATAATGCTTAAAACCATACACTTAAAAACAAAAGCAAAAAGAGAAAAGTTCACTCCTGTTTCCACAAACCACTGTGACCACAGCAGCTTTCTATTGGGCCAGCCATGGGACCATTTCTTATTTTTCTAGAAATATAGGTCATACCTATCTGCAACTAGCTTTGTAGCCTCTTTTTCAGAATGGACAGTTTTTAGTGTCGAATATGACTCAATATGATCTTTAAAGATTGTGTGGTTCTTAGAGTGTATAACACCATGGATCTTTAGTGGGAGATGGATAATGGTGAGCAAGCAGTCTCTCAAAGCTGGCCAGCCAGGCTGTTCCCTGCTGCTCAGGGTTAAACCTGGAGCCACCTTAGAACATGCACATCTCCTGATGGATAGCACATTCCTCAAGGCAGAATTCTGAGTAAAGCTTTGATTTTCCGTATTTTTAATATTTGATCAAAAATGCCAAGTTGCCCTCAAGGAAGGCTGAACTGGCTTTGCCTCTTACTAGCAGGAAGTGATAGCTCTTATTCCATCACACCCTTGAAAAGAATAACAATACACATTTGGTATCAGCAGTTGAAAAAAAAGTTTGCAAACTGTCTGGAGAAAAGACCCACACATGACACCCACCTGGTGTCTATGATTACAGAAGACGGGGTACATCTTCTTCTGTCTCCATTTCCGTCTCCGTGCATGCATTGCCTGCTCAGGCCATGGCCCAATTTTCCTCTCTCTATGGCTGGCTTAAAACCCTGGCCTTCTCTACTATGTAAGCTGTAAATGTTTTTTACTGGTTTCTTATTCGGATGCTATTTTTACTTGTGAATATTTTATTTCTTTACAACTGCCACTTTGATTTTGTTCTCTGGTGTCATAAGCTTTCTTGAATATTCTTCCAAGAGTCAGTCCCCAAATCATGTGCCCCGTAGTCACTGAGCTGACAAGGACAGCTTTCATGGAGGTGTCAAGGCAGCACCTATCCTTAAGTCCAAAAGCAGATAGAAGCCCGTTTGGACTACAGAACAAACCTGACTCCAAAAACTGAAGTGTCCCTGCGCAGGTGTCCTCAAGTGATGAGCTCAACCGAGCACATAGAAGCTGCATCTCCACCCTCTACATAGAGGACTGTCATAGCCACTGCCTCCGTGGACTCACTCAACTAGACAAGGGACAGGACTTACTCAGAGACGTGCAGTGACCAGCCAGCCACCCCAGCAGTGAGAAGTCAGTGAGGATAGTCCTGGCCTGGAGCAGAGAGGTCGTCCTGCTGCTAGACTACCCAGGAGAAGATAACCAGCATCACCATACAGAACAGCTGAACCTGAACTACAGACCAGAGCTTGGATCTTTCCTGTGAGAACAGAACCCCCAAGACCTGGTGTTCCTGCCTAGCACTAGGAATCTGCCAGGGTCCCCAGGGCCTCACCCTCCTTAGGTGTCCTCTCATCACAGCATCTTTTGGTCTTTTGTGGAAGCAGACACACCCCTGTGTCCCCTCTGTAAAGAAGGCTCTAGCTGCCCAGCATCCAACAGTTCTCTGGCAGTGTGCGGCTGCCTTTTTTACCCCTTGGGAAAGCTCAAGCTAGAATCTCCTTCCGTGCACAGCTCACACCAACAAAAGGTTATTTCCAAACAACTGCTAATACAAAAGAAAACTGGGAGGCCAACATCAAAAAGTAGCCCCTGCCCCTCCTTGAGCTGTCAGGGAACATCAAGTGAGAATTACCCATGCTTGGACTTCTGCAAAGTATTTTACAGCTTGTTTTCTTTTCTCTTTGTTTTATTTTCTCTACACAAATGGAAAAATGCATTGGGCAAAGTGGCTCACATCTGGATCCCTCAGGTCCACAAAGAGGTGTCACCCAACTCCCACCAAACACAGGCCTTGCCTCCGAGAGACACCCTAATCCCTTGTGCCTTCCTGTTTATCTCCTGCTTCTCTCCCAGGCAAAAATATTGGGTATTAGTTTCATTATCAGATTTCACGGTGGGAAGGAAAAGGGCAGCCTTGTGAGAACAGAGGTCAGCTCAGGAGAGACAGGAGTGGGGGAAGCTGAGACCCTCCTGGGGGACCAGCCTGGCCCAGATCAAGGAGCCCTGCCCCACTGGTAAGACTTGGTAGTTTATCTAGGGATCCCCTGGTCTCTTGTAGAGACTCAGCTATGTCCCCACTAGCTAGCATGCTGAGATAAGCTAGATTTGTCTCCCATGGCTGTATCTCAAGTTCCCTAGGAGAGGCAGGGAGGGGTAAGAAGAGCAAGGAATCCCCAACTCCACCCCTCCAACCAGGAACCTGACAGAAAGAGAAAGTGGACCAAGAGCCAACTCCCGTTTTCCTCACCCACCCAAACATCCTCTGAGTCCTTAACTTCCAACTTTAAGTCTTTTCATTCATCTCTCGTGTCAACCTGAACTTACCCAGCCCCTCGACACCTGCAGCGGAACTCTATTCAACACACACACACACTAGCTGCATGCTAGTCCATGCATGAACTGGGTGAGATACAGAGGCAGGGGATGTACACACTGCCCAAGGGACTCCTCCCTTAATGGAGGAAATGGTCAGACGGAGGAGCACACACATCAGAATTCACATTGATCGAGTGGGACAGATGTTCTTAATCAATTTTGTTGCTTCACTGGGGACAAGGAGAAGGTTTGATCTGCTAGCCCACAGCGAGCCTTGATTACATTTTTATTGTACAGCTAAGAGAAAGCAAACACTCAAGAGAGAAGGTGCATGGATGGATAACGAATTGGTATGGGTGGGTGGATTAACTGATTGGTGAGTAGATGGATGGATGGAGAAGATGGATGGGGTAGATGGGGAGATAGATGAAATGGTTGATGGATGGACCCATGGGATGGAGGAATGAGATGGATTGGTGGATGAACTAGATGAACAGAAAGGATGTAAGATGGGGTGGCTAATTGAATGGGTATATGAATGGGCAGGCAGACAGGAAGGTAGATAGATAGGACCAAGAGGATTTGCTGTCTGGCCCTCATCCTAAAGGCATAGTCATGTAATTTTCCAGCATTCTTGCTCTGAATTAATTTAAACTCATCTTTGTGCTTTGATTAAACAATTTAATTCCATTTAAATAGACTTCAGTACTTTAGCGAAAAGACCCTTCATCTATACCCTATAGACTCTTCCTAGGGCTCCGAACACAAAGAACTGAGTCTCAGCTATTCAATGAGTTTATGAAAACATAGGTGTATGATTCGCTCCCCAAACACCTAATAAACTAAGCCGCATGCCTACTAGGATTATTCCAGGTCCAGAAAGCATTGTTAATGCATATTGTGACTCTCCAAAATTCACGTGGTTCTGGCCTGTCCATGAAAATAGGAAGGCCATCGGGCCATGGGCCTGCTTAGAAGCTTTGGTGTTGGACCCAGAGCCCCTTCTCTGTCCTCCTATCACACAGGACCATGGGATTGGATGATTGGAGGGAGGAAAGGAAGAAAGAAGGGAGGAAGGAAGGAAGGGAGGGAGGGAGGGAGGGAGGGAGGGAGGAAGNGGAAGGAAGGAAGGAAGGAAGGAAGGAAGGAAGGAAGGAAGGAAGAAAAGAAGATGTTGTAGTGGTATATTATTTGCATTTTGATAAATAAATCCTGCCTGAAGACCAGAGGCAAAGCTAAAGCCGCTAGAGGTCAAGCAATGGTGACACACACTTTAATCCCAGGATTTGGGAGACAGAGTCAGATGGATCTCTGTGAGTTCAAGGCCACCCTGGGCTACAAAGGATCAATGGAGAAATAAATCCAGGCGGTGGTGGTCTATACCTTTAATCCCAGTACTAGAGAGTCATGCACCTTTAATCTCAGCACTAGAGGGAATATAAAATGGGAGGAGAGAGAGGCTGTCTGGTTAGTCTATAGTCGCCCAGTCTTGGGAGAAGTAAGACTTCTCTAGCAGTTTGGCTGCTTTGCTTTTCTGGTTTTTTAATTGAACCGTAATATCTATCTCTGGGTTTTTATTACTCATGCTACAGATGGACGGATAAATAGGCAGTTGGCTTCATTTCATCCTTCCTCTCTGGAGCAGTTCTTTTGAGAAACTTGCCTGTGTTCTTTATACAATCGGTAACAGAATTCTGCACTTACATGTCTACCTCTGGACTGGCAAAAATAACCTGCAAAACACCATCTGCAGGCTGGGTGCTTTCTTTCTTTCTATTTGTTTTTTGTTTTTGAGGTAGGGTCTCACTATGTAGTTCAGCTTTGGCTGTCCCATAACTCACTATGTAGATCAGGCTGACCTTGAACTCACAGAGATCCATCTGCGTTTGCCTCCCAAGTGCAGGGATTAAAGGTATGAGCCACCACCAGATTAGGTATTTTCTGTGAAAGAAACTGGTCCCCAACCCTGAGCTCTCTGTGATCACTCAGAGGCACACTGCGAAGCATCTGTATCACTCGAACATAGTCAGCACTTCCGGTTTCCCTCACTGTTTCTGGGGGTACCATGTAAAGAAAAAGAGGCCTACTCTGGCTTGATTTTAGGAGGTCTGGAAGCAAGTAAGAGAGTCCTGCCTCATGGTGTCTATTTCCAGAGGGGAGAGAGGTCTATGGAAGACCTGGGATCTCTCAGCTATGAGTAGAGCTGCTGGGACAGACAGTCAGAAGACAGCCATCTTGCTGGATCCATCTGGGAACCGGATAGAGAGGACAGGGCCTGAAAGGAGACCCAGAGACTGGCCAGGATGCTCTACCCTTACTGTTCCCACCGTGCCTGCATTTATCAGCTGGAGATTCACTCAGGGGCTTCTCCTTCTCTGAGACAGAATATGACTATATAGCCCAAGCTGGCCTTGAACTTGTGGTGATCCTCCTGCTTCAGCCCCCAAGTGCTGGGATTGCAGGCATGCCACACTATGCCAAGTTCCAGAAGTGTGTCTGTCCCCTTCTTTACCCCCCTTCCCAGGCAGTCTTGTTTAACCCAAGCTGGCCTCAAACTCACTAGGTAGCCAAAGATGTCCTCCACCTTCTGATACTCCTGCCTCCTCTTCTAGGATTACAGGCNTAGGATTACAGGCTGGTGCTGGCCACCATACACAGTTTATACACTGCTGGAGACAGGACCCAGAGCTGCCTGCATGCTGAACAAGCACTTACTCTACAGACTGAGCAACAGCCCCAGCTCCTTCAGATAGATGTACGACAAACTCCCAGGTCACGCTGCTGCTTTCGACCTGTGTACTTGTGCTACCTGATGGAACCGAACGGAGAAGAACCCAGTTGGACTGTCACCCACCCTGTGGAGAAAGTGCCTTGCAGCAAGGTGAGGGTGGTGCTTCCAGCAGGTGGCCTCTGAGGAGGCAGTGAACAGGGCTCTAGCTTCATTAAAACAAAACAAGGCAAAAACAACAAAAATACTTCTTAAATAATTGCCGCAAAGTCATAAAAATATTTGAGAGCTATTTTTAAGAGTTGGAGGCTACTCCTATTTTCTTTTATTTATGACCTTGCTACTCTATTTGGTGCACTGCTTACTTGGAAATTGTCCCTTGTTTATTGATTGTAACCATTCCTCCCATGGTGTCTTCTGAGCCTAGTTTGTGGAAACTCCTAAAAAGGTCCAGCTGTGCAACCGTGGCTGCACACACCTGGCTCCTGTCTGCACCCGGGGGTGGTGCTGAGCTGAACTCTCAAAGGCTTCTCTTTGGAGGAGAGGCTGAGGTAAGATGGGCCCAAGGGCTCTGGTACTCATGGCAATTGTGTTTAAAGGTAAGCTGGATCAAGGTAACCCTGGCGGACGATCCATTTACACCGCAGATTCCAGGTGTTGCTTTATAACGGGGAAGTTCGGTTGCAGGCACACGGGCGGTCAACAAATACTGAATGCTTCTAATGGAGCTACACAAGGAACTGGGATGCAACAGTGAACAGGATAGAGCCTCCAGAGATACCCAGATGTAGTCAGTTAATCCCGCTGTCTCTGCTGCCTCAGCCTGTGGCCCACTACTAATGCAAGACTTCTAGATTGTAACCAGAGGTGCCAAATGGCCAGAGACAGTGCAGTGGAGACCAGTCAATGTAAACTCAAGGGCATGGGCAACCACCAAGAGAAGGGGACATGACACAGGAGGAGCCTGGTGCCAGTCAAGGTTCTTGAGCATCCGAACACTGAAGCTGCCTCTTCTCAATTTCAACTTAACAAAACCATTGGCAAACATGATCCCTATACAGGACTGGGAGAACTCATTTACCTAAATGAAGAATCAGGTGACATGCCCTTCCACAGTGGACAAGACAGAGCTCAGGCTATGCAGTGCTTGGGGATGGGAGAGGCACAGTAAGGCACCTTAAGGCCAGAGAGGGGGCTGTGATGACACCCCCCCACTTACCCTGCCTGGCATGATCACCCATTCATTTCACTCTGCAGATATGAACAGAACTCCTCGATGGGACCTGATTAACCCTACCTCCCTTCCCCTCTCTCAAGACAGGAGCATCTCTTCCGTCTCTTCGCTTGTGGTTTTCAATTCAAGGAGAGTAGAATAATGTCTCAAGGCTACCCCAGGACTCAGGAGAGAAGAGCTGAAAATGTGGACCTCTAACAAGGTCTCAGGGAATGGCGATGCTGCCACACTTTGAAAACCAGTGTGCTAGAGAGAATGGGGGGGNGGAGGAGGAAGAGGAGGAGGAAAAGAATGCCGAGGCCCCAGGTCCTGGGATCTCACAGAGGGGCAAGGACACATGGGACCATACCTTACATGCATTTAAAATGCCACACTGCATGCAGCCATTCACCATCACTAAGAAAGAGTGAGGGCATCAAGTGAAAGGCTCTTTACCTGCTTGGCCCCTCTGAGCCTGTACTCTTCTGAAAAAATGAACTCATTCAGTCTGACCCTTTCTTTGTATGGTGGACTCTTTTCCCCTGCCCCTAAATGTCTGGAAATGCATCTTACTATACCTTATGACAGACCTGAAGACTGCCATCAGCAGACATGGGAACCCACCTGTGAGATCAGGACAGAGGCCTCTCAGGAAGCAGTGAGGCCTCTGGGAGTAGCACAGGTCAGGCTGGACAGAGCAAGCAACGGGGAAGGGGAAGGCGCAGGCAGATCAGGGTTAAGACCGTGGCTCTCAGGAGGGGTCCTGCAGGTAGAGGTGGCCAGTCTTAGCAGGGTAACGAGACCAGAAAGGGTGTGGTGAAAGGGAATGGTAAATGCTTGGGTCTTCCAGGGAGGGAGAGCATGGGGCTGCACATCAGGGTCCCTGGCCAAGGAAACTATTTTGACAAACAGCAAAGCTCCACTGCTTGGAGCTTTCCCATCCCAGGTCAGTGACCTGGATCACCTGAGCAGACATGGCCCTTCGGGTCAACAGTAGTCCAACCATACATCACAGGACCGGGGCCACTCAGCTTACAGCCTCCCACATCACTGAGATGGGGAAGGCACAGCGCTAAGGTATTTTAAGAGCACAGACGCAGAACATTTGTTATGGTCTGTTGCTACGATAGCTTTTACTATTAGTTATTACTAATCTACAGACACAGGAAGAGTATTATATATGTATTCACAGCACCTTCTACCACGGGTGGTTTAATGTAGCCTATTGGGCATATTGGAAAACACCATACAGACAGACACACAGACAGACACACACAATGGGGGGGAGGCGCTGAAGATTCCTCTGAGGCTGGAGCAGGCTGAAGGGTTCTAACAGAAGACTAAAGAGCACAGAGTAAATAGGGTTCCACTCTTATGAGCCCAGAAACTCCTAAAGCCAAATTATCCCAAAGTAGCCCCTTTCCTCTCAGTGCATCCTCTTGGAGGACAGGCTCAAAGAGTCCTTTATCCTAAGGTTCCAATTTGAAAATAAAACCTGACTGCCTCTTCCTTACTTACCAAGGCTCCATTCTGATACCAGGGATGCTGTGGGTGGTAGGAAAAATGGGAAAACAATGTGGGAAGTGCTTTGGAAATGCAGGGTCCTGAGTGAGGCAGCTAGGGAGGCCCGCCTGCCAAAGACCGGCTTAGATGGTTTCTGATAAAGTCTCTCAGATAAGTGGCTGGTGTTTGTTGAGGGCTTAGGGAGCTTTAGCCAAGTCTGATCACAAAGCGAACCTCTGTCAACAGTCCTTCAGGCCACTAATAGGGCCAAGCAAACACTACAGTCACAAGTTCTTCACACCTGTGGGGCTTGGGAAAGGTTCGGCCCCTTTGTCCACAGGCAGACAAAGAAGCTGCCAAGAAAGCCTGGGCCCCCACCCAGCGGAGCCTCCGGGCATCTGGAGAAAGGCCTGGGGTCAAGACAGACAACTTGAAGTCTGGCCAGCCCTGTCTCCCTCTGTGAGCAGAAACAGCTCCCACCAGACAGGGAGACCCTCCAGTGAACAGAGTCCCTGTGAATGGGCAGCAGCAAAGGACATTTCAAAGCTGGGGCCAGGGCCACCGGCAGTATTAAGGCCCTGGAGCCGGAACGACCCGAGAGTACAGCCAAGGCTTAGAGGCTCATTCTCCCCTCTGTGCAAGGCCACTGTCCCCTCCCCTCTGATGACTGCAGGGCCATCTCCCAAATCTACTTGACCTTGCCGTCATTTTTTCCACTGACTCCTTTTCTCTGTAAACATCTTAGCCTTTTCTTTCCCCTGCCCTTTTTTGGCTGCTCCGCCTTCCCCTAAGGCTTTGAAATGACCCTCTCCTAACTGGCCCAGGCCTTCCCTGTGCAGGACCACTCTGGCTTTGGCCTGCACAAACACCCTCCTCCCCAGCCCTCTCTGCGGAGGACAGGCCGAGGTCTGGGTAAGCCCTGAGCAGCCATCAGTTCTTCGTCTGCAGCCCTCCTCAGATCCGCCCTCTCCTGAGCTGGGCTCCAACAGCTGGAGGGTGGGCCTCCATCTGCCCTGTCACCTCCCCCAGGGAGGTCATCCTTGGCCCACTATGTCCCATTCCCAATTCTAGGCCTTCGCCACCTCCAAACAATCCTTCACTCAAAAATCTCTCTTCAAACATTCCTCTCAACGTGTCACCACCCTGTTCTGGAACCTTCCACAGCTGCCTGTTTCTGAAGAGATGCAAAGTCCATTATTCTCGAGGGCATTTAAAAAAAAAGGTTTCAAAACGGAGGTCCAGAGAAAAGTGGCTCTGTGGTGAAGAGCACCGACTGCTCTTCCAGGGGACCCAGGTTCAATTCCCAGCACCCACACAGCAGTCTGTAACTCCTGTTCCAGGGGACCAAACGCCCTATTCTAGTCTCTGTGGTGCACACACCTGACAAAGCGTCTGAAAACGTTTATTTTAAACAGAGGTCCAGAGAGTGACTTACAGCAGAACCGTCTCAGTCCACTTCCACTCATGACGGAACTTCGTCAGCCAAACAGGAAAGGGGATGTTCCCCCATGGCAACACAGAGCTTGGGAGAGGAGTGGCCTTCCAAGGTTCCCTAGCTTACCCTCTTATGGGAGAGATGAAGAGAATGTGGCAGAGACTTTGCCAAGGACCTGGCAACAGTTAGCGATGGTTAACTCTTTACCTAACTAGTCCAGGGCACTCACCAAACCACCTGCATGGGAAGAGCTGCATGGTCCTGAGCTTGATAACCCGCCTCCTGGCTACTGGAATCCTTCCTAAAGGCAGATAATATTCAACGCAAAGGTGGTCGTCTGAGAAAAGCTCACCCCCTCCCCTGGAGGGGAAGGCACTGCCATGAAATCCTCTGCCTTGTGACTCATATGCCCAGCCAGATGCCTGCTTGCAGCATGGGGGCTTCCTTCCAATCACTTTCCCCAGAGGTGGTACACAGGCTCCATGCGCTGGACGTATGAGAGCTGACTTGCCAGGGGAATGGGCCAAGCCTGGCTCCCAGCTCCCTGGAGTCATTTCCCATCACCAAGGCTGGCACATGTGGGACTCCAGTAGTGATGGGGGAGGATGGCATCGGTTGAGGGCTTAATGAGTTGCAGCTCCTCTGTTCTATACCAGTGGGGAGGATGCGCAATGGCAGGGCTGCAGCCCTCCTTTCACCGCAGCTTCCAGAAGCTGCGCCCCTCTCTACATGACCAGCTAGCTGCACAACCCTCTGGCTGACTCTGACTTGGGTTTCAAGCTCCAGAGACAAGTCAGCCTACACAGCTACAGGGACTCCACACTGCACATAGCCAAGAGCCTCACTGCCACAGGTCCCAACCATGACGGAGGCAGGGTTTTGGTGAGCCATTCTCTGCCGACACTCATTCTCCAAATTAATTTGACAACCAGAGCTGCTAGGTTTCACCAGTCAAGAACTGCACAGGATACCTACTTCAACACAACCCGCAGGAAGAGATGTTTAGTATCATACATCCGAAGGCCTGCACGGCAATTCTCTACCCCCGACATACCCCCTACCCTCATAAGTTCAACCTTTGCCTCTTGTGTGGTTCCATCCACACGGCAGTTTTTTCAAAGGCAACTAACTCTACTGGTCTTAGCACTGGGGAGTCTCATACGTTAAAGGATCCCACAGAACGAGGCAGTCCCACTGGGCTTTACAGAAATTAAAGGGTTGTCTGGTTCTATAGTGTTTGCTCTGTGCCAACTTGCCCTTCCCTCCACATACGACCCACTGGTGAAACAAAACAGAAAGCCTACGACCCCTTTTTGTTTGTTTTCAAAACAGGGTCTCACTATGTAGCTCTGGCTGTCCTGGAACTCACTAGGTAAACCACACTGACTTTGAATTCACAAAAATCTGCCTGCCTCTGCCTCTGCCTCTGCCTCTGCCTCTGCCTCTGCCTCTGCCTCCCAAATGCTGGTATTAAAGCGTGTGCCACTTGTCTGGTGCATCTTGTGACCCTTAAGACCATATGGAGATGTATAAGAAAAGGGAAGACATTGCCCATTGGACAGCTTCCCCACTGCGTGACACAGAAATAACAAGCATGCCACTCTACCTCACCCAGGTACCCAGGAAGCTTACTATTCCCCAGAATGCCCTAACTTCGCATGCAAAGATCTCCCTATTATGCATGGGCAGGGTGAACTAAAGCAAGTGTGACCTAAGTGGCTCAAAATAAGTAACAAAGAACTTTTCATCAGCATGCTTTATGAAGGGACTCGTCAAAATCTGAGCCCCAATTCTGGATCTCGTTATTTTAATCAAATCGGTAGGTAAAATTTATTTAGAGATCAGTAAAGGGCTTATGGGATTATAATTAAAGACTTTAATTAAAAATCATGTCCTGGAAGAGAATGTGGGTGACCCACCACACAGACAGAATGACAGGGGACAGCAGATTCCAGCTGTCCAAGGGAACTGGAATGGACCACCCCTGGAAGTGAGGAACAAAGCCATCCCTGGAGACATTCAAGTAGAGGTACAAGATATAGGAGGTTCCCCATCAGGAGAGGAGGTAAAACCTTCAAACAGATCATCTCTGGGCCTCAGGGGTGAGAGACTGTTGCAGACTTGTGGCTGATCTGGCCCAGTGAATATTTTTGCTCAGCAGTTAGAAGAACAGGGGTCAAATCTGCAAGTGACCTTGGTCCCTTACAAGGAGAACTTGGAAGTCGCAGTGAGCAATTTCCTTACACTGAGCAAACGGAAAAGAGATGGAGGCAAACATGGGCTTTATCTGTAGAAAACCGATCCCAACAGCCCTTCTGGAATGGTGTTGTCTTTATTGCAGAACACAGCCCACGGACGCCTGTAAGTCTTCCTCGTAGGGACACCAAGACAGTTCTGTGCTGGGCTGGCTTATTGCAGTGAAGGAATAGAGCAACAGGGGTGGCTGAGTTTGAACACAGCAGATAAAGCAACTTGCTGTCAGGCCCAACAATCTGAGCTTGATCCCTGGAACTCACATGGTGTAAGGAGAGATCCAATTCTTGCATGTTGTTCTCTGTCCTCCATACTTGTGTTCTGGCACACACACATACAACAAACAAATAAAAGCAGCCACATTTGTGGGTTTCAAAGGCAACATGATTGACTGGCCTTCTGAAGAAACGCACCAACAACTGCCTATTACGGCTAGCATCTCTGGGTCAGGCCGGCACTGTGAAGAATCAGGGCTAAGTACCCTGAACATTTCCCCCCTGGACTTAAGGTTGATACACCGTAGATTCTAGGCAAGAACCCCAAAGGGACAGACCCTTATAGGAAAGGGGAGCCTGTGTCAAGAAATAGAAGGTGCCAAACTTCTTTGTTGCTTGCATTACGTATAGGTCATGTGTGTGTGTCAATAAGAAAGGCTGTCCCTTCCTTGAGGCCTTGTCCCCAAAGAGGAACGGAGCTCCAAGCTAGAACTCTGATGTGTCTAAAAGGAGGTGGGAGCTTATGGGAAGTCTAAGAAAGAGAAGACAGAGAACATAGGAAATCACAGAAACATCACAAACCACAATCTGAAGGACGTGTCAACAAGGAGAAGAGGGCACCAGGTGGCATTGGGGATCAGTACTCATGGACAGGGCAGCTGACACCTGGCACTGCTGCTAACTCTTGCTGTCTACTGGTATCTGGACAGGGGATGTGCCCAGAGTGCCTCTGTGAACCCTAGGGCCATTTAGTCCTCACAGCCTCAAGATTCTAGAGTCCTCTCCCTGCACCTTATAGGACTCCTCACTCCACTCGCTGTGTCCTGTATGTGTCCATGGGGAATAGGTTCCAAGACAACCCCGATCCCCATGGATACCAAAATCCAAGGATGCTCAAGTCCTTTATAAGAAATATCACCAGTGTTTGTCTAGCACCTACCCATCTTCCTATGTGCCTTCAATCGTGTCTGGATTCATTCCAATGTCTGTTGCAACACAAACAGTGATTATATTGAATAGTTAGAGAAGTGCTAGAAAGAAAAAAATCTATAGACATTTTTAATGTAGATGCAAATGCTTTCGAATATTTTTGATCTGAGGTTGGTTGATTCTTCCATGGTGGAACCCAAGCACATGAAGGTCCAACCAGACTGCCATTCCACTAAGAGAAGCCACAAATCTTAAAAAGATAGAGACATGATCAGAGGCATCAGGTGGGAAAGGTCTAGGTGCCCCCCAACTTACTGCTAAAGATGTTGAGGCTCCAGCAGTTCACATGGCTCACAGCAGCGGCAAAGGGACTGGAAACCACTCAGCAACACCTCCCAGCCCCTACGGGAAAGTAGCAAGGTAGAGTTGTCCCTACTAGACTCAACCCAGTGACCTGGCTGGCTCTCTAACCAGAACAGAAGTAGCAGGGGCACACACTAGGCCAGGCAGGGCTATCTTCTGACTACCCTCAGGTAGTCTTTGCAAATGTTTTCCCAGGGTTTGAAAACCAGACAGGTCCCTTGTACAAGTCTGGGGGTAAGGAACCCCATGTGACCGCCCCACATATCTTGGCTTTGGCACTCCTGGCTGCTTTGCATGTGGCTAATTCCCTCGGCATCCTCTGTAATTCCATAGTAATGTGGTTTTAATTGTCCCCAAAGTGGGCCATTCTTCCTTTATTGTGCAGTAAATTTCCCTCCAGAGTTCAGATTTCATGCGCCAGCAGCAGCCGAAGAGCAGGCCGGCCTCAGGGGGAGGCAGTGGATCGGAGTAGCGACCGGGAATCGCCTGGCCAGCCTGGCTGCCTCTCACTCTGACCCTCCCTTGGCCAGCAGCTCCATACTGGGAGCCATAGGGGCAAACATGAGGACCCTTAAGGGAGGGGCACACTTGAGGAGGCAGCGACACTGGTCTGTGGTTCTGTCTGGAAAGCAAATTAACTCACCAAATGCAAACAAGCTGCAAAGCAGATTCACTGGGCCAGAGTATGGGCCAGCTCACTGCTTTGTGTTCATTTGCATCACTGGCAAACGCCACTGGGGCTAGGTAGCAGGTGCAAGGAAGCTAGGCATTCAGCCTGTCTCACTTCCCACTTGTGGGCTGGGCCAGTCACCTGAGCTATCCATTCCCTCCTTACTGGACCAGAAAGGAGGAGCAATTATGGCATCCTTATCAGATGAGCAAAGCTTCATCCTAATGAGGCAAGGAAGAGGGTGAGTCTGGGGCCAGACATGCTGGGTCAGATCCTATCTGACACAGGCTAGCACACGACACTTGAACTTGGCTGTCTGTTAACCTCTCATCCATTAGCTTCCTTATCTAGGAATGACAGCAGCGATGATAACCATCTGCCAACAGTGGCTGACATTACTATGGCCATGACTGACAGGACAGGACTTATTCCAGGCATTCCCGGCATATCTACTAGAGATGTCAGAGACACTGGACTCAGAGGTGGTCCATGTACTAGAGTCCATCACAGGAGGATGGATAAAAAGCAAATGGCAGTGTGCTCAGGTCACCAGGGAGCCTCAAGGCCTCTGAATCCTCAGGTGAGACCAGCTTGTCTCCAAGGAGCTGCTGGTTTAAAGTATGATGGTGGTCACACTGGCCTGTGCCCTTACCCATAGGTTTAAGGGTCTGTCATTGTCACAGCCTCTCCTTTCCAGAACCCAAAGTACCAAGAAAAAGCACAAGAGAGAGCAACACTGAAGCCAAGCACACAGAAGAGCTTCCCTGGTAACCTGCTGGTCGTTTACGTGGAACTGAATGCCTTTCGAGAGGGATGTGCCATGACTTAAGAGCAATGATGAAGACAGAGCAAAGAGGAGCATACGGCCAACACACACCTCGGTGATTTCTGCTGTAGACACCTGAAACTACTGGCATCTGCACAAAGGGCTGATAGAGTCCCCAGGGAGGATGTCGTGTACCCCTCAAGCTCTGGTGAAGGAAAACACTTTGGGGGGAATGTCTTCCTGAGCTATAGTCCACCAACCCCTCCTGGCTTCCTGGCTATGATTCTGTTTCTCTCCACTCCCGGCCTTGACTCCATTCTGAGTCATGCCTTAGGAAAGAAGTCGCAGCCCTGAGCCCTTAGTCTGTGAGCAATTCTTCATGACCTCCTCTCTTATCTGCCCCATGCCCTGCTGGTAACTTCTGCACAAAACCCACCCCAGAAAGATAGACACATCCATCAGTCCATGACCACCTATGTCTACAGACAGCTTCCTTTTACTCTCTTTCTACCTGAAGTCTTAACTCACTTCCCCTCCTGAGCATCCTTCCCCAACCTCCCTACTAAAAACCCCAAGCCCACCACCCCAGTCATCTTAATCCATGCCTGGCACTGTTTCTCCGAAGCACACATAACTTTAAAAAGACATCGGCTTACGTGTCATCTAGAAGCAGCCATGCGCTCTTTATTATCAGCTTAGTGCATCTGAACACTTTACTTGATGACTTTATTAGCTGTCACCTTACAGCATGTGCAATCATCCCTCTGTATCTATGGGGTATTGGTGCCAAGACCCTGGTGACAACAGTTCGAGTCAGAGTCTCCTGGGAGGGCACAGGATAGGCAGAGAACTCACACATAGCCTTTTGTATCATCTTCTCTGCCCCATTATCCAGGGACCCATGCAAAAAACACTTTACTGCATCTGTTTACTGAGATAGTAATTTTTCTTTTTAGAGACAAGGTCTCACTATGTAGCTCTAGCTGGCCAGGAACTCACTATGTAAACCAGGCTGGCCTTGAAATCACAGAGCTCTTCTGCCTCTGCCTCTCCAGTGCTGGAATTAAAGGCATGTGCCCTATATGCAACCCACAGATATAGTTGTTTGTTTGTTTGTTTTTTTTTGCATAAAGGGTAGCACTGCCCTGGGGATTGAATCCACAACTTGGCTCATGCTAAGGACATGTTCTACCACCTACCTACATACTATCCCCCAGCTTGTAATTTTCTTCAAAACTGTTTTAATCTGCAGCTGGTTCCATCTATGGATGCAGAGCCCCTCGACATAGAAGGCCAACCACACTTTCAATACAGACTCATCCACTCTGCTTCCTGACCTAGCTCGAAGCTCCACTGATTTTCTCAACCCTTCTGTTGCTATTCACTGATGTCTGCCCAGGATCGGGAACACAGCCAGGAACTCAGGTGTCCATGGTGACACCTGTGAGTCGGTAAATAAATGGAAGACTGTCCTGGAGATACACCAACTGTCTCTCCCACCCCCAGAAAGACTTTCTAGGTCAAACCTTCTCTATCTTTGCTCCCTATCAAGTTCCTCCTGGAAATCTGTGCCCTCACCTTTTGTTCTCAGGGTAAATGGAAGCCCTAATAAGAGGCCAGTCAACCTCAAGGTCACATCCATTAAGGCGAACACCCTCCTCCTTCCCCTTACTTACAGCCGGTTGTCAGCTGTGCCTTGGACCAATCTCTTCCCCTTGGTCCCAACTCTCAACCTATTTATATGTTCAGGCTGGTCCCCTCCTTCCAAGACATCTCTCTTCACTGACAAGCTCAGCCTTCACTGTCTCACCCCAATCCACGACACTATGCCTTCCTGGCTCCCAAGTTCAGGCCACCAGCATCCACCATGCAGTAAGCCACCAGAAAGCTGCATCTCTCTCTCTCTCTAGATCATTTACAGTTTAGACAGGGGTTGCTCCTCTCTTTGGAAATGCAGTCAGTCAGCTCTTGGTACTCTTGTTCCAAATTCCAATACAACAGCCTCATCAGACTGAAATTATCAAGAAAAAAAATTTCACCTGCACTGAGCCTACACACGCAGCTGTTCGTATAACTGTATTCGGTGTTAGAAGTCACCTGGGGATGATGTAAAACACACAGAAGAACGTGTAGTGCTATATTGTGCAAACCGGGTACCATTCTAGGTAATGGACTTGAGCATGAGGAATTTACTACCCATGGGGGTGTTGGAATCAGTCCCTCAGATGCCCAGGGAGGACCTTACTCTTTTCCTTTGATTTCCCTAGTATCACACAAGCCTGTTTTCCTCCATGGTGCTCACTCCCTCTGGGGCTCAACCTGCTCAGTCCTGCAGCTAATCCTGAACTGCTTCTAGGAGAAGCGGGGCCTCCTCTCCTCTCACTCCACTATCTTCCCTGGTAATCTCACCCAACTCAATTATTATCTTCTGGAGGAGTGATGACTCCCAAGATTATGTATCCAGTCCAGATATCTTTGAGCTTCTAGAATGTTTATGTCAAATGCCTTCTCCATATCTCACATCGCTCAAAGGCACTTCCAACTTTTCATGGTCCAAGATCAAAGTCATGATATTCCCTCCCAAATCCAGTCATCTTCCACCATTATCTTTTATCTACCCGCACATTCGAACTAGAAATCTGCACGTCACCTTTGCCACCTCCTCCCTAGCCCCAGCCCAGTGACCTGATCCTCCACTGGGTCCTGTTACCACCTGCAGTTCACCTGTAGTCTCTGCTGAACACACTTCTGTCTCTAGGCCAAGTCCAGCAGTCCTTACTGGTATACTGCCACAAACGTGGGCTTTTGACCCTCTGTCAGCTAGTCCAAGAGTCAAAACAGTCAGGGGTGCTCCCCCTCTGGGGCAGGTCTATTCTTCACAAACCCTTACGCTATGAGGGGTGAGACTGGCTACCTGAAGGAGTCTTGCCTTTTTCTCCAGTCCTTGGAGTCCCACAGAGCCTGCAAACCCAACCTCAAGATTATGGGTGTTGAGCAATATCATTATATGTAAACCTGGTTGTGGTGAGGCCACCTCCATGAGCTCTACTTCAAGATGGGGGACCCCAACACAAGCCTGGACTGTGGTGCACTTTCATTTCCAAGCTTGTATCTGATTTCAAAAGCAAAATCCCTCTGCAGTTGGTTTCTGTTGTTCCCAAAATTAGGGCATCCATTCTGCTGCACAGCCAGAGTGGGGCACAGAGTGGGCAAGGGAAGGCAATGCCTCTCTCATACCTGAGCTTCTGGTATGTCTGCAGTTCAAGCACGGGACTTGCCCTTTCCTAGTGACCCAGGGCATACACAGCTCATACGCCCTGACACAGTCTTCCGGAAACACCTAAGCCAGCAGCTAACTTTCCAGTGTGACGACCTCTTACCAATCTGTAGGTCACAACTCACTAGCAGGTTACTGGACCAACTTAGTGAATCATGTACAATATTTAAAAAAACAGAAGCAAATTAAGGTGTCAAAATGCACCACATATAGTAAGAATATAGTAAACTCATGATGGATGGATGGGTAGATGGACAGATCTTGGATGAATTGGAGGGAGNAGGGAGGGAGGGATGGATGGGTGAGGTATATGAGTGGGTGGGTAGATGGACAGATAAAGACAAAGTCATGATGTACTGGGACACAGTCTAAACGTGTTTCATTTGAATACTACTACATATAGTCATGGTCTCCTCTACTCTCTCACTGGGCTGGGCATACACACTGGAGTTCATTCACAGTGGCAGATGCCATGAGACACTGGTCTGACTGAGGCTAGAGAAGGAGTTATTGAAAAACTAAGGTACTGAGGGGCAGCATGGACCCTCTGCCTTATAACGAAGCTGGTGAGGGCTGAGTATGCTTTCCATGTGGAGACCGTGTTGAAGATTGAGCCTGTCCTCTCTCAGCCTGGCCTGTGACCTGAAAGGCAGGGCTCAGTGAACGATGGTTCAATGTGTGTGGTTGTGGATGAGGCTACATACCGAGGCATACCTTGTGCAAAGCTCAGCTCTAGAGGAGGGATTAAAAGCAGCCTCCACGACCCTCAACAGACCACTATCCTCAGCCCACAGGTCCCAAGTCTCCCTCTCACAGCCCACGCTCAAGCTCCCAGCCAGTCTCCTTGCCTGTACCCATATAGCTGACTCACCTTATGTCCTGTAGTCTCTGGCAGCTCAAGATGTCCCTCCCCTATTCCACCTCAGCACCTACACATGACCTGATGGTGCACCAGCCCCTTGCCCAATGAGGAGGTGCAGATAGATTGACTGACAGCAGGAGATTCCAGATCCCAGGTGGAAGCAAGAGTCCATCTGGCCTCTGTCTCCTAACCACATAGGGCCCTTGGTGACAAGGTGCAGAGAGAGGGGGACAGGCAGAGGTCAGGGAGAGGCAGTGTCTGGAGAGCAACTGCGGAGCCCCGAGCTGGCCTCCCGGAAGTAGAACATTCTTGTCTCCTCCAGAGCTCACAGTTGTCAGAGTTCTGGTAAAGGACAGGGAGAAAATTGCAGACGTGTGTGCTGGGCCCAGACGACATCCCCGCCACTGGTCTCGACTGCCCCATTAAGAGGTCTATTTGAGCTACTAAGCCTGGAGCAGTATCTCACCACGAAAATTTATGCAAATGAAATAATGAGCAATTTGAGGAAAGGAATGAAATGCTCACCAGTGATCCAAACCACCCCAGACACCAGCCAGAAGGGGTTTTCAAGTTGAGCAATCATTTAAAGACAGTTTAAAGTCACTGGCTGGAATACACACACACACACACACACACA
>LOEQ01000106.1:356736-376080 GCA_001685075.1 Bramus lutescens | reverse complement strand
TTTTTTTAGAAAAATGGCTGTAAAGGAGATTTCATCCTGGAATTGAGGAACATGGCCTTTCCTGGGGGACATGCACTTAACAAAGCTGTGGTCAGGAGACAAGTCACAGGATGCCAGGCAGACCGTGCAAAGATGAAGCCGCCGTCTTCCACACTGCTGGAGAAGCACTCTTAAAAGTACGGACTTACCCTCATCATGGAGGCCAGGGATCCTAAGTGTTTCCCCAACGTTAAGCCTGACAAGGAGAACAATCCTTTGCCTCTCTGTTGGTGTGCCATTCAGAAGGTTTCCCAAAGTCCTCCCCACCTGACACCACGCCCATTTTACCCAAGGCTGAGGTGGAACCCACGGCCTTGAACATTCTAGGGAAATGTTCTAACACCAAGCTACATGCCTAGTTTTTTGTTTGTTGGTTGGTTGGTTGGTTTCTTACGACAGAGTTTCTCTGTGTAACAGCCCTAACTGTCCGGGAACTCGCTCTGTACACCAGACTGGCCTCTGTCTTCTGAATGTTGGAATTAAACATGTGGGCTACCACCTCCCGACTGCCTAGCTGGTTTTTTGAAACAGGATCCTGCCATGTAGTTCAGTCTGGTCTCAAATTCACTGATCTACCTCCCACATGCTAGGATCATAGGTGTGAGTCACCATACCCAGCTCCAAAATCCTACAATGTATCCTGAGGTCAGTGTGGTGGTGCACAACTTTAATCCCAGCACTCGGGAGGCAGAAGCAGCTGGATCTCTTAGGTCAAGACCAGCCTGGTCTACAGGGTTCCAGGTCAGCCAGTTTCACAGTGAGACTGTCTTAAAAAATAAATAAATAACAGGAGATCACAAATAGAATCATGTGACAAGGACAGAGAAAACCTGTGGTCAAATGCTAAGTCCACAATGAAACAACTGGACAAGCGGACAAGCAACCGGAGAGAAAGATTAGAGACCATAGGCAACTATGTAATCAGTGAGACTAAGGAGTCACAGTCTACCTCCACACCTTGGATTGACACGCATTGAAATGTAATAAGAAAAACTGCAAAAATCTACTGGAAGCTGATACAAGTAAATACTTAGATCATCTTGGGACTAGGTGTCAAGGATGACACCAGCAGCAGAAACCATTAAACACATAGAAGAGGCAGGCTGGAGAGATGGCTTCCCAGTTAAAAGCACTCACAGTGCCATAAGAGGACATGGGCTCAACTCCCAGCACCCATGTGATGGCTCACAGCCACTCATAATCTCCATGGGTACCAGGCACAGTAGCAGACATGCACACAGCACACATATATGCATGCAAGGAAACACTCATACAAAAAAAAAGGTTTTTAATGGGCTTTCTGTTGGGTCCCCAATTCCTACTTAGGGATTTTATTCTAAGGGAACTCTGAGAATAATGCAAAGACACAACAAAGCTTGCAGTAGGAAAAAAAATCCACTCCAAATAGAATCAGCTAATTGGTACAAGAATACTTCCATGAAACAAAACGCTACACAGCCCCCAGAAATCTGCAAAGCAGACAGTTCAGCAAGATGAAACACAGTGTGTGTACTAAGTTCAGAGTAGCAGGGCTGCACAGGCGGGAGGCACACAGAGACGGCTCATTCCGGCACTGGACAGGCCAGGAATATTAACAGGGTCAAGACCACTGCATAATGCTCCTGACCTTGTCCTCTACCCTACTTTACCCTCCCTTGCTTCCACTCACAACAGCTTTCTTTGCCTTTGCAACATAAGAGATACAACACAGCAGTTTGATCAGAAACAAAAGCTCAATTCTGAGGTTCTAGAATATCGCCCACTCTTACCTTGGTATCTAATGCCAGCCCTCCAGATCCAAACTCCCCTGGTCAAACTCCCTGCTCCCCCTTTTGTCTGCTCAGCGGTGTCACCAAGAAATAAAAGCCATTTGTCCGATCTCCAAGATTCCTATTCAAGTCACTTTGACCAACACTGTTCAGAACTCGGGGCTTTGAGAGTAGAGGTGTTGCTTTAAAACAGCAATTCTGGGGCTGCTGACGCAGTCCAGTTCACTGACTGCTTGCCTAGCATGTGCAAAACCTTGGGTCTCATCTCATCCCTAGAACTGCACCACCAACCAAGTTCGATGGTGCACACTCATAAGGCCAGTGCTGGGGAGGTGGAGACAGGAGGATCAAAAGTGAGAGATTACTTTAGGATAAAGAGTGAGTTCATGACCCATCTCAAAAAGATTGGTAGGCGATAGATAGACAGACAGATAGATAAAGACAGATTCTCTAATGAACTCCCTAAACCTCAAAACTCATGCAGACAGAGAAGGGAAATATCCTGCTGGTACCCACTCTATCCTATTCAGCCCTTTCACATGCAGAGGGACACTGACAAACTAGAGGGTGTCAAGGGAGGTGACCAAGGCAGTGAGCTATCTACAAAGAGGTCCTAGGAGGACTGACCTGAAGGAGTAGGTGTGAGATCAACAGGGGAGAAAGGAAATCCAGGGCTGTTGGGTGAAAGGGTAGCTGGTCCCTAGCACCCAGGCAGTTACAACTGCCAGGGAAAAATGAGTTGAGGACCAGGGCTGCCAGCCCTGGGCTGGGGCCTTGGTGTGGCTAGCCAGCTGGAGCATTCTGCCGACCACATTCCTATGGGGTGGGGTGGGGCTTACAGACACAAAAAAGGAGTGGGAGGAAGCCGTGGGGCCTCAGCAGAGTGCGTGAGCGAGCACAAATTATCACAGCGCCAGACTAATAACAACCCAGGTATGCAGAGAACTGCACAGAGGTCCCAGGGAAAGAATGAGCACAGGGCTGAGTTGGGGGAGGGACGGCGATCACAGAGGAAGCACGCCTGGAATAGCACCAATGAGAAGATGGGGAAAGAAATGAAAAATCGGATGAGTCTCAATGCCAGATATTCTGTCAAAGGAAACATGAACTTCCCCTGTGCGTGAGGAGAGTGAAGTGGAGGGGTTCCTGACCAGGTGACAGAAGAACTTCAGGCACTAGGACTACAGTGCAATGGCCTAGGGAAAGAAGTGTCCCAGAGGAGGAAATCAGAGAGTGTAACCACTGGGAGGGCTTCATTGACCACTGGCTGTGGGAGCAGGCTCACTCTGTAGCCAGCTTGGGCTTTGTGGACTTTTAACAGACATCCAGTTCTCCACCGACCGTCGCTGGACCATTTGGTTTTCTTTCTTTCTTTCTTTGAAAGAAAGAAAGAAAGAAAGAAAGAAACTCTCTTTCTTTTTCTTTCTTTCTCTTTCTTTCTCTCTCTTTCCTTCCTTCCTTCCTTCCTTCCTTCTTTATTTTTTTCCTGTAACCACATGCTCAGCATGAAGATACAGTCCCTCTCCCCCCAAAACTTGGGATAGCTACCATGAGATAATCCTTCAAATCCCTGCTGGCTTTCTCCAGAATGTGAGGAGGGTCTCGAGGAATAGCAAAGGATCAAATGAAGCCTAAGGTTTAAGCTGGACCTGCAGGCATTAAATTCACCAAAGACAGAGGCCACCTTTGGAAATACCAAGGGATTTGGTTTGGTTATAAAAAGGCAAATGGAAAACAAAGCTCATGCCAGCCCAAGCACCACCTTAAGAGCAAGTGACATGGAAGTGACAGAGGACCAAATACATCACTGTGATACCATTGGGGGGAGGGCGCTAGGAGGATGTGGGCAGGGCAGAACTTGGTGAGTCTGGATGTTCCCAAGCAATGAATGCATCAGCCAACACTCTCTGGAGCAGTCTCTTGGAAGACAAGAATCCAAATCCAGTTTGTATACAAAATAATGTATAAGTCAATAGTATAACACATATCCAATGGTAGTCCTTATATGTGATGACATAGGTGTCAATAGACATATTCCACTCTAGCTGAATAATGAAGAGCACGTACTCATGCGCAAAGTACAATATGGTAGTTAATGGCGTAGGTAACAAATAGCTCTTACATGTATGTGGTTCTAGTTCACCACACATTTTATCACTATTTTAAGAGTAACTCCTTCTACTTAATAAAAAACAGTTCACTGTATTGTGCTGTGCTGTGCGGGTGGTAACCCAACATCCAGTGTTTACCATCTCTTGATCGTGTAGTGTTGACCTACGCTGTCCAGGTTTGGGCAAGTGCACTCTATGGTGTCCACACAACAGAGAAATGGTCTCACCCTGTACTTCGCAGCTGTCCTTGTCATTAATCCATATTCTGAGCAGCGCTGAAATGGCCCTTGGTGACCAGGCCTGCACTACAGGTGTGCCCCACTCCAGGTATTTGGAAAAGGGTCAGATGGGAGTCAGCCTGAGGTAGGATGGCAGGTGACGCACCCTCCCCCCAAACAGAACTATTTGAAGAAACTGAAGGAAATGTGAGCCACTACCATGCTCCCCCATGTTTGGCCACTTTCAAAGGTCACGCAAATCCTTCACTCAGAAAAGAGAGGCTGGTTCACAAGGCCAGGGAGTCGACAAGCAGCTCGCAGAATCTCATCTGTGAGCTTCGCTTGCAAACACTTTTAAGACCTATTTAGACAACTGAAAATGGGCAAGGCTCTGTACAGATGTTTCTTCAAGGAAGACATCCAACGGCCACCAAGTGTAAGCCAAGGTGTTGAAAAGGTGGAGAAACACCACAGTCAATCAAAAGGCAGAGTTGTCGATCTCAGCTCCAACCGATACACTCCAAACACAAGCTCCACCCCTCGGGTTCAGGGGTCCTGGCAGAAGAGGGGATGTAAAGACTGTAAGAGTCAAAGGAACAGGAAGTGAGCTGTGAGTGTGCCTCCTAGAAATGCCAGAGGCTACACCTATGGAGTCTCAATAACATGGCTGCCTAAACATGACCTGAATAAGGATGATGCCAACAGACATGCTGAGGTGGATGGGGCAGGGTGTGTCTCACAAGGCGTCAATCTTAGACAAAGAACTACAGGTGACTAAGGAATGTTAAAAGGGAAGAAAGAATCTTCCCCCCAGAGAAGAGCATGTCAGGTAGTTACCCAGTACCAAACGATCAGCGTTGAAAACATTCAAACAAGCAACATTATACAGAGAGAGCATACTTATGTATTTAGCAATATGTATGTGTGTGTGTGTGTAAAAATAATTAAAGAAAAAGAGGCTATTCATTTGAAAGAGAACAAGGAGGAGGAAACCTGGGAGGATTTTGAGGGAGGAAAGGGAGGGGGAAATGATAAGCTATAGGTTTAGTTTCCTTTGCCAACAGGGAAATGCAAATCAGGGTGACAGTGCTACCAGTTCACACCTTGCATAACAGTGAGAGGAAAATAACCCAGCCACAGCGAGGACGAGGGTGTGGAGAAACTAGACCCTCGTGCATTACCGGTAGGAATATAAAGCAGTTGAGCCACTTAGGAGAGCAGCCTGGCAGTTCCTCGTAAGGTTAAATAAATACCAAGTGATTCTGGATGCATTCCCCAGGAAAACTGAAAACATGTGCCCACATAAAGGCCATGTACACAAATGTTCAGAGCAGCCTCATCCATCTAATATAAACAACTCAAACTGCTCCTTGGCTGATAAGTGGATAAAAACAAAATATGGTATATCCCTACAATAGAATATTACTGTGCCATAAAAATGAATAAAGGCCTGGTATGTTAAATGCAGACAAACCTTGAAAACATGATGTTTAAAGTCACCAATCACAGAAGGTCACATTGTTATGAAATGTCCTAATCCATAAAGACATAAGTAGATTAATGACTGCCAAGGGGTGGGACAGGGTAGGGGTAATGGGGAATGACTGCTGATATATACAAGGCTTATTCAAGGGTGGTGGAAAGCGGCTGCATAACTCTGGATATAAGAAATACCACTGAACTGTCTACATGGTTAATTACATAGCATACAACTTGTCTTTCCCCTTTTATAGATAAAGAAACTGAGGCACAGGACGACTCAGTAACTGGCCCAAATCACATACATACCTGGAGAATACAGTGGTCAGGTACTGTGGCCCTACGGTCCTTGATGTCCTACCCTACACAAGCTATGGTCCCTCTGGGTTTCCACCATGCATGGCACATAAAGGGGCAGACCTTAGCCCTCTCATTCCTTTCCAAGGGGACACGGACAGACAAGACAGTTCCCTCTTTCCAGCTGTGAACTTCAGGTAAAGATCATGAGGACATAGCCCCACATAGATGGGACCTCCAGGAAACAATTCCCTTAGTTGTCCTTAGGCAAAGCCAGGAGCCGGTGGCTCAGTGCCAGTATGAATGTCCTGGTGCTGCTAAGGCTCACAGCATCTCCAGCCACCCCACTACCATGACCCCATGCTCCATCGCTTGGCCCTTTCCTTGGATACAGACCATCCTTCATCGTCTTCCTTCCCACCCCTGAAGCCTCCCAGGCAGCATCTAGCTTAGCTCCCGATGACAATCTGCTTTATGTCCTCAGCCTCCCTGCCCCACCCCCTGGCTTTCTCTGTTCGCATGCTATTTCCTCAGCCGCGGTATATTTTCCTATAACATCATGTCTGGTCCGGGAGGTCCTAAAAGCACTCCTTCCCTCTGCAGGGATTCCCTCCTCCACCCAGCCCCAGCTCGGTCATCTCAACCCCTCCCCACCCCATTCACAGGGGGTCAGAATGCACACTCTCACAGCTGCACCCCAGTTCCTCAGCCACAGATCATCTCTGACAACAGACAAGACACCCTCATCAGATGGATAAGATGTACTTACAACTTAAAAAAGATTAAACCCCATACATGTACCTGAATAGCGAGATCGCTCCTACCTTCTACTTCTTGGCTGCCTTCAGAATACCTTTCTCAGAGTATTTTTCTGGAAAGAAGAGGAACTACATCATCTCTGGGAAAGGGCAGTTGGGCCCCAAACAGCACAAACCGGACAGTGCTGAGAAACCATTGGAAGCTGACCTCCCCGGGCCTTCCAGAGTGACAATGAGAATGTGATGGGTGGGAGCGATTGCTGGCCATGATTTCCTAGCAGAGGCATGCATCAGGCAGCCCCACATTCTCCAGCAAGCTCGGAAAAGCTTTATAAATGAGATGGGGAGCAGTCAGCAAGATGAGAGAGGAGAATGGGACACGAGGGACTGGGGGCTGGGGAGGAATCCCCTACCATGGTAGCTATCTCAACAGCCTGCGGGCAGCTAGCAGGGCCTCCGAAAGCCTGGCTGACAGGGTGCAGGCCAAAACTGCGCGCTCCTTATGGTAGTTTTCCACCCTGCATGCCTACCAAGAAAGAGTGTCTGCCCCCTTGGGTGTTCTGTAGACCCACCTGCCCCTGGATGTGGGTTGAAATGGTTTGCCCTTCCATGACAACAGAGCCCCTGGCCACTTGTTGGAGCCATGTGCTCAGTTAACCAAACATGATGACGAGGCTCACAGGAGGCTCTCCAGCCTCTCGAAGCTTCCATAATCTGCCCCATGGAGAAACAAGCGCAGAGGTTGAAGGAAAGGGGCTACCACCCTCTGTTCAGGTTTGTTTTGTTTATGAGAGGAAAATTCTCCCACTGTTCACAGAGATGGGCTCACACAATCCTTCCTCCCAAACTTGGAAGACGGTGAGTGCTAGGCTCTGATACACTAGGGTAGACCAAGAGCGGTAAACTCCATGCAGAGCTGGCAGCCTGGGTCTGTTCGTTGTTTCTGGGGGCTGTGGCTTCAGGAAATGTCAGAACCTTGTGTCACCAGCCCCGGGTGGAAGAATGAGTCAGGGCACTGATCTTGGCTCCTGCCTGTTTGTTGCTTCCCTTCTGAGGCCACCAAAGCATGTCTGAAGCTGGCTTTCACATCAGCGTCCGTGGGGCACACAGGGGGGAATGACAGCATCCACAGCACTGCTAGGTCCCTCTCCTTGGCTGCGATCTGTCCAGCTCCTGGGGCCTCGTGTGGACAGGGGAAGCTCTGAGATGGAAAGCAGATAACAGGTCCATGTGACGCCTGCATATCCCGGAGCGCTGGGGTTGTGCGCCATGCATTATGAGGCTCAAGATGACCTCTGTTTCTTTCCAGCTGGCCCACCTCAAACTCAAAAGAGTTTGTGAACTGCCTTGAACTTGTAGAACCAGCCTCAAATTGCTTCCTGAAGTGCTGTGACGAATGCGTCCGAGTTCTTTAGGTGTTCTTTTCTCTACCTTCAGGATACCTCAAACTTGCTGGAAGGGCGTCAAGTTGGATCCCCATTGTATAGCAAGGGGCTCCGGTTCCACAGTCAACTCATCTACCCAAGGGAAATGCAGGGAACATCTCCCCCACATTTCTTAGAATGTCAAGTTATAGAAAATGCAAGGACTGCCTTCGGGGGCCCTTCAGGGTACACCATGATTTCATGTTTAAAACTGCAATGCAGGTGAGACCAGTAACTATGAGAGAACTGGGGAGGAAGAAGGGCCCAGGAGGTCATCATTTGTCTCCACTTTATTTTTTTTAACTTAAAAAACCAGACACTATTCAATCAGATGCATTTATATTTTTCATTGTATTTTTTGGGGTGTGTGTGTGTGTGTGTGTGTGTGTGTGTGTCATTGTGCACATGTCACGATGCACATGTTGAGGTCAGTGAACAATTTATGGGTTCAGCTCTCTCCTTCCATCATTTGGCTCCTGGGGATCAAACTCTGGCTGTCAACTTAGTGGCAAGACCTTCACCTGCTGAGATACCTGGTCCACCTTAGAGGACCCATTTTTATCTTTGCAAAGCAACTTTATTACCCCAGAGCCATGCTAGGGATTGAACCCGGGGCCTCACACCGCTAAGCAAGCACTCTACCACTGAGCTACATCCCCAGTCCTTAATCTGACTTTCACTGCCTCCGTAAATGCTTTATCAGAGTCACACAGATCTCTTCTAAATAAATACATATGCATTTTTAAAAGAATTAAAAGAACACCATTTTAAACCCTGCCTTTCCTGTCTTACTCCTTTTAAGTCAAGAAATAATTCACAACATCTGAATAGCTGAATCACACATATTTCATTTTATGGCTATATTAGAGTCGACTTAACTACGTTCTCCATTGCTGGACACTTTTGCTGTTACATAAACCATGCCTCAATGAATATGCTTTCCTTTTATATGTTACTGGGGATGGGACACAAGGTCTCATGAATTCTAGGCAGGCACTCAATTACTAAGCTACCCAGGCCAATATCCCCTAAGAGCCACCTCTTGCTGTATGCTCCACAGGTATTGACTGGGCATTTACCACCTCTAATTCTCAGTATTCTTGGTGAGCTCATCTCTACTGCCATCTCGCCCCACCGCCATCTTGCCCCACCGCCTTTAGTCTTGGGCCTCTCCAGAGAAACCTCTGCTTCTACTGCAAGAGGCTGCCAATCTTAGGACATTTTCTCCCCAATCCTGCTCTATAATCACTTTCAGAAGAGGGTTCTTCCAGCTCCAGCTGGCTCTCATTATTCGCCGTAGTGACAGTCCATAAAGTTGCTGTGAACACCGAGTTACAGACTACCCACCATTGCTCTGAAGAGAAACACTGGGTTAAGTTCCTGAGAGCCTCCGGTTGCAACATTTTTGCAGATGGAGACACAGTCTTGTCCACTGAGCTTGTGTTAAAAGACGCCTACTTAACACACACAGCTGATTCCTCAGCACTGAATTCCAGGCCCTCAGCACTGTAAGCTATGCCTAAAACAAAGTGAGATCCAACACCTACATTTCTCTGAAAGACACACCACTTCAGGTCACTAGATATGCTCAAGTGCCATCTAACACAACAAAACCACCAAGGGGAAAAAAAGGCAGCAGAATGTGAAAACACAGCAGCAGGGAGACTGTGAAGAGAACACTTGTTTACAGTCTGAGCTCAAACGTGTTTACAGTGTGGGCCAGAGACAAGAGCATCTCCTCATTTGACCTCGCTTGGGAACGTGAACATGCCATGACTCAAATCTTTCACCTCTTGGCACACGTTGTTGTAAACACGCAGGAGAGGGCATATTTATTTGGGGGCGGGGGGAGGGTTACACATAAATTTTAGCAAGTAGATGAATGTGCCAATGTGGTACTCACAGATGGTGAAGGTCAATGGTCTTCTTCCTGCCCTTGGTCCTGCTGGTTTCTACGGGCCTTACTAACTGACTTACTTGCTTATCAGCAACCAGCCCTTGATCCTGCTAAAGGTTCCCTTCTCCCAGGGACAATCACAAGCACAGCTCCACAACAGGCAACAAGTTGGTGGCCAAAAGGAGGCGACTGCCTGCTTCCTCAAGATATGGACTTGATTTTAAAAAAAAAAAATGTGAAAAACCGCAGTTCCCAATATGCACAAGCTTCCTGCACCTCAGAATATACTGCCCTTCCCAGAATTCATTCCCCTCATTTACAGCTCATGCCCATCCCCCAACACCCATGCCAGGCTTTTCCTTTCGCTGCCTGAGACATGCGGTGTGTTGTGATAAGAATATGACTCTTCCCTCTCCCCGCAAAATGGGTCCACAACCTAACATCCAATTCCTGCAAATGTGACTTTATTTAGAAATAACATCTTTCCAGATATAATTTATGGCTCTTGATTGAAGCTAATCTTAGACTTCAAGTGGACATTAAACCAATAACCAATGGCAGAGAAGGAGATGGCATGAGGCCCTAGTGACCTGCCACCCAGCCAGTGCTGCTAGCAGCTGCGAGGGAAGATCCCCCTCAGAGCCTAACGCACCATTATGACTGAAAGGCTCCCAAACTGTGAGAAATTAAAACTGCCATTGTTTTCAAAGGCCACCCAGTTTGTGGTCATTTGTTGTCACAGTCCTAGAAAGCAAATATACCTAGGTAGACAAAGAACGTGCTGCTCTTCACACCTGGAAACACCTACAGGGGGTTCACTAGCACAGAACCGAGAGTCTGAATTAGGTTGCACCTGATGGGTGCAAGCCTCTGATCCCTTGAGAATTCACATGAAGCAAAGATCGTATCAGAGGATGTGAATAACCGCAGGGAAAGGACTCAGACAGACTGGGAAAGATCTCCAACAACAACAGCAACAAAAGTAAGACACACATCCAAGTAGAACACGCATGTGTGCACGAACACACACAGAGAAAGAAATGGAAGATAAAATGTGAGACATAACAACCCAATGAAAGGCATAACTCCCTGGACAGTACAAACAATTCTGAGGATACGGATGACGGTGAGCACCAATTCCACCTTGGGAAGGTTTCCCAGAGGAGGTAACTTTGTGACCTTGGGAGATGATGGGTAGATATTAAAGACAAGTCTGAGAGTGTCTCCCATACCACCACTTCCTTGGCCATCTTGATCGAGTTCATTGATTATATTTACAAAATAATGATTATGTTCCCAAAATTAATGTGAAATAAATGAGTTGAACATTTTATACCTATCTTTCAAGACAAAATTACCAGGGAAGCAGCTGTGAATTATTTGATTAACATTCATGAGTTAGAAGATAGGAAATATTTCCCAGACTCCCTTGCAGCTAGGATCTATATGGTTTGGACTAATTAGGTTTTGATGATGGTTCGGTTCAGAGAGTGTCCCTTTCATAGGAGGATGTTGCATTAAGAGCCAGGGTTCTGGAGCTGTAAACCATTGCTTGTAACCTGCTGGCTTTTCAGTTCTTGGTGGCTTATTCTAGAGTAGTTTGGAATGTTCGTTTCTGAAAACTCTGCACAGTGTCTCCGCTTCACTCTTTCAAGCAATTCTCATAATTACCTAAACCCCTTTTCAGGGAGTTGAGAAAGGGTCTCTCTGTGTAGCCTTGGCTATCTTGGAACTCACTCTGTAGACCAGACTGGCCTCCAACTCACAGAGACCTGCCCACCACCCAGCAAATTATCTAAACTCTTAATCGCAGTCCACACACTCTGAACTAGCAGATTCTGTTTTCTGCACTCCAAAATCCATACCTGTATTAGGTCCTTGAAGGTTTGTACCAAGCCCACAATCTTCCTTTACACTTTTTTCACCACATGGGTCCATATCTCCTGAGCTAAGATTCCTTACCACAAAGATGAAACCATATTTGATAAGTGAATGAATGCTCCAATGAATTAATAAGTTCCAACCATTTACAACATGTAAAGAAAATTTAGGGGGCTGGAGAGATGGTTCAGCAGTTAAGATCACTAACTGCTCTACCAGAGGACCCAGGTTCAGTTCCCACATGGTGGCTCACGGCTGTCTGTAACTCCAGTTCTGGTGGACCCAACACCCTCACCCAGACACATATGCAGGCAAAACACCAATGCATAAAATTTTAAAAGCATTTTTAAAAAATTAGAGAGCATTATCCAGAGAGAGAGAGTAGGCCAAGTTATCAAGTGTTTCCCCCTAAAGAACCAGACAGGTATTTGCTGCTTCGAAGATACATACAGGTTTTGTCACAATGTCGCAACACTGAACAGGACTGTGAATTGGGCATGGCTGCGTATCAATAAAGTGTCATTAACAAAAAGCAGGTGACTGGCTTGATTTTGTTCATGAACCAGAGTTTGCCACCGTCTGCCTACCCTAGGCTAAAAGTGTAACAAACCAACCATTGAATGACCTCCACCTAAGAAAACCTTCAAAGAGGTCAACTACACTCTGGGCCTTCATGCCCAGTTCTCAGCTGTACGAGTTGGGGGTCTAATGTAGTAGCTCCATGTCCATGTGGCTTTCCTCCTCAGCTTGCTCTTGGTCCTAACTGGGGAGTGAGCACCCACATGTATTTTGCAATAGCAATAAAATAACATTTTATCTGCCCATCTAAAATTCTTTGCTCCCAACTGGCTGAGACACAAAGAATTCCCATTTCAGCCTTTAATTAAAATGTAATTAAAATGCATATGGAAACTTAAGTGGACGCAGATTCTAGTGTTTGTGTTACAAAATGTCTTGAAAAGCTTTGACATGTGGTAATAATAGCTAAACAAATTTGGCACCTAAAAGATAACTTCTGCCCCAGAATCACAGAATCTAGGGTGTCACAAATAGAAATTATATTAGCATTTTACCCAGGGCAGTAAGTGCAAATATGTGAGAGGCTAGCATCATGTGGCCACCTTCCCAAATGCCATCCTTTCTTTCTTTCATTTGGAAGCACTTACTTCCCCATGTCTCCAGCTCCTTAAGCTTCAAGGGACCGGTGTATGAAGGTAAGAAAAATACACGATGCGAGTGTCATGATCTCCTTACAGGACCGGCACTGAGATGCTGACAACACAACAACAAACTGCTTATTAGCATGAGGGACCAGAGAGCTGCTCAATCCATGGGCTGGAGAGACGGCTCATAGTTAAGAGCACTGGCCATTCTGGTCGCTCTTCCAAAGGACTTGCATTCAGTTCCTGGCACCCACATGGCAGTTCACCACTCTCTTGTAACTCCAGGTTCAGGGGATGTGACATCCTTACACAGACATACATGTAGGCAAAACTCCAATGCACATTTTTTAAGAAAGAAAGAAAAACAAGAAAGAACCAAACCCAGAGCCTTTAGGCCATTGAGCTCACTGTGTCAGCTGGGAGGCGGGGCTACTCCAAAGTTCTGCCATCTAGCTATGAAAATGCCCTTTGCTTGTTAGTGTTTTGTCATTTGACATAAGTTAGGGTCATCCTAGAAGAAGGGATCTTAATTAAGAAAATGCCTCCATAGGCCTGGCCTGCAGGCAAGTCTATATAGGCCATTTTCTTTATTGATGATTAATGTAGGAGGGCCCAGATCACTGTGGGTGGTGCCAATCCTGGGCTGGAGGTGCAAAGTACTACAAGAAAGCAGGCTGAAGCTCAGTAGTGGGGGTGCACTTGGAAGCAGAGGCAGGAGGATCTCTGTGAGTTCAAGGTCGCATGGTCTACAAAGCAAGTTTTAGGATAACCAAGGCTACACAGAGAAACCCTGTCTCCAAAAAAGGAAGGAAGAAAGGAAAGAAGGAAGGAGGCTGAGCAAACCAATAAGCAGCATCCCTCATGGCTGCTGTACCAGCTCCTATTGCCAGGTTCCTGCCTTATTTGAGTTCCTGCTCTGACTTCCCTGGAAGATGAATTACAAGCTGTCAGATGAAATAAACCCTTTCATCTCCATATTGGTTTTGGTCATGGTATTTTGTTTTAGCAATCGAAACCCCAAGGCATTCCCCAAAGATACAAAATGCAAATAAAATTCAGCCAGGCATAAATCCACAGGCCCGGTGAGACAGTGTGCTGAAAGTCCCACCTGTTCAATGTACCACCTACGTGACCACAGATAAGTCACCTGCCAACTCTGGATCAGGAGAGGTGGCCCACTCAGGCAACCTCCAGCTTCAGTGCACACAGAAGTCAATGGAGAATCCCGTTGAGATGCAGAATCAGGCACAGGGTGGTGAGGACCCAAGAATCCACAGTCAGCAAGCTCAAGGTGATGTCCTAGTTAGTCCAGTAGATCACACTTTGGATGGAGATGATCTGTTTGGTACCCCACCAGGAGAGCCTGATTTGATCAAAGCAGGACATGTGACTCATGGGCCTGCGTCTTCCTTCTCACTCACCCCCACCTCCATCTTTGAGCCTCTTTTCCTATCCTACTGCAAGTTAGGGAGGGAGAAGTTTCCCAGTTCCAGAGGTAAACTGGCCATTCTTTATCAACAGTGTGGAGAGACAGCGCAAGAAAGAGTAGGATGGAGCCAGCAGCTCTCTAGAAAGCAAGTTCCTTCTGTGAGCAAACCCACATCTCAGCATGGCATCATCAGCCCACACCTGCTCTTCCCACAGAAACCAGGCACGATAATCACAAACGCTGAAGAACTCCCACACTTGGAGAGGTGTCTAACAATATCATCTCAACAGGAAGGATTATGCTGGGTTAATGACTCCTCTGATATCTACCTGGGAACTTTAATTTTTCCTCAGTTCCTAAATGTCCCTAAGTTTCCAGGGCTGTCACCATTCATACACAAAAGTTCCAAATATCTTTTTTTAAAAAATGCATGGTGAGTGGGGCTGAGACTGGGGGATTGGAATTGGAGGAGAGGATGGAGAGTGAAGATCTNGGGCTGGGAATGCAGCTCAGCGGACAAAGTATTTGCACAGCACGCACAATGCCCTGGGTTCAGTCCGCAGCACCACGTCAGTGAGTGTGCTATCACACGACTGCAATCCCAGCACTCAGGAGGTGAAGGCAGAAGGATCCTCAGTTCAAAGTCATCCTCAGACACATAGCAGGTCTGAATTCAGCTTGGATCACAGGAGGTGCTAGAGAGAGGAGTGGTGGGGAGAGGGAGAAAGAGAGACTGCGCACACAGAGGCAACAGGCCGCCTAATGGAACGAGCAGTGTATGGCCAATGTGGTGAGGAAGAAAAGCCAGATCTCCTTGAACAGGACAGCCAGAGTGGCCAGAGCTGACCCAGTGGTTGTCCCTGGAAGCCTGGGCTGAGGTGTAGTATGGTCTTTTTTAAGTTTTCTCTAAAGGTCGGGTACTGAGGGCAGCTCTCTGGACATATCCTTGATGGCCAGAGTAAAACATCAGCCTTCCCTCTTGCGATATGGTCTCTTAGTTGACCCCACAAAGCCAGAGAGCTCCTGCTCCCACAGTCACCCCCACCCTCCCCACTCAGAGGCCTGGCACAAGAATGCCCTCAGTATACAGGAATTCAACTTCGCAATGTCCAGCAGGCAGCTCAGGGCTATGGTCCCAGCCTCTCACTGAGAAGGACAAAGCCCGGGGGGAAGCCCTGCCCTTCCACTGGCCAAGTCACCTCCCCAGCTCCAGCAGCTGGCAGTGATGCTGTTTGAGTTCAGAACACGGGCAGAGCTGAATGTCCTGGTGTTAGCATCTAGGCAGCCAGAGAGGCCAGGCTCCTTTAACTCCGAAGTCAGTATGGGTTATACACACTCATTTTGTATGGCATTCCACACCAGAGCACCGGATTCTGCAGGCCATCCATTGGCCTAGTAGGTCTGGATGGATGGATACCTCCCAGGCCCTTAGTGGGTCCTTCCTCTTCAGAGCTTCTGGTTTGGGCTCCCATGTGGCACTTGCTGTTGGAGCTTTTCTCTAGTCTATGCTGTCCTGTCTCTGACTCCTGTGTATATTATCATTTGCCATCATGAATATTTTTATGGTCAAACATATACAAGAACATTTACCATCTTAACCATTTCTAAGTGTCCAGTTCAGTGGCATTATGCACACTGACACTTCAATACAGTCACCTGCATCATCCATGCATAGAGCTTGTCTTCCAGAAAATAAAACTCTGTCCCATGATCCACTAACACCCCATTTCCGCATCCCACCAGCAGTCTCTGGCAACCACCTAGGATGCCTACTTTCTCTCTTTGGTAGATTTCACGAAAGTGGACTCTGAAGGCCATTGTTCTCTGGTGACCAGCCAGCTTTTTTGACTTAGCAGAATGTTTTGGGGTTAGTTCCCACTATAGCATGCATCAGGACCTTCTTCCTTCTACATTCTTAAACATAATGTGCATTGGTACCTCATTTTGATTATTTGGTTACTATCTATGGACACTAAGGTTGTTTCTACTTCTGGTATTGTGAACAGGATGCTATGGACATACGGGTATGTAAGTATGTAGCTTTTGGTTTGGGTGAAGACATAGAACTTTGTCTTTTAATTAAAGTGTGTGATGTGGAGGGGGGAGAGAGGGAGAGAGCAGGTACCACTGGAAGACAGGATGGGGCATCAGATCCCCCGGAGCTGGAGTTACAGGTGGTTGTGAGCTGCCTGATGAGGATGCTAGGAACTGAACTCAGGTCCTCCACAGGACCTGTGTATGCTCTTAACCAATGAGACCTGTGTCCAGCCTCCACCTTTCAACTCTTGGTTGGCATATAAATTTGTCAGGAAAGTAATCACCAGGTGTACCACTCAGAGACCTTTCACAAATGGAACACATCCACGGGAATTAGCATCGAGTAAGAACCAGAACCCTAGACTGGGGTAGACGTGTAGCTCAGTGATACAGCTTTCACCTGCATGTCCAGTGCCCTGAGTTAAACCTCTACTATCCCCAGCCAACCAGGGAAACAGCATCTCCTACAGCATACACGAGCTTTGCCTGTCTTCACACTTTATACAAAAGAACCACACAGCCTGTATCCGGCTTCTTTTACTCCACATGGCTAGGTGAATCAAGTGTGATATGTCTTGTAGATTATATACACTGGCTCATTCTGTACGGAACTCCTACATGATATGCTGTCATATCATATAGGTATCTTCTTGTTGTGTTGTTGAAATGCATGTATAGCTAGTGTCATATATACAATTGCCACAAACACTGCAGTATATGTCTCTGAGAAGCACACATTCACGTTCCGGACAGATACATATCTAGAGGTGGGGATAGTACAAGCTATTTTCCCAATATGGCCTGGCCAGTTTATACTACTTCCTTCGATGCAGTTCACGGGCACTTGGTATACTCCATCCGTTTTCATTTCAGACACTCTGGCAGTGCCTTGTGACTTGAACTTAAGTTTCTCAGATGACTAATGAACCTGTGCACTTGGTCAGGTTTGTAATTCCCTTCTATGATTTAGACACAGGTTGCAAAATTCTAACAAGACAGCAAAGAGCAGGGACTTGGATGTCTTCTAACTGCTGTAGCATCCCGAACATGCCCAGCTAGGGCTCTGGGTGGAAGCAGGACTGAGCTGTTACATAAGATGAGGTTAATTCTCCATCCACCTGGCCAGGTTGCTGTCAGGGTCCTTGGAGCGGATCAGACACAGCTGGCCTGCTCCTCGCTCACTGTGTTTGCTTATAACAATGTCCCGGGGATCAGGCCTTTTGCCAGGAGTCTCAGATGTCACTGGGTTGGCAGTGCCTGATGTAAAAAGCCAACAATGCCATAAATACAAATGTGCAATTCTTTAGAACAACAAGTTCTTCTTCAGGACACACACCACAAACAATTCAGAGAATTCCGCTGTCAGTAAAAGAACAGTCACCCATGTCTGGTCTTGTTCTGAGGCTCCTCAATCAACTCCTGAACGAGACCCAATCCTTTAGTCCACTCAAACTCAACTGGACTCCACACAGTAATACTTATTGAGGTCCTACTAGGGGCTCACAGTCATAAAGGTCATTTCTAGACCTCAGACAGCTTGCATCATCTATGAACACAGGACGACAGAACGCTACAAACACCTTCAGTAAGCATTGAGCACAATTGCAGGCAGCACACAGGACACTTCCTGGAAAGGAAATACCTAGTTTTAGAGGATTCGGGAAGCTTCACAGATGATGAGGAGTTTGATGTGGGCTCTAAGAAACAGCTAGCAGTCAGCAGCTGGTACGGAGGCCTCCAGAAAGTGCAAACGAACTGAAAAGAACTGTCTGGGAAAGTTGCAGCCTAGCAATAGGGCAACAGCAACAGGATGCTACCTCTTAGGATGACAGAAAAAAATCAACCTCCGGATTTAAAACCAACAATACTCTTTAGATCAAAACAAAACAAGACTACCAAGTATGGTGGTGTATGTTGGTATTCCAGCACTCTGGAGGTAGAGACAGGAGGTCTCTGGGAACTGCAGGTCACGCTCAGTTACAGAGAGAGTCTGGGGCAGGCTTAGAGTGGTGGTTTGAGTAAGAATGGACCCTATGAGCTCATATGTTTGAAACTCTGGTTCCCGGTTACTGGAACTGTTAGGGAAGGATTAGGAAGTATGGTCTTACTGAAGAAGGTGTGTCACTGGGGGTGGCCTTTGATGTTTCAAATGCCCATTCCAGGCTCAATTTCTCTCTCCTTCTCCTTCTGTCTCTCTTTGCTTACAACTTGCAGGACAAGATATGAGCTCTAGCTACTTCCTGCTCCATGCCTGCCTGCCTCCCCACCATAATGGAAATGGGCTAACCCTCTGGAACTGTAAGCAAGTCCCCAGTTAAATGCTTTCTTTTATAAGCTGCTTTGGTCTTGATGTTTCATCATACCAACTCAACAGTAACTAAGACACCTGGACTACATGAGATCCTGCCTCGCAAATTAAAAATAAATAAAACCTGAAAGCCAGGTGTGATGGCACAAGCCTTAATCTCAGCACTTAAGAGTTGTGGGGAGTTAGAGGTCAGCCTGGGTTACACGGGAGCCTGTCTCCAAACAAATACACAAAACCCCAAACACCAAAACCCATAAATACAGTTAAAAAGGCAAACACCACACTGGAGGGGGGGGGGAATCACCACACAGTACCAAGTTGCGATGAATGGAATTGTGGGTTTACAGCTTCATGATGGAAAAAAAACCAATATACACTGAGAAGACACAGTTTGCATTTTGAATTTGGATTTCTTCTTCCTGAGCTAGTGAGGGTAATAATAATAACAATAAAAAAGTAATGTATACTCGGCAGTGGTGGCACGCCTTTAATTCCAGCACTCGGGAGGCAGAGGCAGGTGGATCTTTGTGAGTT
>LOEQ01000106.1:294446-330833 GCA_001685075.1 Bramus lutescens | reverse complement strand
CAAAATCATAGAAGAAAACTTTCCCAACCAAAAGAAAGATATGCCTATGAAGATACAAGAAGCTTACAGAACACCAAATAGACTGGATCAAAAAAAAGTCCCCTCGCCACGTAATAATCAAAACACTAACCATAAATAATAAAGAAAGAATATTAAGAGCTGCAAAGAAAAAAGACCAAGTAACATAAAAAGGCAGACCTATCAAAATTACACCTGACTTCTCAATGGAGACAATGAAAGCCAGAAGGTCCTGGTCAAGTGTTATGCAGACATTAAGAGATCATGGATGCCAGGCTGGGCATGACAGCAAACACCTTTAATCCCAGGCTCTCTTTGCGTGTGAGGCCAGCCAGTCTAGTTTGTACCAAGTTCCAAGCCAGCCAGGGTTACATGGAGACCCTGTCAATAAACAAATAAAGTTGGAGCTCTACAGAGAAAGACACCCAGTGTTAGCCCCTGGCCTCCTCATGAACACAGGCACATACTTGAACGTGTACACACACACACACACACACACACACACAATGGCTATGATTATAGCAGCTGTGGAGGCAGGGAAGGCCTGTCCAAGTGAGGCATTTGAATCTAAACCTAAAGCACAAGAAAGAACCAGGCAAAGAAAGAGAGAAGAGGCACAGGCAGAAGCTCGGGGAGTGGGGCCAACAGAATGGCAATATGGATGCAAGCACGGCAGGACAGGAGCAGCGGCAGGTACAGGGGCAGGTACAGGGGCTATTGTTTCCATCAGTCTTCTGGAAACGGATCCAACCAGGGTGCAAGTGAAGCCAGGAGGCCAGGGAGGGGCCCCCACAGTGGTCCAGGTGAACAGTGATGGTGGCGGTTTGGGATGTCATAAAACAGACTCAGTGTGAGAGTACTAATCAGATTCAGGAGTGAGCTGATGGGAGGTGGGGGTGGGGCTAGATGGACTCCCCTAGCACTGGTCCAGGCAGCTTGAGGTGCCCATTAGACATCCAAGAAGTGGGAAGTGGTGACTGGTGGGATCTGGCCCAAGTGAGAGACTGGGACCAGAAGTCAAACTGTGAGTCTTTGCATGGCTTCATGGAAAATGAAAGGAGTGGAGCAGGCGGAGTGAGAGACAGGAGAAGCCTAGGGAGAGTTCTACCAAGTGGGGTCAGAGAGAAGGGGCCAGGCCACACAGAAGCTGTGAAGGGAGCAGATAAATGAATGGTTGGTAGGTGAATGATTAGGTAAGAGGGCAGATGGCTAGATGGGGAGAAAGATGGATGGGTGGATGGGTGGATGAGAGAGTAGATGGGGAGATGGAGGGGTGGATGGGTGGATGGGTGGATGAGAGAGTAGATGGGGAGATGGATGGGTGGATGGGTGGATGAGAGAGTAGATGGGGAGATGGATGGGTGGATGGGTGGATGAGAGAGTAGATGGGGAGATGGAGGGGTGGATGGGTGGATGAGAGAGTAGATGGGGAGATGTATGGGTGGATGGGTGGATGAGAGAGTAGATGGGGAGATGGATGGGTGGATGAGAGAGTACATAAAGAGATGGACGGATGGGTGTGAGGGGGTGGACAGAGAAATGGACACACAAATTGTGAGACTGAGACAGGAAACTATTCCTTGCAGGTTAAGAGTTCTGTTTGCAGTTAAGGATAAGTTTCTGTTTGTCCTGTGTTTCTCTGACCCATCTATTTGATCACACGTGGGCAGGAAGAACGGGGGCAGGAAGTATGTCAGGAGATATGCTTGCCCCTGATTGGACCTGATAGGAAAGGTGGTGAATTGTAGGGTTTGTCTTCTTAAGCCTCTGCAAAACGTGACTTGTGGTCATTGCCTGGGAACCCAGAGATGCACCTGACCATCCTTCCTGACCAGTATTTAATTAAAGTTTGCTCCAAATGTGGCTTCAAATTGTGGTAGTGGTATTGTTCTTGACCAGTGAAATTAACAACATACAAACACATAAGGATGCACATGCAAACCGCCCTAAACAACTGTTACAACCAGCAAATAGGACTGTGTACTCCATATACTATTACGGTTTGCGCAGTTGACTAGCTTCCTAAAATACCTAAAATGTAACAGAATCCTCTTCCCACTGCTTTAAGGTGAAAAATCAACTGTGATTGACCTTGAGAGGCTATGTAACAAATGAGGGCCCTAGTGACTAGGATGTTCTGTACTTCTTAATGACCAAAGAAACAAATAGGACCCGAAGCAAGGGCCAGTATGGAAACTGATCAAGACGGACTTTTCTTCATTCCTGGACACACCCGGCTTGTCAACGGTTCTTTCCCCAAGGTGTGCATCAGCCTGCTTTTGTTACTCTAACTGGCCTCTCATAGCTGAGTGGGGACGTTTGGAACAGGGACTAACTAAATCCTGCCGTCACTCTGGACCCAAAAGAAATGCCCTTCTGTGTTTAACTGTGGCAAAAAAAAAAAAAAAAGATTTACGAATGATACCTATGAAAGGATGACTGAAAAGCTAAGAGTGTGGCTCAGTAGCAGAGCATGCCTCTAGCTTGGTGCTGACAGTTTCAAATCTGGGACAGGATGGCTCACTGAGAAGTAAGAAGTCAAGATGTGCTTTCAGATTCCACACAGGCTCATAACAAATCCGGGAAACCTTCGCCATAATCCTGCTCTTTCTTTTCCTCTTTTTTTTTCTTTTGAACATAAGGACAAGCTAGTGAATGCCGTTAATTTCTACTACCAGCTGACACACCTACAGATGCACTGAGTGTCAGCTCGCCCCATCCCATGATACATGAAATGTGGTAACCCTGGAGTGCAATTTTATGTGCTATTTTCCTGAGCTTTCTCTTGAAAAGCAGGTGACTTCTTGGATAGCAGCAATTTACCTTTCACGCCGGGTAATCATTGAGGTGCCTGATTGCCCTGAATAACATTCCCGGCTGTCAGAATACTTCAAGATTGAGAATTAGCATTTCAAAACCCTGTCAAATGAGGGTAGGAGGGCTTGTTCCCTTCCTAGAAGGTTCCCCGGGCTGTAAAGAAGCGTGTGTTAAGTGCACACCTGGGGAAATCATATCTCAACAGAATATTGGGCAGTGGTCTCAAACAATGTATCCAAAAGCCTGAGAAACAGCCCAGCTCGATAATCACATGACCTAAAATTTTCAGGAAGGGTCTAAGTTCAAACATTTTTGCCCAGAGTCCCTGAACTCATCGTGGCATCTGGGAGATCCTGAATTGTTGGGTTCGACACAGAAACAACATTCTTCTAGACTGCTGCTTAGCCAGGAAGCAGTATAAAAGTCTTTTGTTGGGCCATGACCTCTCACTTGGAGGTGGGACAACTCATTCCAAGAAAAACCTCGGGTTATCAAAATACAAAGCCAACTTTGAAAGCTCTTTGTGAACAGTCAGTTATCAGGGCCTAAAACTCAACTGAGATACAAGATTGATAAGGGAGCAAAACCACTAGGCTTACCGCTTTCACAGCTGTATGCCACAGTCACTGTGTATCACCGCTTTCCCAGACCAAAAGCAGGTTCTGGATCCCAACCGCTGAGCAGTGGGGTCCAGACCCTCATGGGCCACCAGGGAAAACTGTTAGGCATGCAAAAGGGCTCAGCAACCTATGCCTCTGGTGAACCACGTGCTTACTACAGTGCTCATGCTCCAACTCCCTGCCATCTGTCACAACACTCCTGCTGCGTCCCCCAGACCCGACGTCCAACTTCTAGCCAAAGTGTCCCCTGGAAAGATCAGCTCCACCCCATTCCCTCTAGGTGCTCATCACTCATTCCACGCGCATGCCTAGAATCAGGTCACTTCGTCACCCCAATTTTCTCCTGCCACTCTAGTCCTCTGCTTGGAGGAGCGGACTCGAGTATTCACAGATAGGTTCATACCACATATAGCTTGGTAGTGAGGCTTGCTCTCTGTATTCTTTACGGAGATATTAATAGGAGATAATCATGGGGATAAGCAGAAATGAAAGGCTATGGTTTGGTATTTTTGTGCTGCTGTGTCAACTTAACAGGGGCTCAATTGTCCTGGCTACTTTGTCAACCTGACACAAGCTCAAGCTAGAGTATCTGAGAAGAGGGAGCCATGGCTTGGAAAATACCTCCATAAGACTCACTTGTAGGCAAGCCTGGGAGGCATTTTCTTAATGGGTGATTGACCTGAGAGGGTCCAGCATGCTGAGGGTGCCAACCCCAGGAAGGTGTTTCTGAGTTGTACAAGAAAGCAGGCAGAACAAGCCATGAGGAGCTAGCCAGAAAGACAGTATTGCTCGGTTGGACCTCTGCATCAATTCCTGCCTTGAGTTCCTGCCCCCAATTCCCTCAGAGATGGAGGATGACCTGAGAGTTGGAAGATGAAATAAACTCGGTGCTTTGGGCCACGGCATCTCTCACAGCAACAGACACCTGAGACAGCCTGTTAGGTCTTCTCATCTACAAGAGTCCCTTCTAAGCCAGTGGAAATTTTGTCTAAAAAGAGATTACCACTTAAAAAATAGAATCAGTGGTGTTTAGGACATTCACAATAACCCACAACTACCACTTCGGTCCAAAACATTTTCATCCCCCTTCAAGAATAACTTGTACCCATTTTCCTCTCCCTCCAATCCCTGTCAACCACACATCTTGGCCTATTCTGGACACTTCCCATAAATATATTCATACATGTAAGCTTTCGTGCTGGTTTTGCTGCTTAGTGTAGTGTTTTTGTGGTTCATCCATGCTATAGCTATATATTTGTCTGTGGATATATTACTTTTTTTGGTAGGCATCTGAGTTGTTTGCACTTTCAGCTACTGGAAAGTGTGGCACTAATGAACATTCTTGGGCAAGTTACTTGTTTTGCGTTATCAGCTTCCAGTTCTTTGAGGTATAAATCTAAGAGTGGAATTTCTGGATCATATGACAATTCTATGTTTAATTTGGGGTGTTTTTTTGTTATTGTTGTTGCTGCTGTTGTTTGAGGAGAGTCTCTTGTAGCCCAGGCTAGCCTTTAACTTCTGACTCTCCTGCTGCCACCTCTGGAGTGCTGGGATAACCCAGGGCTTCATGTAAGCTAGGCAAGCACTGTCAACTGAGTTATACCCCTAACCCTAATTTGGTTTTTCTTTGACACCTTTATTTTATACAATTGGGTCTTATTGTGACTTTTTGGCTTATAATTTTTTTTGAGGACATATCTGAGCTCAGTTTTCCTCGGGGCAGAACTAAACCTCAGACAGCTTCACAGCAAACTCATCATTGTGCATGCTTGAGCTCAGGCAATCTGGCTCCAAGATGTGGGTTCTTTAGTCTCCTGTGTTTCCCTCACACCTAAAGACTAACGCTAAGGGAGACTTACTAATACCTGTGCCTGCTCCCAAAGGAAAATGCTCAGATTCAGGAGAAGAATTCATGATGGAAAATATCCAATATCTTTAATCTGTTGTCATTATTTCCAAGTTTTTCCTTAAGGGTACCTTTTGAGGGTTTAAAAAAAAAACTCTCCTCCATGAACCAAGTATCTTATGTAGACCTTGATGCTTATAAAAATCTTGCAAGCAGATACGACTATCCCTTCTTATGGATAAGGGAAGTAACTCTTAAAACTCAGCTACCTGGGGTCATTTAGGGCCAGAACAAGGGCCCTGAATCCTCCCATATACTGCCACATTCAATATAATACAAGGGTTGGGACAGTTGGGATGATAAATATCTTTAATTCTGGTCCTCAAGAAGCAGAGACAGGAGGATCACTGTGAGTTAGAGCCCAGTCTGGTTGACATAGCAAATTCCATGCCAGCCAGGGCTTCACAGTGAGATCTTGCCTTAGTGGTTAATATTTACATGACATGAATGACAGAGAAAAGGCTGGAGTCTTTCTCGGGCACTCTGTATTAAAAGGCAGATAGGTTAAAAGTGCATTCTTCAGTAAAGTCATTATTCAAAATGACTGAGATAAAATGCATGCTGCACTTAAGAGGCTGGTATTGGGGATCAGTGGTAGGAACATGGCCAGCATGCAGGAATTCCACCTTTAGCACAACTACCAGATGGAAAAGCTACACTTCAAGGAGTCAGGTAGAACTTTCTGGAAAACATATTTCATTATGTGGTCTCTCAAATCCGGTCTTAAGGCTTCAATGTGGGTTAACAATTCAGCCTTCCCACTGAAGGTTTAATGGAGGTCTTTGATAAACATGCATACACAGAGGCATTATAAAAACAAGGAAGAGACCACAGCCAAAGCATGGCAGGACGGAAGATAACCAAGAACACAATGAAAACAAGGGTGTGTTGGGCATGCTGACTTGACAGCAAGAAGGGTGGCCAAGGGTAGACCAGTCGCACCACTGCCCCTAGAAAGCAGATCACCAGGAAGGGCGGGAGGTACCCTGGGATAGCTAGCCAACAGAACTTCAGGGTCCTAGATCTGTGTGCAGCCAACCAGTTACAAGTAAAACAGAGGCTTACGTGACGGAGTTATTCCGGCAGACACTCCTGTTACCTACTATTGATGCGGTGTACTCAGCAACGCCAAAAACTAGACTGCATACGTTGGTCTGGGAGAATCTTGGGGTCCTTTGGTCATGTCAGAGATGGAGTAAGGGGAAGAAGCAGAGAGCAGAGTCCCATGGAGGGGAACAAGGATGATGCACGAAGGCTCCGCCCTCAATATCACCTTCAGCTGGCGCAGCTCACTTGGCCTCTATCTGACTTACCCACTGGGTTTCCATATGAAAGTCTGTATGCAAAAATAACCCTGCAGCTAGGAGGCACTGGAAAACCAAGTGAGGTCAGGAGGCTGGCCCCACACTACCACACAGAGGTCTCTGCCTTGCTGACTGAGTGCGGAGACATTCCTGGCATTCTCTTTACTCTTTCTTGTCTCCAGGTCTTTTCAACCTCGCAATAACCCGTCCCCAAGCCTCTCCCTTTCCCCTTCAGTCTTCTGCCAGCCCAGGCCAGCGTCCCCTCTCCTGAACTACAACAATAACCTTCCAACTGGCTTCCTGCTGCTAGCCTGTGTACAACCTCCATCCACACACCCCCTGCCAGAGGTTTGTCCAAACTGCTCCCCGATCAGCTGAAAGCATTCTCGCTGGACTCAGAGAATCATCTTTGGGCACACTGCTGACTCGGCTCTTACTCATTAGCAGCTCTCCAGGAGTCCAATTCGTGTTACTATAACAAGATAACTAGGGCTAGATACTTTGGAAAGGAAAGAGGTCTGTTTAGATTACAGTATTAGAGGTTAAATGTCCAAACAAGCCCAGTTGGCCTCGTTGATTTGGCTTCTGGTGAGGTCTTATAAGAACAGCATCATTTCTCAAAACAGGTCGCCAGAGAGAAGCTAGGGTCCTACAACCCCTTCTAAGGACATACATCCGAAGATATGAGGACCTTCAAGGTATCACCTCCCAGCACTGCCATGTGGGGATGAAAACTTCCAAACTATGAATCTTGAGGGGACACATCCGAACTATACCCAAGCCATAGCAAGCCTTCTGGCCAAAGAGGAGAGGTGCTTCTGGGTCCCCCACTCAGTGGCCTCGCTGTTTCATTTCTCTGGGACCCCTGCTGTATCCGGTTAAACCCAAGTCACAAACTGAGATTTCGCCCATTGTTCCTATGGCTCCTAAGCCACATAAGAGATGTCCTGTAGGGTAGGATGGATGACTGATTTAAAAAAAAAAAAAAAACTTACTGGGGGTGTGGGCACACCAGAGGAAAGGAAAGGTACAGGGCTATACTAGCTGCCAGGGGTGTGAACACCCTTCCTATTACCTTCAACAAATGGCTCCCCTCCATCGAGGCTAAGTCTTCCCTCCAGGCCCTGGGCCCTCTGTCCTCAACACATCTCAGAGGGCAGAGAATGGACAAGCTAGGCCAAATGCTCACAGGCTACACTCCAGGGCCACAGACATGTTCCCAATGAGCTGACTATAGCCATGTTCATCCTGGACCACAAGTGGCCCACACCACAGCCATGCCTACTTCAGCCTCCACTTGCTCTAAGCCATCCTCAGCTGGGCATCACACACTCTCCTGGGGGTAGCCAATGTGAACAGAAGTTCCTGGAAGGCTGGTTAGCTGAGTAGAATTGCAACGACTGCCCAGTGTAGGAATGCTGCAGGTACACAGCCTGATTATAATTTATCTTGAGCTACCTTTAGCACTCTTATCAGCCATTTCTTGCTCACCTCTATGCCTGGCCTAACTTTAGGCAAAACCTTTAGAGTTTCTTAACTAACAGACAACTGGCTTCCACCAACAGGCTCAGAGTGTCATCAGGCAACATCTGTGACCTACAGCAGAGATGTCTCTGCTTCATATAGGCTGCCCCCTTGATGTTCCCACCAGTGTATTTAAAAATGTCTCAATTTGTCTTCGTTTGTTATGTTAATATAAAACTTGACAGAACTATTACAGTGTTGTTGTATTTTAGGTGACCCGAATCTATGTTCCAAGGCTATGGTCACTCATATTTGGCTCCAAGATAAGCGATCTCTTACCTTTTTCAGTGAGAGTTGTATTTTGGCTTTGACACCAGTCTCCAGGTAGAGCCAGAAGCACTGAGCCCTGACCAGCAGGGCAGGGTGACCTGAAGGTCCCTCAACCCAGGAAACTTTCCCTGCTTTTCCCTGCTTGATTCCCACTATCTTTCAGCAACCATCTGACCTGAAAACCTCCAACAATTCTCTGTAGTCCTCAGAATCAAATCTTAGCCCCTCCTGGTGCCCACAGGATGGCAGCCCTGTCTCCCGGTCTTCCCCTTCCTCCCCACTCTGCTGCTTCTCAATGGCAGCAAGCTCCTTCCTACCTCCAGACTCCCATACTTGTTCTCATGACCTGGAATGGTCTTGTCTCCAATTTCTGCAGATCCGGCCTCATAGGCAAGGCCACCTCTACCATCCTCTGATCACTGACATGAGCTCACTCTCTTCCCTTCTTCCCTCCGTCCTCCCTTCCTTCACACCTGTTCTCTACATGGAGCATAAACTCCATGACAACGGAGACCCTGCTTGCCCACTGTTGTTTGTGCCTCTGGTACCACCAGGACACAGCAGCCAAAGGATGAGTGGATGGATGGATGGATGGATGGATGGATGGATGGATGGATGGATGGATGGATGGATGGGCGAATGGATGGATGGATGGATGGGCGAATGAATGAATGAATGAATGAATGAATGAATGAATGAATGAATGAATGAATGAATGAACAAATGAATGCAGCAAAGGGAACACAGTGGCTCCTATCACATAGGCACCGGCAGGGATCCTCAAATCAACTGGCTGCACTTAGCCATGGGGCCTGAACCCAAGCTGACTGATCCACCCTGGTAGCTATTTAACCCCACCCAGGAAGCTGCCAAGGCAGCAAGTGTGCCCTGCCCCCCCATCACGACAGATAAAACTGTCCATTTAAATTGCTATTGTCTGGCCTTCCTCTAAGGAAACTTCAGAACCCAAATTCCTTTCTGCCCCTCATTTTTCCCCTTTGTGGTGACAGAAATGCTCTATTTAGCAACCCCAAAGATCCATTAGCATTCCAAAGCCCTGGCTGTGCTGCCCTGCTGGAGGCTTGTGTTCCTGCTGGATGCTGAGCCTGCTGAGCCTCAGTAAGCTCTGAAGAGCCATGGAGCTGAACCCATCCCCTCCATGCCCCTGATACTCTGCATGCTGACCCTCCTAGCTGGCCAAACTCCCTCACTGCAGAGACTTAGCATGTGCTCTCTTTCTCTCCAACTCTTTTTCTTGTGAACCCCACCACCACTTCCTATGGGCACCTGTTGAGAGGAAGGTTTCCATCCCAAAGAAAGGCTCCCACCACTAGACAAGATGAACATTCCCGTTACAGAACAAACAGAGAAATTAATCCTTCCCTCACATCCTTTTCCCTTCACCCTCTTTGTCTCTGTTCATCAAGCAATCAGAAGCCATGGCCCCAGTGAAACAGGTTGGGCAAACCAGGACAGGCGGCTTGTTCACGGTGTGGACTCTCATGCTCTAGACAGCCTAAGTGGCTACTCTGAAAGATAACATCTCAGGTCACCAGGAATCCACTCTGTATGGCCCATGACTCAAACAGTGGTTCTCAACCTGTGGGTCATGACCCCTTTGGGGGTCACATATCAGACACATACATTACAATTCATAACAGTAGCAAAATTACAGTTATGAAGCAGCAACAAAATAATTTTATGGTTGGAGATCAGCACAACTGTCTTAAAGGGTTGCAGCATTAGGAAGGTTGAGACCCACTGGTCTAAAACGACCATCTCACGGCCATCATCACAGAAAACCCCCTCTGGAAATACTAGCACTGTTGCTAAGCTCTTTTTCTGGGAGAGGCAATTCCACTTATTGCCCACCCTTCATTCCCAACACACTGTGGTGTCTGTCCTCTTTTTCATGGCAACCTAACACATTGCATAAAACAGCACGTACCAGGTGGGATACACATTGGGATCTCCACCAAGCTAACATGAAGCAACCCAGTTGTTGACTCCTCATACATCTGGTTATCTCACTGGTTAATCGCTTTCCTTCATCTCTGGTGAGCATTCTCCAGGCTGCCCAGGGACTTTTCTGTGATGTATGCGCCTGATGCATATGCAATGAGCATCTGGTCTAGGAAAGGGGCTTTTAAAAATAGTCAGAAAATCTATATTTAAAGCTGAAAAAAAGTTAACTATCTAGTTTACCTTATTTGAAAATGCTCAATAATATACGGAGGGATAGAGATACATCACAATGATAAAACCCTTGCATAGCGTGAGACCTGACTGCAGAAAAAATAATGAGAATATTTAGAATACTTGAAAACTGATATGAGGCCAGGTGTGGTGGGTGCACACCTTTAATCCCAGAACTCGGGAGGCAGGGGTAGCTGGATGTCTGTGAGTTCGAGGCCAGCCTGGTCTACATAGTGAGTTCTAGCACAGCCGGAGCTACATAGTAAGGCCCTGTCAGAAAAAAAACAAACAAAATAATGACAGCTGCTATGACCAGATCTTAAATGCTCTCAGCACATGCAAAAATAATTATGAAAGGTAATGAATATGCTAATTACCTTGGCTGTGGCAATGATCACCACACAATATATTTATCTCTCAAAATAAAATTCTGTGTACCTTAAATAAGTGCAATTTTTATTTGTTATTTATATCTAAGTAAAGCTTGGGAAAACAAATATTACGGATCTCCTCAGTATTCCTGAGGCACTACCCCTCAAATGTGCACATGCTTCATGCAAAATGGTGAAGTGTGTATGTGTGTGTGTGTGTGTGTGTGTGCAGAAGCTACATGCATTCCCCCAGTATTTGAAATTATAACTAGATTATATAGACCTAACAATATAAATGCTAAACATAGACATTTGGTATACCGTACTGTTTAGGGGACAATGACAAAAAGAAGAAAAAAAATCTCTACATGCTCATTCTTCTGAAGCACATTCTGTTTAACATTTTCAGTCCTCAGCTGGTTGATGTCTGGATTCAGTACCCACAGACACAGAGGACAAAATGTGTATGCTTGTCAAAATGCCCTGTTGTATATGGTAAATGTATATAATTAATACATTTCAATAAAGCTAGGAGAAGAGAAATTCATTAAGAAAACCACTCCAGCACAAACACCCCCCATTCTGCAAAGCAGGGAGAGCCTGTATCTAGGACAGGTGCAAGGACCACGGCCCCGGGGCCTGCAGCCCAGGCTCTGTGGTCAGCAAGATCCGCACCCCAGGCACTGGCTCCAATCTACCTCTGATGAAAGAGACCCAGGTCAGCAATGAAGCAGGTTTCTGGCAATCCTGAGTGGGGACAGGAGAGCTCCCAGGATGGCCTGGGCTGTCTGTGAGCTTTGACAAGTTGAATTTCTGAACTCAAATGCCAAACCAGGCAGGCCTGGCAGTGGCCAGGTTGAGCTTTCCTTTGTGCCTAAAAATTCTTTTTGTTTAGAAGCTGGTGTAACATTAAGCGGCCTGCCAAGCACAGCCTGTGAGAAAGCCTCTCAACCAGGCCACTTTCCCGAGGCCCCCACAGTTCTCTCTGCCCTTGCCAGGGCCACTGCACCATCTCAAACCCAGGCAAATTCCCACCTCTCCCAGGATGCACCTTTTCTCAGATACCAGGCCAGGATGATGGGCGTGCTCCTTGCCAGGCTGAAACAGCACCAAAGAGAGAATACATTCTCTCTCTCCAAAGAGAAGGGAACTGGTAATTGAGGCCAACAACCTCCCTGAGTTCCTGGATGGCTGGAAAATGCTGGAAGTTACTTACCAAGCAACTTTAATGCAGGTACTGAGCTTCAAATCACATCCGCACACTTCCTTTACCCCACAATGCCCTGACACAGACCTGATTATTTTTATTTATGTCTTTCTTGGGGTGTGTGTGTATATATACGTGTGTGTGTGTGTGTGTGTGTGTGTGTGTGTGTGTGTAACTGTATGCCATGTGTCCAGAAAACGGTCTCCTGGAGCTGGCACTATAAGCTATTGTGCCCAGTACTAAGAACCAAACTCAGGTCCTCTGGAATAGCAGAAAGAGCTCTTAACCACTGAGCCAGCTCTTCAGCCCCTTATCCATACTTGATTTTAGTCGGGGTATCTCCTCTTTGGATTTCTCTGGCAGGTTATGGTGTTGGACATCTTTTCATGTACTTATTTGCCATTTGTGTATCTTCTTTAGAAAACTACTGTAGGGTTTTTTTCTATTTATAAATTCCATTATCTTTTTAAGGACATTTCTAAATTTTATTTAGATAGTCTTTATCTGAGTTACAAATACTTTCTCCCATTCTGCAAGCTGCCTTCCATGTTCTTGACACTGTCCTTTAAAACAGAGGTTTGGAATTTCAATAAAACCTGAGTTAAGCTGTTTCTATCTTGCTTCCATATAGAACTTTTAACTCAAATTGTCAATGGACTGATCTATGAAAAGTGTTCCAAGGATTTAATAAATGCAGAACTATACTTTCAAAACTTATTAACATTGCCAGACCTGGTGGCACAGATGTGGTGGCACATATCTTTAAATCCAGCACTTCAGAGGCAGAGGCGGGTCTCTGTGAGCTGGAGGAGAGCTTGGTCTACAAGCAAGTTCCAACAGTTAGGTCTACATACAGAGACCCTGTCATTGATATATGTATAATAATAGCATAAAGTACTTCGTGACATCATCTCACTTTCAAAGATATCCTGGGACTCAAATCTAGGCCTTGTGTATGCTAGGCAAGTGTTCTACCACCACCTTAACCCTAATTTTTTTTTTTAAATTCTGTGCCAGCTCTGTACTTAGGTCTCCTTTTCATTCTAAATGGTATTTATTTTTCTCTTCTTTTTTTTTTCTTTGACGACTCTTTCCAGATATTTGTTTATTTTTATTACCCTTTCCAACCCACTCACTTTTGGCTTAGGTTGGTCCTCTCTGTTGAATAGTCGTTTTCTAGTTCATTGACTTCTGTTCTTATTTTTATCTCTTCCTTTTCCCCTCCCCCCTTTTCTGCCTTATTCTGTTCATTTTTTTTTCTAATTTCTTAAATTAGATACTTAGCTCATTAATTTGCAGCCCTTTTCTTGCTTGTGCTTGGTGAAGCACCCTCCTCTCTTTCACAGCCCATCTTTCCTCCCATGAATTAATCACCCCATTGGCAAGAGGACGCGGAGAAATAGAGATAGGCATGGAATCTGCTCATTCCGCAGGAAGCTGACTGTGGACACACTCTTCCACAGAGTCAAGAGCTCCAGGGACTAGCATTTCCACAGCCAAACCAAGCCACTGGGGGACATATTTCACTCTGGGAGGTGGCGTCTCAAGAGTCCTAGTGGCTTCACCATCCTGACCTTTGCAGACTGACTTCTAGTTGCCAGGCCGAAAGGCCACGGGGCAGATGCTCATGTAAAGTCAGGAGAGAGCCAAAGCAATGAACTCAGCCAGCTGTTGGCTCAGATGGCTCCAGCTTCAGCGTCAGCCTGGGAATCATCTCTTCTTTTTCTTTGGCTTCCAACCTTCCCTCCCAGTTCACTGCAGTCCTGGAAGCAAGCAGCAGTGCATCTGAAAACCGTCATGGTAGAACAACAGAGCTCAAGGGGGCTGAGGGACCATCTGCCCAAGCCCACCTCATCCAGGAGCACTCCTTTGGTCAGTCAGGCTACACGGAAGCTCAGGACAAAGCACGTTTTTGTGGTATGGGCAGGAAATAACCAGCTTTGGGCTGCCATGAAGCTCAGAGTACATACACAAGTGTGAGTCCCCACATTCAATCCCCAGCACCCAAGCCAGGTTTGCACAGGAGGCATTGGGCTTTGTGGAGTCTCCTTTCTGGTACTAACTACTCCGTGCTTTATCTTTGTGGTAAATGCTTTTTTGCACAGCTCTGAATTGTTTCTAAGGTCAAAGGATTCTGTCCACTAATTTGTTAAATATTGAGAGTCAGAATACGCTGAAGTCTTCCACTACAAGTGTTTCGGCCCTGGGCCACAAAAAGAAAAGTTACAGGTGTGTGGAGAATACAATCATAGTATGACTGACTTCATCAACATATTGAACTGCAATGCCAAATTCAGTACTTTGGCTCCCATGGACACTGACAAAGTGACCATATATACTCATGAGATTATGGGGGGGCTTCCAAGAGGCTGGAGAGGTGGCTCAGTGGTTAAGAGCACTTGCTGCTCTTGCAGAGGGCCAGGTTCAGTTCCCAGCACATGTTGGCTTACAACTGCCTGCAACTCCAGTTTTGGGGATCTTAGCTTCTTCTAACTTCTATGGGCACCAGCATAAATGTGGTACACATACACGTTAAATACAGGAAATAAATCTAAGAGAAATATATATTTTTCAAACCTCAGAACCTCTTGGCGGATGCAGGTTAAGATGACCAATTGAAGGCCAGCCTGGGCAACTTGGTTAGACCCTGTCTGGAGGAAAGTAAAAAGTGGAATAGGATACAGCTCAACACATAATGCTTGTCTGGCACGTGTTCAGCCCTGTGTTCAAACCTCAGTTCCTCCAAAACAAAACTGAAATATCTCTACCAGCTTCAATAAAACAAATTGGAACCAGGTGTAGTGATACACACTTAAAATTCTAGTGGAAGCAGGAGAAGAAGGCTCAAGGCCAGACTGGAATACAAAGGCCCTATCTGGAAAAAAAAACTATACACACACACACACACACACACACACACACACACATGTATGTATGTGTGTGTGTGTGATATCCAGGAACAAAAAGGATGTCAAAACTACAATGACACGGGCTGGAGAGATGGCTCAGAGGTTAAGAGCACTGCCTGCTCTTCCAAAGGTCCTGAGTNTAAATAAATAAATAAATAAATAAATAAATAAATAAATAAATAAATGTTTTTTAAGAAAACTACAATGACATCATCTTTGTAAAAAACAATGTCAATAAGAACTAAATGAACCAAAATGTATACATCGAAAGTGGTCAAAGCCATGGTAAACAGGAAAAGTCATTGATTTAAATGACTTACTGATATAAATAAATATTAACTGAGCTGAGAATTAAACCAAAATCACGAGTAGCCTAAGTAACAAAATAGCAGAGATAAAAGAGTAGAGAATTAGAAAAAAAAACTGTTTAAAAGTGAGTGGTAGGGCTGGCAAACTGGCTCACTTGCTGCCTAGCCTGATAACCTGAGTTCTGATCCCAGGGTCTACACAGTGGAAGAACAGAACCAGCTGTCCCACGCTGTTCTTGAACCTTCACAAGTACACTGGGGCATGCATGTGTGCACATGCACAATCAATCGTCAATCACTCAGTGTAGTAAAAGTTAAAAAATAATAATAAGTAGCAGCCTAGACTAGTGAGCAAGTAAGAACACTGGTCCTGAAAACAGTCCTTTTCAGATCGAGGCTGTGTGTGACTCCAGACAAGTTCCATGTCCTGACTACCCAACCATCTGTAACATGGAGAAACACTCCTGATCCACGGAGCTGTAGAGATCTGCTGAAGGGCACATTCACAGTACATACATAATACAGGTACCCAGCATGCAGGAATACTCACGAGTGTGATCTGAAGTCCCCATTACCACTCTCACAAATGTCAAGAAAGCAAACCAACCCAGGCAAAGAGTGAGAGTAAATGTTAATATTCGACATTACAGAGATGACAGAGCCACATATGGAAATTTTTAATATATTTTTGTGATTACTATATATAACTGTGCTTAAAAATGAAAATCTGGGTAAGGATCATTTTCTTGGAAAATAAATGGCCAGATTTGACTCAAAGAGCAGTTGAAAATTCCTGAATCAACATTGAAGTATGGAATAAATTGAAATGGTTATCAAATAACTACTTCCAAAAATGGAAGGGCCCAGATGAGCTCGACTCTACCAAACCGACCAGGACCAGCTGTTTCTGTGCCACTTACACCGTCAGAGGGCAAGAAAGAGTGGAAACTCCCCGCTCTGTTTCATAAAGTCAGACCAGCCTCGATACAAAGGCCGACAAAAAGAAAGTTCAGCTACATTTCATTTTCAAACAGAGATCGAAAAATCCTAAACAAAATATTAGCAAAGAATAATATGATTTGAACTGGAATAAGTCAAACTTGGGCAATCACAAAACCACAATAAGATGCCACTTCACGTCACCAGGACGGCTATAAAAAGATACACGGTGAGTAAGGATGAACCAGCATCCCCTGTGGTGCGGGTGAGGATGTGGAAAACGGTACAGCTGTGGAGCAATCGGTTTGGCTGTTCTTCAAAACGCTGGGTATTTTATGACCCAGAAATTCCACTCTTGGGTACATAAAGAAATAAATACATATGTGCTAGTTACCTCGCTATTGCTGTAATAGGATAGATATCCTGGCAAAAGTACCTTTGGGGAGAAAGGGTTAATTTGGGCTTGCAGTTTCAGAGGAGATGGAGCCCACTGTGACAAGAAAGTGTAGATGCAGGAGGGTGACACCAGCCTAGTAATCATGGAGCAGCTGATCACATTTGGTCTACACACAGGAAGCTCAAAATCTCAAGGTCCTCCATCAAGGTTCTCTATAACACTCCCCAGAAGTGTCACCAACTGGGGACCAAGCGTTCAAATTCATGCGCCTACAGGGGGACTTTATGCTCCCAAACCACAGCAACACAAATCCACACAAAAACTTCACACCAGTGTGACAGCAATACTCATTATAAGTCAAATCTGAAAAAGAACTCTAAAACAAAAATAAAATAAAAAGTTATAGTTTCCCTTAGTAATAATAAAGGATAAATTAGATATGAAACTCTAGACTCACAAAGAAATATTGTAACTGAAATTCTTGTGTGATGCCTATTTTATTATATGTAATTTTATTATGCTAAAGTTAAAACTTTCTTTTTTATTTAGACAGAAAAAGGGAGATGATGTGGGATTCCTCTCTGTATGCTATGAATATGTTTTATTACCACTGGTTAATAAAGAAGCTGTTTAAGCCAATGGCTTAGCGGAGTAAAGCCAGGCAGGAAATCAGAACAGAGATATAGAGAGAAAGTAGGCAGAGTCAAAGAGACACCATGTAGCTGCAGAAGGAGAAAAAAGCCTGCTGGAAACTTACCAGTAGGCCACAGCCTCGTGGTGATACACAGATTAATAGAAATGGGCTAATTTAAGATATAAGAGCTAGCTAGAAATATGCCTGAGTCATTGGCCAAACAGTGATGTAATTAATACTGTTTCTGCGTGGTTACTCAGGCCTGGTTGGCCGGGAAATGAAGGAGCAGCCTCCATTTTCATACAAAACAGTGAAACACAGACCTATGCTCAAACATGGGTGAACCATGAAAATGATGCTAATTGAAAGAAGCCACCCAAAAGCTAATATATGTAGTATGAATTATATCTCAGAAGTTAATTAATGCAATCCATCAGATTAACAGCCAAAGCAGGAAACTGATTGTTTTTGATTCATCTCTAAATGATTAATATTTTAGCGGAAATGGTGGCATAAGCCTAGAATCTCAGCACTTTGGAGACAGAGCACTGACAGGGTAGCTCAATGAAACCACACTCATCCCTGATTTCAATTCCCAACACCAAAAAAGAAATAAAATCAACATCTTTCTATACATAATTACATCATTAATATCCTGTAAGTCGAGAAAGGAAATTTTCTTTCATAATCAAAAACAAATGGATTATGAGAGAGGAACAAGGCATTTTGGTTTTGTTTTGGAGACAGGATGTCACTGTATAGCCCTGGATAGCCTGAAACTCACTATCTAGATCAGACTGGCCTTAAACTCATAGAGATCCTCCTTCCTCTGCCTCCAAAGTACTGGGATTAAAGGCTAGTGCTACCATGCCTACACAGGAACAAACTTTTTTTTAATGTATGATTCTAATATAAAAGAATTGATCAACTCTCCTGAGAGGTATATAAAAGACACAAACAAATGTCTTTGTTTTCTGCTTCTGTTTTAAGATAAACTTGTAAAGCCATCTACTGCACACTATAGAAATGACTAAAATTGACAGGACTGGTTGTTTCAAATACCGTTAGAAAATAGGGACTGAAGAAACTAGAACTCTCAGACTGTGGGTTTAGCATCTAGAAAGGAGTCTGGCAGCTTCTTTGTAAAAAGTTGAAGCTATATCTATTCCATCAGCTTGCCATTCCATCCTTTGTCATTTACCCCAAAGGGATGAAGGCGCACATCCACAGAACAATTTGTGCAGGAATGTTCACAGCTACTTTACCCATAAAAATAGCCCAAATTGCAAACAAATGCCTATCAGGAGGTCAACAGGCTGACTGTAATATAGCCGTATTCTGTATTATCAACACACATACATCACTGATGAAGAAGTAGCCAAATAACCACACGGGGTGAAAGAACAATTCAGGAATACAAAGTAGGGCTGGAGATGGCCCAAGCACACGTACGAAGACCTGAGTTTAAGTAGCCAACACCCACATCAAAAGTTAGGTAAGGCAGTCCACATGCTGGGGGTACAGGTGAGGAAGCCTGGGAGGAAGGGAGGAAGGAAGAGAGTTATCAGCAGAGACACACAGAGGAGGGAGGGAGAAAAGAGCCATTGAGTAATTGAAGAAGACATCTCAGTGATGTCAACTTCTGGCCTCCACACATGCCTGCACAGGTGTGCGTGCACACACACACAATATATATATATATATATATATGATCCCACACAATATATGATTCCATTTATGTAAAACTTAAGGAAAGGCAAGCTGGGCCAGCAAAATGGCTCACTGGATTAAAGGACTCACCAGCAAACCTGGGGATCTAAGTTAAATCCCCAGAATCCACACAGAGGAAGAAGAAGAGAACCAAGTCCTTTGAGTAAGGCTCTGGCCCCACACATGCCATGCTGTGAGTGCCTTACCCCCCCCACACACACACAGTATTACACAAATATAATTAATGCGTTCTTTAATTTTTAAGAAAAGAAAAATACAACAAAAAGCACAATAGTAGGAAAGAGAAGGAGGGATGACCAAGGGACACCAGCAAATGTTTAGGGCTGACTGATTCTTTCGTCTTAACTGCGGTGGTCCTAATATACACATAGGGCAAACATACCAAATCACACTCTCTAACTATGTGTGATTCATTAGACACCAGCTACATCTCAGTAAGTACGTTTTAAAATTCCATCTGGAATAAAAAAACAGGGAAACATCCAAGCAGCAATTTGTGATTTTGCCTAGAACTACCCTCTAATCCCCATTAGAAAGTCTAACAGCCCCAATGGAGACACTGAAATGACTGAATCATTATATACAACTATCATGTAGATGCCATGACAGCTTAAAGATTATAGAGTTATTGACTATAACCAAATTCATTTTAGCAATGCCATCATCAAATTATCAGTGGTGCTTGCAACGAAACTTGACAAACTTGACAGGCCAACAAACAAATGAGCCAAGTCAAGCAAGAACAACAATAGCTGAAATGGCAAACTCATCTGCGGCCAAAGACAAACAAACAAAAGCCAAGGTAGGAGCTGGAGAGACGGCGGTTCAGCTGCTAAGGACATTCACTGCTCTTGCAGAGGACTAGGGCTTGGTTCCCAGCACCCATGTGGTGACTCTCTCCAACTCTAAAGGTTCCAATGCCTTCTTTGGCCTTGCTGGGTACTGCATACATGCACATGCATGTAGGCAAAACACTCAGATACATAATTTGTTTGTCTCCAGACAGGGTCTCACTATGTAGTAGCTCTAGCTTCAAATTCACAGAGATTCACCTGCCTCTGTCTCCTAAATGCTGGGATTAAAGGCAGGTACCACTATGTCTGGCTCTTTTTTGCTTTTTTTTTTTTTGAGGGTGGGTTGGTAAAAAAAAAAATTTAAATGGTTTGTTTCTTTAAGCCAAGCAAGAAGCAAGATATTCAAGATGACTCAGTGGGGAAAAGACACTTGCTGGTAAATCTGAGAACTCAAGTTTGGTCCCAGAGACCCACATGGTAGAAGGAAGGAAAAAACTCTCTGTCCTTTGGTGTTCTTCGGTCACTGGAAAGGAGAACCAAGGGTACAACATCACTTCTGTGGGATTTTGGCTAAAAACGCATTATTTGAATTTTATCATCAAGAGATAGCAGACAATCTCGGAAGAGGGACACTCTAGAAAATAACTTGTTAGTCAATTCTCTTTAAAGGGTGGGAAGGCCTTGAAGGGCTGAGAGGATGCCCCATAGGAAGTCTGAGGATATAGGAGCCCTGTGTTCAGCGGGTCTGGGTGGGCTCCACCATGGACCAAGAGAGGAGGACATGAAGAGAATGGTCACTGAGATCCAAGAAGGTCTGCAGATTAGACACTAGTGTCAGCACCAATTTTCTTGGTTTTGATCAGGGTGGGATGGATATATAAGATAATTAATGTTTGGGAAACTGAGTAAATCTATCTGACTTCCACACGCCCATTGAGACATGCCTCCACACAGGTACACACATGCACACACACATACAAATACATAAATGAATGCAAAACAGTTTCAACAGTAACAGTGAGAACAAATGGGAAAAAAAGGAATGAGCACCGAACCAGATCCTGAAATGCATTGTCCAGATAGGAAGAGACAGGAAAATAGATAGAGCTGTCAAACAAAATGGAAAGTCCAGAAAACAGATCCAAGTTTATATAATACTTCAGCATTTAATAAACACAGCATCTCAAGTCAGTGACAAAGAACGTTTTTCAAGAGCTGCCACGGAACAGCTGGCTAAATATCTGACGAAAACAATAGACATCCTTACCTCACACCGCATGTCATAAATAACTCCAGATGCAGAAGAGATGAAAATATATGATCTTAGACTCTGGCAACAAAGTAGACTGAGGTAATACAAAGCCCCGACCACCGCAAGCATCTAGAAATACTAAACAGAATGTAATTTCAAAATACATGTGATGCATGGCAGATCTCATAAAATAAGAGGAAACCCTCAGAGGGTAGAGGCAAAGAGAATCTGAATATTCAGAGAATCACTAAGCCCCCAGAGGTCATGAGGTGTGGATGAGTAGCTGGAAGGTGGAAGGAGAAAGACATGGGAAAGGACAGGTTATTAGGTAGGCCTTAAGGCTTTGGGGTCTTGGGCTTTAGCATGCAAACAAGCCAGTAGAGGCAGCCTTGCAAATGAGAGAGGCCCTGCATATTCTCATTCTCTCATTCTCTCTCTCTCTCTCTCTCTCTCTCTCTCGTGTGTGTGTGTGTGTGTGTGTGNCTCTCTCTCTCTCTCTCTCTCTCTCTCTCTCGTGTGTGTGTGTGTGTGTGTGTTTGAGACTATGAAGCCCAGATTAGCCTGGAACTTACTATGTTGCCCAGGTTGACCTCCAACTTACAGCAATCCTCCTGCCTCACCCTCCTGAGTGCTGGCATCACCTGGTGAACACTCCGTCAGGACACTCATAAATTAAACAGCCAGGAACTTCTGGTCTCATGTAAATTTACACTCAAGTGTTAGAATGGAGCAAGTTGTGGTCTGGAGACCCAGCTTGGCAGTTAAGGGCACTCACTGCTCTTCCAGGGACCTGAGTTCAGTTCCCAGCACCTGCACAGGGGACCTACAAATGCTTATAACTTCAGTTCTAGGGGATCCAACACCTTTGACCCCTACAGGCGCCTGCAGTCTCATGCACAAAACCACACAGAGACATACTGATAGATACATAATTAAAAATAAAATAAATCTGCCCAAAGTGGTGGCATATTCCTTTAATCCCAGCACTCAGGAGGCAGAGGCAGGATGATCTACTATGAGTTCCAGGTCAGCCTGGTCTACAGAGCAAGTTCCAGGCCATCTCAGGCTTTATAAGGAGATTCAGTCTCAAAAAGAGGTGGGGGGTGTAGGACATGCAGAAATGGGTGAGGGGGCTAAAGAGCACTTACTGCACAATCATGAAAACTGAGTTCAGATCCTAGCACCCATATAAGAAGCCAGGCATCCAGAAAATGTCTATAAGGTCAGTGGGGCTTGCTGATTTCCCAAACCAGCCAAGAAAACGGAAGACCAAGATTCAGGGAGAGATCTTGCCTCAAGAGAATAGCCAGAGAAGGATGGAGGATACCTGATGCCTTCTTCTGGCGTCAGTGTGCCTCTATGGGCATGCTGACTCTGCGTGGTGTATACACACACCCGCTCACACATGCACACATACACTCACACAGACACATACAGACATGCATACATATGTGTACCTTTACAGAAAAAAAAGAGGAAATGGAAGGACAGGAATACAGTTAACAGACATGATGAGTAAATTAACTTATATGCTAGAAGGTGATGTAAGTGTTATAGGAAAAGGGGAGATATGGGGATAAAGGTGATATGGGGGCAAGGATAAATAGGCAGCCATGAAGGGGGGCGCTGTTCACAATACTGAGTAAGATGGAGGAATGTCACCACAAGGTGCTAGCTGACTGAAGACGTGACATCACGCACACCTAATGCCCACAGAAAGGTGCCAGTGGCACAAATGTAAGTATGCATCTGTCTTGTACATCTGTCTGGCTGGAAGAGAAGAGTGGGAGAGAAGCTGGGGTGCAAACCAGGTAGGGCTCTACAGCATCAGTGCTCTGGGGGCTCCCAGGAATAGAGACAAAAGTTACCACCGGCTGGGGGTGGGAACAGGCTGGAATGGTGGTGGGTAGGCACTGCAGAAAAAACCTGGACCTTCCAAATACGCTCTGAGTGTGGGATACTAAGGTCTTTATCCCTCACAGTTTCAATGTTGCAGTTTCAATGTTGCTGAAGCTCTTTGGAAAGGGAGAAATGAAACATCAGGCCTGAGCAGATTTAGTGATTACATGCTTATTTCTCCCTGTTTAGAATAATAATTTCCAAGGTGATTAATTAATGAATGAATGAAAAATTTGGTCTCCATTCAATTTCTGGCAGAATCATTGTGAAAAAACACCAGGTCATTTTCATAACTGAGACCAGAGGGATTTCCACAAAATCTGAAATAAAAATAAGCTCACAGTCAGAAAGCACAAAACACATAAGGAAATCATTCACCATGAGCAAAGGTCAGCAGACAAAATGAGGAGGAGAATCCGTGCTCCCAAGAACCTGGGATCATCCATCAAACTAACCAGGACCATAGGAGAAGCCACACTGAAGGCATTTACAGGAAAAACGCTGAGCAAAAGGCATCAATATTGAAGTGAACACACAGTCTGATTTCATTTATATAAAGTTCAAAAGAGGGCAAAACTCAAGAACCTGGCATGACAATGCATGCCTATAATCCCAGCACTGGAGAGGCTAAGGCAAGAGGATCTAGAGTTTGAAGAGAGCCTTCACTAGCTACCAAGTGAGTGAGACCCCTCCTCCAAAATAAGAGCACAGGCAAGATGCTATAGTATGAGAAGTCAAAGTTCTGGCTACACTGGAGTACTGGTGGTCGGGAGGGAACTAAGGGCCTCTGGGAAATATCTTATTTCCTGATTTCAGCACAGATACTCAGGTGTGTCCACTTTGTGAAAACTACGCCAGCTGAACACACATGATCTGGCTAGCCAACACATGGGAGGGTAAGGAACAGGCCCATGTCATCGCTGACGAGGCACTTGGGGGTGAATCTCAGGGAAGGAAACTACCTTGCAGGGAAGGCCAGAGGAGGTCTCCAAAGGGGCTGTCAGTCTTTTGAGGGAACCCCAGTGGGAGCAGATGGAAAATGCATTTCAATGCAGCTCTATTGCTGGCAGGGTAGGGGGGAGGCAGGCTGCAAACACTGCGGAGGTGGTATGGGCTCAGACCACTGTGCACATTATGGTATCTGAGGCAAACAGGGTCTTAGCAGTCCAATGATACACTTCATGGGACAGGGAATTGAGGCCCAGCAGTAGAAGATCCCCAGAAAGTCTCCTATGCTTTCCAGTATTGATGTGGGATTCTCCTCTGTATGCTAGGAATATGCTTTATTGCCATTGGTTAATAAAGAAGCTGCTTTCAGCCAATGGCTTAAGAAAATATAGCCAGGCTGGAAAAGATATAGAGAGAGAGTAGGCAAAGTTGAAGAGAAGCCATATAGCCACCATGCAGGAGTTTGTTGGAACCCTGCCGGTAGGCCACAACCTCATGGTGATGCACAGATTAATAGAGATGGGTTAATTTAAAATACAAGAACTAGCTAGAAATACAATTAAGCTATTGACTAAGCAGTGCTTTAATTAATACAGTTTCAGTGTGATTATTTCAGATCTGGGCAGCTGGGACACAAACAAGCAGCCTCTGTCTACACAGTATGAACATTTTCTCCTGCCAGGTTGAACACAGGATAAAGATGAGGGGCCAGGACGCATGGTCAGAGAAAGCAAGACTCCAGAGCCATGAGGTTAGGTTTCTAAATCTCACAAGCCTTATGACCTGGCACACGGTGCCTAGCCTCAGCTTCTTCACCTGGGGAATGGCTGTATGGACACAAAGCCGTCCAGCTGTTCTCTACCAACTACACAGCCACTGTCTGTCTACCATGGCTGACCAGACACTAAGAGTCCACGGCCCAGCAGTCCTGATTTCAGATTTCCCTGGCAGAAGTTTATTCCTACACGTTTCAAAAGACATGGATCAGTATGGTCATGGCTGTGTGTTTTTTTAAGAGACCATACCCAGAGAAACAAACATACACTGTTCTATATAGAACGGGGAAACGTGCCATGATACTCTTACATTGCAAAACCCTGGGGAAGTCAGTGAAGCTCACAGATCACTTCCACACAAGGATAGCCACCTCAGTGGCCGTATCAAATTAAAAATCCTATCTACACAAAGTCACAAACTAAAACCCAATCTTGGTGGGCTTCAGGAGGCAGGATGCCCTGAAGGGGTCTTAGAGCAGCTTCCAGTGTGCCGGTATGGTCCTGACGGGGGCACTGGTTATGCAAGTGTGAGTGTGGTGTGACAGGTCACTGAGCTGAGCACTGAGGAATCATGTGCTATGCGGCCACAAAGAAGTTTATTTATTAATCACAGAGCCAGCCTCATAGGGCTGTTGTAGCACTTAACCGAGGTGATCATTTACAAGGTGCTTAGAACAGGTCATAGCAAGCATGCCCTAAGTCTGCAATCAACACCTGCCTCTATACCCCGCCTCTAGATCCCTCCTCTGAGCCCTCCAAGGCTCAGCATGCAGTGGTCTCTAACTGAGTCTCCAGCTACCAGGCAATCAACATGGAGAGCTGAAGGTCCTAGTGCTGGCTGGGATCTAGATCCAAGCACCCAAAGCCTTTATCAAAATCCCCGTGTCTATCTTGAGACCTCGTACATTATTAAATGGAAAGCTATGTTCCCTGACCTTGGTTCAGAACAAGAATGTTCTGTGGGTCACGAAGAACAGTGCTTTGCTTTTCGGGCAGATAACTTTCATTTATCTCAACCCTTGATTCAGATAGTAAGGTAACCAAGGTAAGAAACACAAGAAGAGTGCTCAGCTTTGCTCTGTCCTAGCATATCTGGGTACCATAAGAGCCAATCTGCCTGAAACTGTGGTTTCCGAAGAGCTGACTTCTGTGGCTTGGAAAGAGATGCAGTTTCCTTCCTCGTGGCTGCTTGAGAGGCAGAGCTCTTTCTCACAGTGAATTTTTCTACAGGACTGAGCCACGAAGTGAGACAGGGTTGTGTCTGGGAAGAAAGAGCTGGGTATCAATCTGCCCACCTTTGAGGTCTGGCTTTTGGGAGAAAACATTGGCCACAGGGCTGTGGGCAGGGGGCCTGTGTCCAACAGCCCTTCCTGGAGGCCACCCAGGTCCTTTCATGCTTCCCATGCCACATTCTGTATCTGTAAACACAATGTGTTTCTTTTTTCATGCTGGGTTTGGGGCTTTGCTGTTCAGCACTTTCTGCAGCGGCCTGAATGTGAGGGAAGAGCTGAGACTGTGGCTTCTGAAGAGTCCTCGCCTCTCAACCTCAGGCAGACTTGGTCTTGCCCCAACCACCTGGGGCCAACCAGGGCTGGGCAGTGACAAGCTTTTGTCCAAAAACATCCTCTGCAGCTGGGAGCACCTGCTTAGTGCTGACATCCTGGGAAGACCACACTTTTCAGGGAACTGTGGTTTCTCAAATTCTTGGCATGATAAAAAACAAAAAACACTACATAAGAACAAGTTCAGGAGGAAAACATTAGTCGGACACACATTCAATATTTCCCTGATTGGGGACCCAAACCTGAACTCCACTGCCCCTCAAGACCCTCAGTGCCTCCCCTATGCCCTAGACATGGGGCACAGCACCTCATTCTGAGGGGGCCCATCCATGTGGACCAGTGTTTCCCTCTGCATCATGTACACAGTCTCAATAGTGCAAGGAGCAGCTTATTTTGTATCTCTTTACATGCCCAGACCCAAAAGGCCTGCCTCAACAGTAAATGCTACCGAAACACCAACCTATGATACTTGTCTGAAGCGGGGAGGGACAGTCAAGGGAAACAGTCTACTGGTGTGGGAAGTCCTTTTGTCTATGTGTTGCTTTTATTGGTTAATGAATAAAGAAACTGGCTTGACCTGATAGGGTAGAACAGAGTTAGGTGGGAAGAACTAAACTGAATGCTGGGCAGAAGAAGGTGGAGTCAGAGAGAAGCAATGGAGCCACCAGAGACAGATGCTGGGAAATTTACCTGGTGAGCCACAGCCATGCAGCAATACACAGATTAACAGAACTGGATTAAATTAAGATGTAAGAGTTAGCCAATAAGAAGCTAGAGCTAATGGGCCAAGCAGTAATTCAATTAATATAGTTTTCTGTGTGGTTATTTCAGTACTGGGCAGCCAGGACAAACAAGCGGCCCTCCTACTACAGTCTACAACAAAAACTGGCAAGTAGTTTTTTTCATCTCATGTAGCTCTGGTACTATAAGATCATTTCTGGACCTAGAAGGAGAACATGCCATAATAATTAGCAATGCCTACACTGGCTCTAGATAGGAGCAGAGTGTGGGGTGTAGTTCATCTGCTAGGTACAGTCATCTCCCATAAGATAGATAGGAACAGGGAGGGTGTAGCTCATCTGCTAGGTACAGTCATCTCCCATCAGATAGATAGGAGCGGGATGTGGGGTGTAGTTCATCAGCTAGGTACAGTCATCTCCCATCACCCAAGATTTTGTTTTCTGAAATGTTGGTCACAAATGATTCAATGGAAGATTCCAGAAATAAGCAACTGTTACACTCAGACTGGGTACTAGGATGGGATGCCAAAGCTGTCCTGCTCCATACTGCCGAGAATGTGAACCAGGCCTCTATGTGGTGTATCCAGGCTGTATAATCCACTTGTTGATCACTTGGCCATATCTGTTATCAGTCCTGTCAGTACCATAGTGTCCATGTTCAAGCACTTGCTTTACTTAACCATGGCCCCAAAGGACAGGAGAAGTGATACTCACAATCTAGGTATGTCCAAATGTCATGAAGCACTTCCTTTAAAAGGACAAAAGGTTTTTGAATATAGAAGGGAAAAAATTGCATGCTGAGGATAAGACCCACAGTACAATATTTTGACAATGAGAGAACACACTTCACTTTCAATATACCATATTGTTATAGATGCATAGTTTACACATTGAACTTCAGAATAGACAAGGTAAGTATAGGGAAAAATACTGGACTGGAGAGAAGACTCAGTAATTAAAGGCACTGACTGCTCTCCCAAAAGACTTGAGTTCAAATCCCAGCACCACATGGCAGTTAACTACAGTCTGTAATTCTAAGATCTGACACTCTCACACAGACTTACCTGCAGGCAAAATATTAATCCATATAAACAAAAGTAAATAAATTTTTAAAAAGCATAATACATAATAATATTCAGTATTATGCACAATTACAGACATTCAAAATGGGTGCCTTGGCACATACTCCCTGTGGATAAGATGGTGCAGCCATACTCACCATAACCACTCCAAATGGGAAGAGACGGAATCAGAAGCCTGACAACGGCAATCTGGCAGGCAGGAAGTGTTCATCACTTTGGGACTTCAATATGGAATAAATATGGAATGCCTCACAATACATAGGGCCTCAGGAAATTATGAGATCTATCTCATTTCCTTATTTAGAACTCAGTTATCCAGAGCCAGCCCCTTTAGAGATGCCTGTGGTCCTACAGATTGTCTAACTTAAGTGTGGAGCCACTGGAGTGTGTGAAAATCGGACACGACAACTAATAATCTCTCTTATCTGTGACAGAAAAAAGTCTCAAGGGAAAAAATCTAGAAACTTCAGCAACATTCAGGAGGGGCAGAAAAGGACACCCCCCCCCACAACTAAAATGTGGCCATCTTCACAGAGAGCTGCGATCTCACGCAGGCTGATACTGCATTCTCCATAGATTGGCAGAGCATCATTCCAGCCACATTCTGCCTATGCTGGGATGTACCGGGCATTACTGTCTCCCTTAGAAGTTTCTCCCCCAACAAATCTACTTTGACCTCTGAAAAGTCAACCCATTGTGAAACCTAGACGTCTCCTCCATTGAGGAGTCTTCTGCCTCCTGGGTCTGCATTACAAGCCTATGTACACTGCAGTGTGAATGCAGTTACCTACCTACCTAGCAACTTCCGGGAAGGATTTTACACAGATTGGCAAAGGATCCTTTTTGACTCCTTGGTGGTACTCCTGTCCCCTCATATAGCATTTTCTTTTATGTTTGAAATGCCAGCAGATGCTTCCGAATAAACATCCACCAGGAGGGAGGCTTGGGATAGTAGTTTTATAAAGAGAAAAAGGCTCCAACAAGAGACATTCATCCAAATACAGAACCGACATAAGTAATGTGCGCAGGTTTGAACCTACACCCAGGCAGCACCTCCCAGGAGCTGAAAATGGAAAAGGACTGATATTTGAGAGAGAGAGAGAGAGAGAGAGAGAGAGAGAGAGAGAGAGAGAGAACAGAGTGCAGGCACACATGGAGGTCAGAAGACAACCGTTTCAATCCTCATGTTCTAATTTGCTTGAGGTAGGGTCTCTCTACTTGGCTCACCACTTTACACACCAGACTTCCCTGACTCTGTCTTCATCGCCTCATGGGTGCGCTGGCATTAGCAGAGACCTGTTCTTCTGCAACTATCTTCATGTGGGTTCTGGGGCTCTGACCTCAAGTTAGCAGACTCATACAGCAAGGGCTTTACCCAGTGAAGTGCCGCCCCAAGCCAGGACTGATATTTCTACAAACGAAAACTGACCATTAGGGATGCAGAGTAGTAGAGAGCATTTGCCTAATGCGTTCAAAGCCAGAGATTTGACCCCCCAGAACTTCCTCTCCACCAAAATAAAAAAGTAAATTAAAAGAATTGGCTAGTGAATGGGTCTCTGACTCTGGACATCAGGGGAAATTTCATAAAGCTCTTTTGGTTTATTGCAGATTGAGGACTCAAACCTATGGCTTGTACATGCTAATCAAAATCTCCCTCTAAATTACACCCCTAGCCTGAGCATAAACTGAAAACATGTAGATCGTATGTGTAGACATGTTTGCATGGTGTGTGCACATGTACATGGAAGTACAAGTAAGCATCTTACCATAGACTTACCCTTTTACTCTTTCCCAAGGCCCCAAGTTCTGTGTGTGTGTGTGACTGTCTGTCTGTCTGTGTATCTATATGTCACATGTGTTGGGTGACCACTACCACACCACGTGCACACACACACACATTTAAAAACAAAATTCAAAAAAAATAGAAGCAAATTAAAATCCACTTTTGATCCAGGTATGGCTGGTTCATGCCTATAATCCCAGCACTCAGAAGGGATATAGGCTACACTGATGTTTTAGACTGCCCAGGCTCCCTAGGGTGACCTTGTCTCAAATACCAAAAGTAACTAAATAAAATGAAAACCTAGTTGTGAGTTTACGCGTTTGGAATAAGAATAAGAACATGAGAATACTAAAGTCACTCCAACTCAGCAGTTGTCCAATCTCATGACAGCAGACAGCTTTGAGGCGACTGTCCCTGTCCAGCAGTGTAGCCTGGGTAGCTCACTTATTCCAAACTTCATTCAAACCAACAGTCCCTGGGAGTCAGTTATAATAGGACACGGCTTTTATGTGATCAGCCTCAGAAACAAATGCCTCTGATACCCCCTGCTCTCTCCGATGTACCCTGCAGACGAGTCTCCACTTGGTCCCTGTGTATACAAACTGCCCTTTGGTGGCAGCAACATCTGTTTTTGAAAGGCTTCTGTTCCTTGTGGCAATCTGATTAATTGAACAAAGCGCACAGAGAGTACCTCGTACAATGCCTGCTTCTCGGTGGGGGTTTGTGGTATGTCTTCAGGACTCAACCTGACAACCACCTGTGAAGGGGTCTAAACTGTGGTTCCCGGGCCACCCAAACCAGTGCTTGCCTTCCGAGGCTTCTAGAAGACAGGCAAAATGCTATGTGCTACTCTCTAAAGTATAAGGCTTAAGTCCTGAACATTTCAAAAGCCCCCCAAGACTTCTTGTCTCCCCATAATGAAAGGCACTACAGAAACCCAAGGCATGGTAGTCGCTTCTGAAAGGAAGGGAAAAAAAAATACTGGCTCACAAAATATCCATCCTTGTGCATCCACAGATAAGGCTCTTTTATAATCCAGTTCCCTTGAGAGCCATTTATTTTGGTGCAGCCAGTGTGCATAGCAGACACTGTAGAAGCCATCAAGATAACACGAATAACAACCCAGTGGACTTTTGAAGTGTAAACATAAAAGTCTATTAAGAATACAATGTTGGTTTAATCCCAAGACAAAAAAATTTACTTAATGAAAAGCACAACTCATCCCAAGAAGGAATTATCGATACCAGCTGTGGGCAGCAAACGAGGGGACCCCTTCCAGGGAACATCTGAATCGCAACCCACTGCCTTTCCAATATTTACTCTGGACATAAAGTCTCACATACTTTTCCGAGGATCTCATTTTTCTCCAGGAGGAGGAGGAGGTCAGAGAGGAGTCTGGGCAGGGCTAAAAGGAGAGCTTGGCAGAGCCTGAAAATGCAGGCCTGCTGGCCCCAGAGGGTTGGCACTGACTTCTTACCTCCCTTCTCTGCACAGAGCTGGGAGCAGAGCTCTCTCACAGGCGCTAATGAGGACCCCAGCTGAGACCTCACTCCAGCTGCCTAGGGCCTAGAGACACCGACAGTGACAGCCTTGTGCTGCTGACTGTCCTAAGGGCATCTAACTGACAACTGAACCACTGAATTCACACCTTTAGCCACTTTCTAGGTTTGTTTGGTTTTGTTTTTTGTTTTCACTGTATTACAGAGAAGCAATAGGATGACCAGACCTGGAGTACAAAGATAAAGGCTTTCTAAAGAGGATTTTTTTTTTGACCACCAGTTCCACCTCACCTGGACCTTTGAGAACCAGTACAGGCCTAAGACCAGGACTTGGTCACCTGTGGGCATGATAACACTCAAGTGGTGGCATCCCAGCTATCTGGGAGGCTAGAGCAGGGAAATCCAAAGTATAGGCCATGGTGCTGCAGAGATGGCTCAGTGGTTAAGAAGCGCTTGTTCTTGAAGAGGTCATGGGTTTGATTCCCAGCACCCAGATGGTCCAAAAGCATCTGTAAACATGCAGGCAAGACACTTCTAGACACAAAAAATAAATACGACGTTTTTAAAAAGTTGTTTGTTTGGTTTGTTTGGTTTGGTTTTAAGTTTAAGGTCAACTTGGGCAATTTAACAAGACTGTGTCTAAATAAGAAAGGAAGGAAGGGAGGGAGGGAGGGAGGGAGGAAGGAAGGAAGGAAGGAAGGAAGGAAGGAAGGAAGGAAGGAAGGAAGGGCCAGACACAGTGGTGGATGCCTTTCTCAGTTCTTAGAAGGCAAAAGCAGGCAGATCTCTGAGTTAGAGACCAGCCTGGTCTATGAAGTCATTTCCAGGGCAGCAAAAGCTACAAAGAGGGTCTGTGTCAAAAACAAAAACACAATAAATTTGGGCCAGCCAAGACATGGCTAAGAGAGTAGAGGAGCCTGCCACCTATCCTGATAATCTTGAAGGAAAACAAAACAAAACAAAACAAACAGGAAACACATAGTGGAAAGAGAATCAACTCAGAAAGCTGTTCCCTGACCTCCACACAAACAAACAAGCTGAGAGACACAGCTTGGTAATGAGGCGCTTATCATCAAGCATGCACCAAGACATGGGTTCAATCAATTCAAACAAACACCTGGGGGGAAAAGACCCTCTTCAATTATAATTTTCCCTGCTTGCACCATGCCTCCCAGTGATGACAGAGAGAGAAGTCATCTGCAACTTCATGTTTCAGTATACATTAATATAGTGTAATAACAGTATGGTAGACTACAGGCCAGCATACCTAAGGATACTACCTCTCCTTCTAGCAAGAAGTAACAGGTTGCTCCACCTTTTGCCCTGTGTGCAAACAGCACCCATGTATCCATCCTTTCAGTCATCCCGCCAACCATTCCATGCGGAAGCAGCACAACACATGCGCAATAAAACGAAGAGTAATCAGGGGGCCGGAGGCCCAGCTTTGCCACCTACCAGCTCTGGGCTTTGAGTAAACCATGCAATGTCTCCAGGCCATGGTTTCCTCATCTCTAAAATAAGGACAATAATAGTGCCCATTATTCTCAGAGTCGCAACGATGAAATAAGTAAATTAATGTGAGTGCTTGGCAAAGAATAAGCCCTCAAGAGTTAATCATCATAATGACAGTAATTATAATAATTACTAGGAGTATTAAAAACATACACTCATTCACAGATAGGTGCCAGGCTCTGGAAGAGCCAGCAAATATTTTTGGCCTTCTGATATAGCATAGATCTTTAGCGGGGCATTGGATTCTTTTCATGGCAACTCCTCCGATGTAACCTCCCTTGCTTGACGAACGATGAGGGTACCCCCAAGCACCAGGGCTACTTGCAGCATTTGGACTGCACCCCTCCTCAAAGCCATGCTTAAACAATTATGAGCATTATGTTGCAGGTACCCATGACCATAGGAGGCCAGCCCAGCACTGTGCACATCTTGCAGAGGCGCCTTTTGTGTGGGTTTTAGGTTACGGCTGGGCAATGCAAAGCCATAGAGTGAGTGGCAAAACGAGTTTTCATAATCTCAACCTGTCACAAGCCAAGCAGAGACTCGCACTGACATCCCCACAGTAAGATTAAACATCATGCTTCAGCAGCACTAAATACTAACACAGCTCCCACGTCAGGGGGACACTGATTAAAACTGATGTCAATAACTTATGAAACACAATATGGTCTTCAGATGCTCTTTTGAATGAATAAAAAAAGAGGAAGGGGGGAAGGGAGGGTCCAGCAATCCAGGTGGTTTAAAACTGTTCACGCATTTTTCCCTCCAATGTAGACCCCTCCCACACACAATACAAGGGTGCTTCTTTACACACTCAATGTAAATGCACATGTGTACTAAAGCATGTGAACGCCACTGATACATATGGTCGTAAGAAAGTATTTGGTTATTCCGCTGAGAGCTGTCCAAGATGTAAGGGCATACGTAGTATTCTTTTTCATATTACTTCAAGAGCTCTTTCTGTCCAGAAGAAATCCAAAATTGTATTTAAAACACTGGCCTCACAACAGTGCATTTACTCTGCAGAGAAACTTGTCTTGAAGCCATACTGAAAGGAAAGCTCGGCCTAAGAAAACTCACGAGCTGTAGTCAGTGTTTAGAAATCTCTCAGTGCCTGGGCCTTGAGGGAGGATATTCAATAGTCTATATTCTTAGGGAGTTTTCTGAGGGGGGAGTGGAGGCTAATCTAGAGAACTGTACCACTTAGGCCTATGATAAATCGTATCTTATTACTTCTTAAAGAAGAACCACAATAGCATGGTGATGGTGCTTGATTTTTTTTTTTTTTNTTTGGTCAAGACTGATTTTTTTTAATTAAAAAAATGTAATCCTTTGCCTTAGTTGTAAACAGTCTAGCAGTCTCGGCAACAGTGTGTGTCAACAGTGTGACATTCACAGAATGGGGCTATGTTTGGGGGCATCTCAGTTGCCGAAGGTATAACTTAGTATCTAAAGGATTTATTAATGCTTCTCCTAGCACAGCACCTTCAGGATCTCAGAGCACCTGTCAAATACTAACTCCCTCACATAGCTCCAGCACGGGGCATTTCCATAAAAACCTGGGCCTCTAGCTATAAATCACCCCGAAATTGTCCTTGTTGGCTTTCCTTCTAATGGAGTGATGGAAAAATCACTAAGACTTCAATTAAGATTTTATGGGAACTTCAATCTGATGTTCCCCATCCCAGCTACAAGGTATCAGAACATCTATTCGGAAAGTAAGCTGTAAATAACTACGACAGAGCTGAGTTAGCTTGACTTTTATGAAATGACTGAATAATTGGCACAATTCAAAGATACTTTAACTACGAAGAATTAAAATAACTTCAGTAAAAATCCCGAAAAAATATTGTTAGCCAATCATTTGTCATGTAGATTATGTACTTACTAGGCCTAATTAAACTTTTTGAACAAAAACCACTTGCTAATTACATTAGTTAATATGTTGATTGCTCAACTTGGCACAAAAAAAGGAGGGGGTCAATCCAATTTGTGCATAGTTAGTGCTTTGTTATAAAGACAAAAATCCTAAACTGGAGAGATTATTTCATGTCTAAGACTATCATTATAATAAATAACAGGTTGTGTCTTCGCAGCCTAAGTGACAGAAATAGATGGGAGTGAGGTGTGACCAACACCAAGGACAGGAGGAAGCTTCAAGCCAGCAATATTTTTGCCACAAATCCGTATTATTCACCTCAATGTATGCACTCAGGTTTGTCCAATTAAACCCCGCTGGGGACCATACAGCCATCGTTCATATGCACATACAAACTAAAAGTGATAGCGAAACCCTGGGAATCCCTTTAAATGCCAATAAAGGGTTTTTCCACACAAAAGGACGAAAAGAAAAGAGGAGAGGCAAAAAGGAGAAGAGATGGGGAAAACTAACATTTCCCAGGGACCTGAACAGATCAAAGGCATTTTATTCCCCAAGACCACTAAGTCTGGGGCGACTGCTTTACAGACGCCTGAAAAGTCCCACACTGGAAGCTAGTTCTTCTGTCTCTTGAAGGTTAGGGGATGTTCAATTAGGTCCGCAAAAGCTGGAACATGCTGCCTTTTTAAATGGGAGGCCCTGCAAAGCAACAGGAGGCGCGGGCATCTGCAGACCAAGGGTTCCTGCCTGGGCCTCTGTGCACCGACCCTCCGAGACATGTTTTCCATTCGCCTGCTCAAAAGTCTGCATCCACAGTCATGAGGCACCAACTATTCGACAACAACATGACACAATTAATCAGAACCAGACTTCAAAACGTGTGTTTGTGGGGACCAGCTAGCTCTGCAATGTGCCTCCGATGGCGAAGCGATTGAAGAGTCTTGCACTGGCTCTCTGGGGTTGGGGGGGAGATGGGGGGATAAATCTGTATGTTCACAAAAGATGCTCACCAAATGGCACATTACGGACTAGATGATTTTCATAAATGATTTAGACATTTACATCTAAAACTGAAAAAGTCCCCTCTCCCACCCCCTTCTCTCTGGAAAAACTGATGCCTGGGAGTTTCTGCAGCAACAAAGTTGTTCAATTCAGAAGTTGAGCACACCCTTTCTTAGCTTCCTTTCTGACCCGGGCTTATTCACCAGCACCGGGTTTGTCAGATTTCTCTTTCAGGAATTGAAACTCCTTTAAAAATCGAGACGGAGGGTCCTTAGTTAATTCAAAACTGTTCAATTTCACCAAACCCCGGAGCTAACAAAAAAATCTGGTAGACTTCTTTTTTTGGATCAGGATTGAATTAGTTTAAAATAGTTACTGAGGTCTCCTTTGTAATCTGTAGATAGTAATTAATTGAAATCACTCTCCTTTTGCTAACAGAACGCGCTATTCAAAGGAGGAGGGGGAGAAAGAAAGAAAGAAAGAAGGAAGGAAGGAAGGAAGGAAGGAA
>LOEQ01000106.1:222107-234339 GCA_001685075.1 Bramus lutescens | reverse complement strand
TACCCCCCTCTCCCCACACTGGGATTGCAGGTTGTTGTGCCCGGCCTCCTTACATGGGTCCTAGGGCTCCAAACAGGCCATCGCGTGTGGACAATCAACACTTTATGGACTAAGCCATCTGCCTAGTCCCTGCTTTGTTTCTCTGAAGGAGAGCTGTGCTTTTGGAGAGGAAGGAGCCTCTCTCTGGGAAGGAGTGGTCCATGGGAAAACCTGTCCAGCAGACAGAACTCCCATTTCAGATTTGGGGTTCACCTAGATATAGAGTGTCACCTCTTCTGTGCATGCATGCTTATATGACCTGAGGAGGCTGGTATGGTTTTCCTGTCTCCTCACGGGGCATGGCAAATTCTGGGGCACCCAACCATTTGCCTGGATCCACCGCCATGTCACCTACAAGAGCAGGAGCTTCTGTCCAGAGCCCCTTATTGTCCCCAAGCCCTGATGTAAATATCTGCAAAGATTTTGGAAGTTTCTTTAGGTCTTCTTGGCCAGGAGTGTAGGCATGCCCTCCGCATTTTTCTGTAGTGAGAGGCCCACCCACCCCGCAGCTCAATTTTAAAGATCCAAGGCTTGGTTTTAAATATTTATTTATTTTTATTTAATGGGCATTGGTGTTTTGCCTGCATGTATATCTGTGTGAGGGTGTCAAGTCCCCTGGAACTGGAGTTGTGAGTCACCATGTAGGCACTGGGAATTGAACTCAAGACCTCTAAAAGAACAGCCCGTGCTCTTAACCACTGAGCCATCTCTTCAGCCCTGACAAGACCGGTTTTTAAAGTGCATTATTTCTCTGAACTCACCAGAGAAAGGATGGAATGTATGAGCCACCCAGCTTCAGGGCTGAGGTGTGAAAGCCTATATGACAGTGGCATTCTGGATTGTGGGTTATGATGTGAGAATATTGGTTTATGTCAGAACATTTGCTATGAACGGTAAAGGAAAACAAACAGTGATCAAGGTGTGGCCCTTTAAAGGATTTGCTAATAAAATTATCCAGTCATTGGGTGTGATAATACATGCTTTTGAACCCAATACTTGGGAATCTGAGGCAGGAGGATTACCGTGAGTTTTAGATGCATCAAGACAGAAAATGCTCTGAGGCCATGGAGAAAGATGAGAAGCAGAGTTGAACCAGCCTGAAGGTGTCAAAACAAAAAAACCCCACAGTTCTGAATTTGTGAAGCTGAGCTCAGGTCCAAATTTTGTGAACTATTCAGTGTTGTGTGAAAAGTTTGTTCCAGAAGGTACCTGAGCCAGATGTACAGGAGAGTAGTGATGTGGAGGAGCTGACAGACATAAGCCCTTAATGGGCCACGCAGTGATGGACCAAATAAGGACACCTCGTGGATGTCACCAACTGCCATTCCTTCATGTCCCGCTTTGGCCCAAAGCTCTTAGCTGCCCTCTGAGGTGAATGTAGCTGCCTGAGAATGCCTTTTATAGGCCAAGGCTAAATTCTACAGTCCCCAGGCTCCTCTGAGGGGAGGATGAAGGACTTGGTTGGTTGGGTTGGGACTAGGGTCATCATGCAATGAAGGCCACACTCCCATCTTGGGTCTAGAGCTCAGCCTCTTCAGAGAATGTCATCCATTCCTTTCTCTCTCACCCATGTTTTCATAGGTAAGGATTTCTTCCCGTGGGCTGTAGCACTTCCAAGATTAGCTCAGAAGACAAAGGTAGGACCATCTGTTTCATTGAACTGTTTGCTGTCTTCGAGGGAGGAAAAGTAGTCATGAAAGGTACTTTCATGGTAACCTTATGGGTCAGTGGCAGATGATCCCTAATCTGTCACTGAAACAGGAACTCTCACTCAGAGAATTGTGTCAATATTGCCTGGTCAACTCTGTGTATGCCTAAGAATGCTTCACCTGGGTGGGGGGATGGTGGCGCACACCTTTAATCCCAGCACTTGGGGAGGCAGAGGCAGACGGATCTCTGTGAGTTCTAGGCCAGCCTGGTATACAGAGCGAGTTCCAGGACAGGTTCAAAAGCTACAGAGAAACCCTATCTCGAATAAAAGGAAAGAAGGAAGGAAGGAAGGAAGGAAGGAGGGAGGGAGGGAGGGANAGAAAGAAAGAAAGAAAGAAAGAAAGAAAGAAAGAAAGAAAGAAAGAAAGAAAGAAAGCTTGGCCTGAAAAATCCCTGAGTCCCTGTCACTGTGGCCTCTAGAACAGGTCACAAAGAGGCAGCAACCCATCTAGAAAGCTGATGCCACTTTTCTGGAGGACTTTATGAGGTGTCCTCCTACAAAGGGAATTTTGGGCACACGGTATGGTCTTCATTTAAGGTCACACCATCAATCATACTCTACAAATTTGGGGGAAATCCATTGTTTGTATCAAAATGACACAGAAAGGTATAAACAAAACACTCCAGTTCTGACTCAGCGTGGACAGAGGCATGGGCACATCGGCTGGTCTGTTGTACTGGAAGAGAACCAGACCACTAGTGGCTCACACAAACAAGGAGTTTATTTCCCTCTCTTATAACAGCGGAGTGGGAGTGAGCCAGATGGTTTTTTTTCTTCAATGTTCTTCTTAATTGATTTTATTGAGCTCTACATTTTTCTCTGCTCCCCTCCCTCCTTCTCCCCTCCCCTTCAACCCTCTCCCATGGTCCCCAGGCTCCCAGTTTACTCAGGAGATCTTGTCTTTTTCTGCTTCCCATTTAGATTAGATCCATGTATGTCTCTTTTAGGGTCCTCATTGTTGTCTGGGTTCTCTGGGATTGTGAATTGTAGGTTGGTTTTCTTTGCTTTATGTTTGAAAACCACTTCTGAGTGAGTACATATGATAATTGTCTTTCTGGGTCTGGGTTACCGAGCGAGCCAGATGTTAAGTACAGCCTTGCAGGTCAGGAACCAAGATTCCTTCTAACTGTGGCTCTTTTCTTCCTCTGTGTGTCGCTTTTGTCCAATGGTCTACAATGGCTGCCTTAATGGTTACCATCACCTCTTCCATCTGGCCATTGAAAGGAGGGCTGGGAAGGGGCGGATGTGATTCCTTTAATACTATGCTTTGGAAGTCACCTTCCTCAGTGTCTGCCCACCCTCCAGGGACCACACCAGAGCATGGGGAAATGTGACCTGAAGTTTCTAAAGGTTACTGTTAGAGAAGAAAGGAGAGTGGATAGAAGGGCAAGCAGGAGTCTCAGTCATATTTGAAATCTGCTCATTTGAGTGAATCCCCACCATCACACTTCATTGCGTCTGCCATGGAACATGCATGTCCTGAGAGCCCCGCCGAAAACTGCAAATAAACAGTAGCATGTGTGTTGGGGATTTGGCTCAGTGGGGAAGGCACTTGCTGCTTAAGTATGAGAAGTTGAATTTGAATCCCCAGAATCTGCAAAAAGCCAGGCACATCTGTAATCCCAGCATCCCTACTGGGAGGTGAAACCCAGACAGCAGGGACTAGCCTAGTGTATCCAGCAATTACAGTGAAGAGGCCCTGTCTCAAATAAGGTGGAAGGTGAGGACCAAACCTGAGGTTACCCTATGACCTCCACACACCTGCCGTGGCTTGTACATATGTGCACTTATACACGAGTGTGCTCACTGACATCCACAATACCTCATACACACATCAAAAGTGACATGTTGTACCAAAAGATAGAATCATCTCGTGTCCATTGGTAGACAAATGTATACACTATATATATGTACAGTGGAATATTCTTCAACCTTAAAAAGGGATGCAGTTCTGGCACCTGTTATAACGTGGATGAGCCATGAATTCACAATGCTAAGTGAAATAAGCCGAACACAAAAGGATGAATACTGTTAGCTTCCATTCATGAGAGCTACCCACTGCTGTCAAAGCCAGAGGAAAGGAGATTAGAGATGGCCAGAAGCCGAGAGGGAGGGGAACAGAGTTGGTGTGTAGCACGTGTCTTGTTACCATGAAGGATGATGAAAACATGTAAGGGATGAAGGAGAGGGAAGACTGCATGTGGTATGAAGCACTTCATGCCACCAAGCTGCACATTGTATGTACAGAACAGCGACATTTCATGTTTTGTAGATTTTAGCGTATTTTAAAAAGATGGCACTCCACACAGGTCCAACAGCAGAGGTCTCTGGCATTTTATGATGGATGTTCCTAGAGATAAAGATGCTCAAACCTTCTATGTGAGTTTAAGTCTGCAAAGGAACCACCCAACAGAGCTACCTTCAGAGTCATGTTTATTTATAGTGTCATGTTTATTTATAGTATCTCGAGATTGTTACAAGACTTGCTACAACTCAGGGCTGTTGGTTTTGTACCAGTTTGCTTTGTTTTGTTACAAATCAACAAATCCCTTCTAGCCCCTGGAGTTCCAGAATCCCCATCCTAGTGTTCAGGAACTGCCTCTTAACTGCACATAGAGAATATCACCTTGGGGGCTGCTGGGTTCCCAGGATTCTACCTTGCCCCTCTGTCCCCTTTTGCCCCCTCTTTCTCACACAGCTGTCATTTTCTCCAGTTTTACAGACACTCAGCAGTGGTTCCTTTTCTTCATTTGTCCAAGATGAATATATCCACACTTACTACCCAAAGTTTAACATAAGCAGCAGGTCCTGGGGTAGGCTCAATGGTAGGATCGTTTGTGTAGCTTGTGAAGGGTCCTGGATTTTATTCCCACCACTTCAGATTCTTTTTTATCAGAGCCTCTCCCTCAGTCTCTCTCCACTCTGTGGCTCCTGAAAAATTCTAATCCCTACCCAGTTGAGTATATCATTCATCAAGTCAAACTTCAGCAATGGCTCCACACAGTCCTTATATAAGCCCGTCTGTTCTTAATCCGCCGTCAGAGACCACTCACAGTCTACCACGCCAGCCCAGATAACTTCATCTAACGAGCCTATGCCATGCTTTAGCCTTTAGAGCAGCGGTTCTCAACCTTCCTAATGCTGAGACCCTTTAATACAAGTTCCTCATGTTGTGCTGACCCCAACCATAAATTTTTTATCACTACTTCATAACTGTAATTGGCCACTGTTATGAATCATAATGTAAATTTTTTAGAGATAGAGATTTGCCAAAGGGGTTGTGACACACTGCTTTAAAGGGACCAATGGCTCCTTATAGACATTATGCAGTCTCCCACCCCTTGCCTTTCCGCTATCCACTCCTCACTTCCCAGGACAGCTCCTCCTTCTGGAATACTTTCTAGAAGCTCTTCTTCTGTAGAATCTTAGCCAGTGTCCATTCTCCCACCTCCAAGCCCCTACTGCAAATCTCCTATAGTGACTCCACTGGTATATCGAACTTTTGAGGCTATTTCTAGTTCAAAGGCCATTTTGGATGCTTTTTTCTGTGCTCTCTGACTGTGTCCTAAGCCCTGTCCAGGTGATCTGTAGCAGAGCCACTGAGGGGGTTTCTGTGTGGAACTCGTCCTGCAGGTTACAGTCCCATCGGCAGCTGTGAGCGTTCACGCTGGTGTGAGGCCCCACAGACCCTGCTTCCCCGCTCCTTGCAGCCTTTCTTCTGCGTGTCTAGTGCTATCAAATTGTGGTTTTAATTTGCATTTCCTTCATGATTAATGAAATTGAGGGCCTCTTCATGTATTTAGTGGCCAGCTGGCTATCTGCTTTCTCGAAGTATAGACTCAAGTATTTTGCCTATTTTTCTACAGGGTTGTTTGTCTTTTTTGGAATTTTTCTTGTTGCTCCTGTGACATTATGTGATAATCACTCAGGATCCACCCTTCCCCCATCCATGAGATTTGTGAAATTTTGAGCTCTTAATGCCTTGGGAGGTCCATCATGTAGTAGACCAGCAGTTTTCAACCTGTGGGTCGCAGCCCCTTTGACAAACCTCTGCCTCCAAAAATATTTGCACTACGATTCATAACAGTAGCAAAACTACAGTTATGAAGTAACTACAAAAATCATTTTATATTTGGGAGGCGGTCACCACAACATGAGGAACTGTATTAAATGGTCACAGTATTAGGAAGGTTGAGAACCACTGCCATAGACCCTCAGTACACATTTCCTATGGACTTAGTAAGCCACTCTTGACCCACACTGTGTGCTAGGGCAGCCATCTCCTTGAGGAAACTGATGGCAATGGAGATCTGACTTCATGCAAGCACCTTCAGCTGCCGGGGGTGGACATACCCTGCGTTGGACTTTGATAACAGCCTGGCAGGGCCTCTGAGGTGTCTCCTGTCCTTCTCAAGCCCTGCTTTTGTAACATGCTTTCAATGCAACACATGCATTCTTAGCAGGGGTCCTCGCTTCTATCTGCACTTAACACCCTGCCTGCTCTACACTCCCCTGCCTCCTCCCCCAACGACACCACATGCCTGCATGACATAGCTTTGGTTTTCAGTTTTCTTTCCTCTCAAGTGTCGGTCTCTTGGAAATCTGCTTCCTCAAAATCTGTGACTCATTTTCTGCGCTCAGTGTCGTCTTCAGTGAGGACTACAAACTCTAGGGTGATGTGCTCCTGTCCTCCATGTTTGCCTTTCACTTCTGCCTTGTACAGCTTGCCCTTCAGTCAGAATCAAAGGCAGCAGTCTCCAAGTTTTCTGTGATCTTCCAGGAGATGAGTTAAAGATCCAGTTTCAGCCCAATGGGCCTGGGCCTTCTCATTACAGCTGAAGTCCTTGCTGTCTCCAGACTGTGGCTCTGGTTTTATGACCCAGGCAAGAAAAGCAGAGTCTGAACTACTGTAGTTCTAATGCTTCCTTCTTCCTTTGGACTTCTTTGTCATTGTATTCATCCATCTGTCCATCTGTCCATCCGTCCATCCAGCACATGAGTCATGCATGATTCTAAGAGCACCTGGTACTGACTTGCTTACTTTTTTGGTGGTGGTGGTGGTGACACATTTTGAGACAGGGTTTCTCTTTGTACCAGCCTTAGCTGTCCTAGAACTCATCCTGTAGACCACGCTGGTCTCAAACTCACAGAGATCCACCTGCCTCTGCCTCTTGAGTGCAGGGATTAAGGGCATGTGCCCACAACCACCCAGCAACATTTAAAAAAAGAATTTATTTATTTTTGTTTTATGTATATGAATGTTTACCTGCTTAGGTGTATGTGCACATGTGCATAAAATGATCAAAGAGACCAGAAGAGGGCATCAGACCCCCTGGAACTGGAGTTACAGACAGTTGCAAGTCTCCATGTAGGTGCTGGGACTGAACCTGGGTCCTTGGCAAGAGCAGCCAGTGATCTTAACCACTGAGCCATCTCTCCAATCCTTGGTGCTTATATTCTTTAAAAAACAAACAAAAAGCAAAACTAAAAATACTTTTTTTAGATTGGTTTATTTCATATGTATGGGCATTTTTTCTGAGTGAATGTGTGCTCCAAGTGCATGGTGTCTGTGGAGGTCAGAAGAGGACATTGGATCCTCTAGAACTGGAGTTATAGATGGTTGGGAGCTGCCATGTGGGTGCTGGGAACTCATTCTGGGCTCTCTGCAAGAGGAGTAAATGCACTTAATGGTGAAGCCATCAATCTTCTAAATGGGGCTGCAAGGAGCGGCAGATAGAAAGCTCAGGGCAAACCTAAAATGTGCTAGACATGGTGCTGTGTGCCTTTAATCCCAGCACTCTGGAGGCAGAGGTGGGTGGGTCTCTGTGAGTTCGAGGCCAGCCTGATCTACAGAGTGAGTTCCAGGACAGTCAGAGATACTTAGTGAGATCCTGTCTGAGAACCAATAGAAGTGTCTATTGTGTGACTTGTTGATGGAGATGTGGCATGAAGTACTGGAGGTGGGACCTGCCAGGAGTCCTCACAGACAACATAATGTAAAGAAGGAAGAGCAGGAGTGAGCCAGCAAGAATCCAGGAGAAGGGCCTTCAGGCAGCAGGAACAGCAAATAAAGGCTCTGGAGGCAGAGTATGCTTGGTGTGCTGTTGTGATTGTTCAGGTCCTCAGAAAGTGATGACATCATGCCAACATCAGTGGAGCTTGATGTTTGCAATGGACAGCAAGTGTGTTAGTCATCACCGAGTGTCCTGTGGTTGTATCTGCTAGATAAGAAAGAGTTTTGCTCGAGTACGTGAGCATAGGATGGACAATCCCTCAGGGCTCTTCTGCCTCTGAATTGTTGTCATTGTCTCAGGTGCTTCATGCACAGAATCATTTCTTTCTGAGTTTCCTCGTAGACTTCATTGAACACACGGCACAGTGGCTTCCAGTCACATGGCCTGGTCTCTGTCAGTGTTTCTGTCACAATGCCTAGTGTGTATGTCCCACGCACTATGGTTGTGAAAGAAGCTTCCCTAAAATGTAATGCTGTAGGATGTTAGCTGCTTCTTTGATTATGGGGGTGTCAGAGGTTTGGTCTGGTGTAGTGGGGTGGTGTCTCTGTGTCACTGGTGTGCTTAGCATTCAGTACAGCCTCAGCTGAGAAGACAAATATCTGGAGAGCAGAACTGTGGGTCGGAGTGACTGCTGATTCTTCCCCATGTGTCTTGAACTTCCTCACGTCAAGGCAAACTCCAGGTGGAAGAGGAGACGGTCACTGCCTTGCCATTCATAACCCGGTCTTGGAAACGACATCAGGCCACTTCCATTGTAACCCACTGATTGTCGCAGTCATTGGCATACCTCAGTTTAAGAATAGGGAAGTTAAAAGTTAAGTTCCTTAAGCTCACTCTCAAGGAACTGGAGTCTACAGGGCTGTAGAGACTCCATTATGACCATCTTTGGATACCACAATCATATCATAACCCTTCCATTTTCTTATTCTTGTTCTTTTACATTTTGTTTTGTTTTTGTTTGAGACCAGGTCTTGGGGCTGGTGAGATGGCTCAGTGGTTAAGAGCACTGACTGCTCCTCCAGAGGACCCGGGTCCAATTCCCAGCATCCACATGGTAGCTTGCAGCTGTCTGTAACTCCATTTCCAGAGAATCTGACATCATTATACCAATGCACATGAAATAAAGTTAAATAAAGTTTAAAAAATTACTTATATATATATATATAAAAAAAGAGAGACCAGGTCTTACTACATAGACAAGACCAGTCTGGAACTTGCTATGCAGCCCAGGTATACAGCCCTGGCTGACCTCAAACTCACCATCCTCCCACCTCAGTTTCCCAAGTGCTGGGCTTACAGCCAGGCACCACCATGCCCATCCATACATTTTATTTTCCTATGGTTGTGTTTTCAGGGACTTTTCTCTTTCTTCTGCCAACAGGAGAGTCTTAGCTCGTTCTGAGTCCATCCTGGAGTCTCCTGGCTGAAGCACTGTCAGGAGCCGGGCTGGGGGAGGGAGGGAGTAGTGTAGCTTTGGGGTTAGTGTTCTGTCCCCTAGGAGCAGCATGTAGAACAGGGGTAAAGTGGCCTGTTGGTTTGCCATGGTGGATTCCCATGGAGCTGGTATCTGACTAAATGCTGCACTGAGTGACTGGTTCCCAACAAATCTACTGAGTCCTGGCTGTGCCATTTGAGTGGGTAAGGGTCAGCGCCTGCCTGGGTGGGTATGTATGTTCCTCCCCCCCCTTCAAAGTGAGAGAAAGGAGCCAGACCAGGCCTTTTTAGTGAAAAAGGCTTGCTGGCTCCCTGGACTGCTCCATAGCATGACTGCCTGCACCCAAGCCTCACACTCTTGGAAGGAAAGGACTCTTCTGCATCCCCTCTGCTGCAAGCTTATTCATTTGCTGGGAGCTCAACAGACACGTGTTTGTTAGCCTCCTACTAGGAAATTATGGATTGAATGAATAAAGGAATAGCTGTTTATTTTTTCCCTTCAGTGTTAGGGTCCAGTGTTTATGTGAGGTCCCTGTAGATAATGATCTCAGTGCTGTTGTGGCGGGTTCCTGGGCCTCCAGGATTGTATTTGAGCAAGCTGAGAGCATTCTGGTGTTTCTCTTGGATACCCACATTCCTGCTGTGGTCAGGCACTTCTGAGGCCTGCAGACAGGTACGGGAGTGGGATTGGCCTCAGGAGTTTTGTGTATCCATATTAGTAGCGATTAGGTTCCCATCTCCAATTTTCTAGAGAAGGCAAACCTCTTCCACATCATTCCTGAACAAAATATTGAAATGTTGGTATCTGGAGGGACTGTATTCATAAATGAATTCTGAGTGCCCCCTTTCCAGAGAAGGTCCCTATAGAAGGGGGCAGGTGTGGAGCCAGACACAGAGAAGGTACCCAGCAAGATTGTGTCCTCTGTGCATAGCTGAAGAATATTGTGCAGTTGTCATTAGTTCTTAGGTGTGACAGTTAATGACCACCAATGGACAGAATGTCCTTGGTCATAAGAGATGCACATTTGAGCACGTAGTGACATTCATGCATTTGATGATGCTGGCATGCTACTAATCTCTTAAAGGACAGAGTGCATCTTTATGTAGAGTAATAGTAGCTTCATAATGACAATAAGTGACCTGTGTCACTGTTACTGGCTTATGTGTTTACTATATTCTGCTTTTAAATATTAGTTTGGAATGTCTTCTTTCTACTTATAAAATGGTTTGCTGTCGGGCTGCATAGCATGTTGTGCCATCAGCAGCAGCTGCCTCCTGCATCTTGTGCTCATGCTAGTGCACTGTAATGTCTGAACGACCCTCAGACAGTCTAATGATGCATTTCCCACAGCATACCTTTTGTTAGTTTGTGTTTTGAGACAGGGTTTCTCTGTGTAGCCCTGACTGTCCTGGAAATCACAGAGATCCGCCTGCCCCTGCCTCCTGATTGATATTAAAGGCGTATGCCATCATGCCCAGCTCCTACAGCCTATCTATATCCAGGATGCATTTCCCCTGTTGATAAGTAACACATGACTGCATTCAAGACACAATATTCACAGCCCGCAGCTTAGTTTTCTGAGTCAGCAAGGTGTATGTGTCTCTGTGTGTAACATTAACATTAGATCCACTGAGCTAAGGTACCTGCTAAACAGGAATAAGACAGAAAGGATAAACTTCAAAATGTTCTCTTTCTCTCCTTCCATGGTCCCTGCTTACAGCCTGCCTCTGTCTTGCCTCTGCTGGGTGCTGGAGGACTGAGCTGGGCAGCAAGAGGAACTTGCTTAGACATGAATTGCCTGCAGCCTGAGTGAGCAAAATGAAATCCCCAACTTGGCAGGACCCACAGGAAAGGTGGTGTTTTCTTAGAGCCTGGAGCATCCAAGTAAGGATGAGGAGGTACTGTGGGGGCGTTGGTTGTGGAGTAGAAAGAAGGACTGAGACAGGTGTGAAGGACTCTCCTGGGGACAATGGCAGCTTCCTGGATAGGTTTAGGCAGAAGGCAGCAGGCATGGTTTCTTGGGGAGGCCAAGAGACAAGGAGAAAGGCTGGAGGTTGATCTTCAGTCCCTGATCAGGCCTGACAATCCTTGGAGGAGGTTTTGACTAGGAACCTGGGAAACTTCTGTAACAAAAAAGGGGGAGGCTAGGGACTTGGTGGGGTGGGACCCCTTGTGGGAAGCTTCCTGAGTGACCTTGCTTCTACTTATCAGCTTCTTGTTGCCAAGGAAACAGAGCTCTACTGGTCTTTCCTGGAGCCCTTACACCATCTTACTAGAAATTCCCAGGGAATATAGATAGGCCTGGCTTGGGGGAAGCCCCCACGTAACCCGCCCCAGAGGGCTCTCTAGGAATGAAGTGTCTTTTGGTTTCTTTATCTTACGGCTGAGATTTTGATGCATTAATGTGACAGATGGGATTTGGAGCAGTGTTGGGGTGAACTAGCAGGGAGTAAAGGGTTACTTCCTCCTGGGCTGGCTATGACAGGTGCTTCCCTGGCCCTGCTCCTCTCAGGATCCTCAAGCTGCAGAGTCTTGGGGTGTTCTGACACACCTTCTGCCCCAGCCCACCACTGGCTGCTCTCGAAGCACAGACCAGATGTGCAAATTCTGCGGCTATGCCTGGGGCAAGCGCAGTGCATCTTGCTTTTCTTGGAAATCATCATTGATTTGTTAGAAAAACAGGAAACATTGGGGCTGCTGGTGTGCATCTTGACTTTTCTGTTTTTGTTTTTTGAGTTCCTTTCATCTGTGTGAGGCCCAGGTTGTTTGGAGGGTGTTGCCAAGCAACACAGCCCTGCAAGCCTCCTCCTGGCATTCTTTGCCTGCCCACTCTCCTCTCCTGGCTTTCCTTTTGGCTTCTGTAGCCTCCTTCCTCAGCCCCAGGGACTGCAATGGAGATGGGTCAGATGAGGTAACCATGGAAACATGATGAAGGATCTCGAGTCAGGCTATCTTTCGATGGAGTGCCTGAGCCTGCCTCCCTGTGCCCCAGCACCACCCTTTTACTGTGGTTGGACTGGAAATAAAGCTGCC
>LOEQ01000106.1:188897-205219 GCA_001685075.1 Bramus lutescens | reverse complement strand
TCCTTCCTTCCTTCCTTCCTTCCTTCCTTCCTCCCTCCCTCCCTCCCTTCTTCCTTCCCTCCTTCCTTTCTCCTCCTTCTTTCCTTTCTTCCTCTCTTTCTTTTTCTAATTGCATCTTATTTGCAGAGAGACAGTGTGTGCAGGACTCAGAACCTAGACTCCCTGACTCTACATTCTGGCTTTGCCACCTCTTAGCTGTGTTAACTCAGGCAAGTGTTCTTCTGGAACACTAATTGCCCAACTTTTTCTCCTGCCTTGCTGTTGTCTGCAGAGGTGGTCCAGCCTTCCATCCCTTACTACTGGGCTTTCCTACCCTGATGATTATCTCCTGGTCTAGGTTAGCAACACTGCTTAAGTCCTGCTGTCTTTCTGGTGTCCAGACTCCCCCACAGTGGATATGCAAGCTGTCCCTTCTGCCTCTTCCCTGATCCCAGCCAATGCTCCTAATGAACTGGGAGCAAACGTGGTGGTGCCTCACCTGGTAGGAGGCTTATCCTCAGGTATCCTTTTTAAATCCCTCAAGTCCTTGGTTTTGGAGGGGCTGCACACCTTCCAGAGGGGTTGACTATTTTCTTCTTTGCAGTCTTAAGGTGGTGGTGATGAGCGCACCTACTGCCATTCCAGGTTCATGCAAACAGCACCAAGGTCATCGCAGCCCTGTCTAGCCGGCTAATGGAACTTTAAAGGCTCATTTAATTTTACATTACGTGTGTCTGAATGCAGGTGCCTGAAGAGACCAGAGGTGTTGGATGCCCCTGGATCTGGTGGTTGTGAGTTGCTGCTGTGGGTGCTAGGAACTGAACATGGGTCCTTTGCAGGATCAGTAAGTGCTCTTGACTGCTGAGCTACCTCTTCATAGAGCTGTAGGATGTAGGACATTCAGCACTTTGTACCTGGGATTCAGGCTCAATCACAGCTAGGGAGGAAGGAAAGTCCTACCTGTGCCCTTTGAACCGTTGGGAGCAGTTTGTCTTCTTTCCTGTTCTGCCCTTCTCCTGGTGGCCTAGAGCAAGATCCTTGTCTACACTGACTTCCAGATACCCCTTGTAGAAAGTGAAGGACTTACTGGGGTGACTTCTGGTCTCCCTCGGGAACTCGGCCTGCGGTCGATGGTGGAGCAACTATGAGGACAAAGACTGGGTCATGACATGGACCTCCAAGGTTGTCTTTATGAAGGTTCCTGGTGTTCTGGCTCCTTCAGCAGGTGCTGTCAGCTCAGGGCTGACAAACAGACTGGATAGGTACTAGTGTTTGGACTGTCACTAAGGACAGGGGCTCAGCATGATCATTTAGTCACACTGGGTACCAGCACAGCCCAAAATGAAAAAGGAGCCGAGCCCAGGAAATTGCCCTATCTGTCTGGGGGCAGTGGATTCTACCTGGTCCAAAGGCAAGCATGACAGTTGTTAGAAAAGGCCTTAGAGGTACTTTGAGGCCTAGGCATTACCAAGGCTAGCATTCAGGGGCTTAGTCATGAATACTAAGCAAACATTCTTCCAAACTCAGTTCACCGTCCCAGCCTCCAGGACCATGGGATCTGGAACAGGCTGTGTTCCACTGTCCTGACACCTGGCTCCAGAATTTATGTCCTTGGCAAACCCATTCCTACACCCAAACCTTGGCAATACTACGTCATCTTTCTGGAATACCCTTCCTCTCACGTGATCCTAGGTATCCCTATCTGGCTTTAAATCCCCTCTTTGGAGACCCTAAACAACCTAGTGTCAGCTGGGCAGTGTCCCTCTCCCAGTATCATACTCTCTTTTGACATCTGTCACCTTCCAGGAGTCCCCCTCCTGTATAGTTGATGGAGGTCAATGCCTTCCACCCAGGAACAAATGTCTGCTCTGTCCAGGGCACATAGAAGGCGGTCAGGAAATGAAAGGTGGCATGGACGCGTGGGTGCCACTGTGCCATCCCGGTTCCGTGGTGCATCGCTTTCTTGGATCATCAGTGGAGCAGCTCACACAGAGCTTACTTCAGGGAGTGCTGGTTCTCCCCCAGGCTGGAGAGGCAGGAGGATCTGGGATCTGAGCCGATCTGGGGGGAACATCCCTCCCCTCTTTGCATGTTGTTTGCATGGCTCAGTTAGGAGGTTCTGCTTCCTCTTCTGGTTTCCTGGTTGGTCCTCAGATTCCCCAGAACTGTTCCAACCCCTGCTTTCCGGATGACCTGGTGTGACAGGCTGGGGATAGTGTCTACAGCAGACTGAGGGCAGGCAAAAGTGGCAGAGAGGGTTGCATGATACAGATCTCACTGTGCCCTCCCCACAGCCTCTTGACATCCACACACCACTGTCTCCATTTCACAGATGAGCAAATTGAGGTTTGGGGGAAAGCTCAGGCATTTGCCACAAATCTCATGACCAGCAAAAATCAGAGTCCCGTTAAGGTCTCACTCTGTTGGACGCCACAACCTCGCTTAGTCGCTGTACCAAGCTACCTGACTTCTCAAGACCCCCAGGGAGCCCTCCCCAGAACCCAGATGTGGGGTTGACCCTATTGCAGACTCTCAGTTTCCATCCTGCTGTTAAAACACTTCTGAAGTACCTCCTTGTGGCCCTCCAGCTGAGCCACCAAGTCTCCGGAAATGCAAAATGGAGCTGGGTAGACTGCAAATAAGAGGTTATGGCGGGAAGGACCTAGGCCTCAGGAAGGAGGTGTATGGGATGCAGATGGGGGAAAGTGTGAGGACAGAACCCCAACTTTGCCCTAGCCCTAGCACTGGTGTTGGGTACCCAGCAGGTGGAGGGAGACCCTGTGGACTAGAAGACACATGTCTGGAAAGTCACAAGAAAACCCCCACATAGTTTTGATTCCCCCCTGAAGGTTCCCTGCCCAAATGTCTGAAGTTTGATCATTCTCTGGACATCTCTAGGCATTTGCTAGATACTTGGCAACACTCCCTACTACCTGGTGAGCAGACATGCCCCATGTCCCCCTTGGTTCCCATTCTGTAACCCTCTTTTCCTCCACTCCATGCTTTTCTGTCACAGAGATGCTCTCTCCTGCTGCTGGGATGAACCTTCTGGAAGCTGCTTCCTACCTGTGTGCACAGTGCCCACAGTAGCCAAGTGGGCTGTGAGCGTCTGTCACTTTTACCACTGCCTTGCTCCCCTAGCCTGAAGTTCTCCAGGAAGGGAATCCAACAGACTGACAGGTGTTTATCCCCCATGCAGGCAATGACTCAGGATGCAGCCAGCAGCCACAACGTGCACAGAGGACCGCATCCAGCATGCCCTGGAGCGATGCTTGCATGGACTGAGCCTTGGACGCCGTTCTGCACCCTGGTCAGGTAGGTCTGGGAACTGGGAGACACTGTAGAACTGAGTGAAGCCTCAGAGGCCAGGTATGGCAGCCAGCAAATTCTACTTCCATCCCTGTGTGCCAGGTGAGCAAGTCCCCCAAACCTCGCCTGGGCAGAAGGCAGGCACAGCCTCTGTATAAAATTCCTCCATAGGAGGTTCTCCTGCTTTCTCTCACAGAATCTTCCCCCTCCTCTTTTCCCTCTTCCTCTTCCCCCTCCTCCCCTTTCTCCTCCTCCTCCTCTTCCTCTTCCTCCTTCTCCTCCTCCTAGCATGGTCTTGTTTCCTTAGCATCAGTAGACACACAGAATAGAGCCTGCTAGAAACATAGCCATTCTCTCCAAAAGAGAAGCTAGGACTTCAGTCAGCTCTCCCCCAACAGTGTTTGCTTTTTTCTAGTTCTTTCCACAGCCCCTGCTCTTCCCTAAATAGAACAAAGAGAGAATCTCAGCCAGACTCCAGGGTGTCTGCAGACTGAAATGGTGGTGTCCCTGGAGGCTGGAGCCTACTTATGAGGACGCCTTGTGCTACTGAAGGTTTCCTCACACACTGCCGCTTAGTTCCCTGCTCTGAGATAGACAGCCTCTACTGCTTCTTTCCTGCCTCAGGACCTTTGCCCTTGCTGACTGGATCTCTTCCCTAGAAACTGATGCCTCCCCCCCCCCTCAGATGTCACCTCTGTGGACAGCTTTCTCTGTCTTTGGGAATCAGATAAATTTGGATTAACTCTCACTGACTGTACAACCTTGTACATTCCACTTGTCTTTGTGGGACTCCCAATCTCCTGTCTGGATAACGGGAATAATCATGACTAGGAGATGGGAAATTGGGCAGAGAGAATGTGTGCAAAGGCCTAGCACATAGTCGGTGGTCAGTAAAGAATGCTTTCTCTTCTTCCTTTCTTCCCTAGTTTTGATGGAATCAAAGTTTACATAGCGCTGAGGGCAGGCATCATTAAATTAAGAAGTATGGAACTTCCTGCCTTCTGCCAGGCTGCTTTCCTATTGCTGGTATTCCCCTCTCTTTCCTGCAGTACTCGGTGTTGAACCTAATGTCTCATGAACAAGTGCTCTACCACCGAGCTACAACCCCAGGCCTTTTGCAAGTTTTGAAAAGAAAAAAATCTATAGGTACATGGTCACACTTCCAGGGATTTGAAAGCTGCTTGTATGCCTGAGTAGGCATGGACCCCCAGCTGCATGAAGGTCGTCCACCCCTGCTGCACGCACTCCCCACCCCACCTCTTTAATTTTTAGGGGTTTGCCCTTGCTGACTTCAGGGAAAGAGAGCCACACATTAAGAAAGTTGGGGGAAGTCACGGTGACAAATGCGTGGAGCTTTTCAACTTAGTGAATCAAGCTTCCCCTTCCTGGGCTCCACCACCAAGCCCTCTTAGGAAGCCCAGTGACTGTGGCAGACTCTTCGCTCTTGGATTTGGGGTGGAACTTCTCATGGTTTCTGTCTTTATTCTTCTAGCGATTTCCACCTCTGGCCCAGCTTCCTCGCCTCTGGTAGGAACTGGCACCCACAGTAGGAAAGCTGGGCAAGGGTGGTGGTGGGGCCACTGCAGTATCCCAAGGTGCCAGAGTCTCAGCAGATTCACTGGCCTCTAAGGGATCAGCCACCCTCATATCTAGGGAGCTGCCAATGGGTGCAGGAATAAGAATCAGGTCCTTAAATCTTGTGGGCTTTTCTGTTTGCCATCATTGTTATTGCTACTCAGTATAACCCACTATGTAGCCCAGGCTAGCCTTGAACTATGTAGCCTACTGTGCCCCTTAACTCATGATCCAACTGCCTCAATTTTCCAAACGCTGGGATGACAGGTCTGTGCCACCAGGTCTGGCTTTGTTATGTCCTGATGGTGCTTAGGGACTTTTAATGATGGCATTTCTCCAAGATCTATTTAGAAAGAAATATTCAGGTATATTCTCCCACAGTAAGATTCCAGAAGAAACCCCCTTCTCTACAGCCCTGCCTGTGGCTAACCAGAGAGAGGGGAACTAACCATCAGCCTAATGTGTCCCTTGTCTAGCTGGACTGTGTCTGAACTGCTGGAGCCTACAGGAGCTGGTCAGCAGGGACCCAGGCCACTTCCTCATCCTCCTGGAACAGATCCTACAGAAGACCCGAGAGGTGAGGGTGACCCAGATGTTGGTGATCATGGCTAGGACCTGACTCTGTAGAGTCAAGACATAGGTCAGCTCTGAGGCTCCTGAACCAGCTGGATGGCTTCCTCAGATCCGGGAGCCCAGCAGCCACACTGGGCACCAAGTCTCTCTAGGAAGGGTGTTCTCGGGTGCTGTGAAGGCCTGAGTTCAAGCTGCTTCTTAGGATAGATGCTGCTTGTAAGTTAAGGTGTGGACTAGAAGGAGGGGGGCCGTTACCAAACTCCTTTCTCAGAAGGATCCCCAGCAATGGTAACAAGGAAGGGAAAACAGATTGGGATGGGAAACTGAGGCCTCCTCTGACAGCTCAGTGTGCAAACTTTTATGAATGTTGAACTGAACCAAGATTCCAGAAGGGGCCAAGTCCCCAAAGTAGACTCCAGCTGTTTTACGAAGGATTCTCTTTTAAGTTGTTTGTCTTTTTTGTTTGTTTGTTTTTTAAATGAATGACTGAGCTGTGAAGGCGATTCTCTCTCTTAGCTGGCTATCCCTAGAAGAAAGTCCATCACTTAAGTCCATTACTTCTTGCAGCATTTACAGTCATCCCTCTGCTTGCTGATCACTAGCAAACCACCTCAAGAGCCACGCCCCCTCTGGAGAGCTCAACTCCCAAGCCCACTACCATGGAACAACAAGGGGGAGCTTTGTGGAAGGGCTCAAGCGATAGTTGTGAGAGAGAGAAGGGCATGTCTGAATTAGTCTGCTGGAGTCAGCACAGCAGAGATGGTGGGCCATTCTCTACGCCTTGAGTTACATGGTAGCCAAGAGACCTTGACCTCCCTCTCATCTCCACAGGTCCAAGAAAAAGGCACCTATGACCTCCTCGCCCCACTGGCTCTGCTTTTCTACTCCACCGTCCTTTGCGTAAGTCCGGGTGGTCCAGGAGCTGAGAGGGAGGAGAGGGAGGAATGGCCACAGACCTCACAGCTCTAAGGAGAAACAGAGAAACTTGGGAGTGATGACACCAGAGATGGGCTTTGATCTTCTGATCCCTTCATAACTCCACCCTGGGAAGGAAGGCTCCAGTCACTATAAATGGTTGCCGTGGTGCCTGGCATCTCTGGGCTTCCATGAGGAACCATACCATAGCATGGTCATGGGAAATGATATGGAGGAGATTGTTATGTCCGTCGCCTCTTTCACCCTAGGGATCAGCTTTACCAGCTGTGATCAACCCTGATTTTCACCAGACCGGTGAACCAAATGACTACTTATACATTGAACTCAGTCCACCCTAAGAGTAAAAGTATTTGCCTCTCATGAGGATATTTACATATGAATAGCATACACGCTGAAAATGGTTCCTCAAAATGAATAGAAGCAATGGCACCATTTATGACTTCTGAGTTGACAGCATTTCAGAGAGGCTTCTTCAAGTGTTGGGCGAAACTGTGGTTTATTTGATGAAAACCAAGTCCGTTGCTTTAGAGACACTCGGGGTACCATCTTGTCCATCTGTTGTTCAGTCTTCTCTGATATCGCCCTGAGACACCACTCCCAGGAAATGTGTGTCCTCTGTGGGGTATTCCAGAAAGGGGATCGATGTCGTCCTGGAATATAAATAAACTCTTCCTTACCTAGCTAATCTCTTACTGTCCCATCCCATCCTAGACACCACACTTCCCACCGGATTCAGACCTCCTTCTAAAGGCAGCCAGCACTTACCACTGCTTCCTGACCTGGCCAGTTCCCTACTGTAGCATCTGCCAAGAGCTGCTCACCTTCATTGATGCTGAGCTCAAGGCGCCAGGTGAGGACCAAGGGGACCAGGGGACACATGATAACTAGCTTTTCTTGAACAGTTCTTCTTATATGGGCCACCTCATCCTTCCCCATGCCCTGATAAGGGGGCTGGCAGTACCCCCTTCACGCTGTACTTCACCATCACCAGATGGTTGAGCTTGCACAAGTTAAAACAGTCAACGTGAGAAGTGAGTAAAGAAGGAATTGTTCAGGGAGGCCAGAGCATTAGCCAGGGCTCTCCAGGGCTGAGCAGGTCACTCAGAGGAGTCTCCAGAATAATGGCAAAAGGCCTTTATTTGCTCTCCTTGCCCTGGGAGCAGATAGGTAGTTGCAGGAATGATTTTCTCAGGGACAGTGCCTGCTGCTGGGAACGAAGGGGCTGGTAGTTGTCCTGACCTGACAAGTAGACACGTGTGAGCAAGGACTTTGTGCTTCCAGGGTCTTTCGTAGTTCGGATTTAAACAGTAAGAGGTCTTGAGGAATCGTGGACGCCGTTTTAAGCCACGTTTATTTCTTTTATGTGGGTGTGATGATGCACAGGTGTGCCTTGCTGTGCATGAGGGGGTCAGAGGTCCACTGGGAGCCAGTTCTCCACTTCCACCACGTGGGTCTGGGGATGGAACTCAGGTCAGCAGTCTGGGCAGCAAGCACCCTTTTCTACCGAGCCATGTTGACCACTGCGGATGGTGTTTTAAAATGAGAATCAGAAGAAATCCGTGACAGAGCAAGAGGAAGAGCAACCAAGTCTGGTTTGCTGGGAGACTGCCCCATACCAGAGTCATTGACCACGGGTCTATACCAGGGAAGTCATCTCAATAGATGCTTCTAAAACATTTGCTTAGCTCCTTGATATTCAAAACCCCTTGATATATGGAAACTATTGCCACCGAAGTGTTTTTAATATGGCAACAGCCTAGATGAACTGCTACAAGCATTCCCTTTCAACTTGAGCATCCGTCTGGTTTTCCTTATATATATTTTGCTTATGCAAAAAGAGACCAAAACTATTTCTTCATCTGGAAGAGGTAGCATTTTAATTTTATAACACCCAATTGCTTATCTAAGCCATGGACAATCACCTGGATGAGTAAGCCACATGGAGGAAAAAGCAGATTAGCTTCCTCATTTACCAGCCCCACCCAGTAGGAAAACATCCCGGACTCTGGAGGCAGAGGAGGAGGGTTGTTGCAAGTTTGAGAGCCAGTCTGAGCTACGAGTGACACTCTGTTTCAAAAAGAAAGAGATAAGGGAGAGAGGGAAGGAGAAGAGAGGGAGGGAGGGGCAAAGGAAGCATGGAGGGAGTGGGGAACACAGCTGAGGTAAGAATCTGAAAACTATAAAACGGGAAGTGTGAACAGCCTACACAGAGAAGTCAGCACTATAAAAGACCATTCATTGAAGAGATACATTGTGGAGTTGAGCCATCCTAATAGCATCAGGTATCATGAGAACAATGTAACCAAATCAAAGGAACAAGCTCATTTAAAATGGGACAACTAGAGCCTATTTGAGATTATAAATATTCTACAGCAGCATTTAATTATTCATTTGCTATGTGTTTATTTTAAAAAGAGATGACTGAGAAGAAAGTATTTGCATTACTAGGTCTTTAATAATGCTAAAATTATTAAAATAGCACATATTGGAGTAGAAACTGATGAGTAGAACAGAAGGTAATATCTAGAATCAAGTTAAATACATAAAAGCTATGGTATGGCAAAAAGACACCCTGAAACCAGTAATAAAAACCTCAATCATTTAGTTAATGGTACCAGAATCATTTTTAAGATGAGCTGAAAAATCTACCCTAAAAAATGCAATCCAGCAAAGCATTGTTGATGCACACCTTTAACCCCAGCCCTCTGGAGACAGAGGCAGGTGAACTCTGTGAGTCTGAGGCCATCCTGGTCTATATAACGAGTTCCAGACCAGCCAGGGTAACATAGATAGACCATGTCTCAAGAAAAAATAAAATTCAAAATGAGGCTCCATCTGAGTAAAAGATTCAAGCATGGAAAACAAGACAATAAAAATGGTAGAAGAAAACCGGTACCTGAACCTGGACTGGAGAAGAGCCATCAAGCACAGTCTTAAGACAAAAGCCACAGAGAACTGTGAGGATCTAGAAGCATAGAATTGAAGTCTCATAAGTGGAACATAAATGACACAGTAAAATATATGCGTGTGTATATTATTTATAGCAATTATTTCAGACCTGTGAATGTTCTTTTGAGTCAATTAAAAACACCGGCAGACTCATGTAAGCAAGGACATCATTCATGTACTATGTACTGAGCGGCCTAACAATCCCTACACACTAGGAATGTGCAGATGCAGAATTCGAGGGAGACATGCTTCCCCTTTCAGGCTGGCAGACTTTAAAAGACTGAAAATACCAGTATTGATGGGAAAGCAATCTGTGTTAGCTCCAGCATCACCTTTTGTGCTCTGTTCCTTCTGGAACCCAGTCCAGAAGAATACCCAAGGCTATGCAAAGATGTAGCAGAAGGACATTCATCGGATGCCTTATTCCTGATCACTAACGGCTGCAAAGCCCTGAAGAGGACCGTGGTCCAGCAGACGGCAGTAGCTGTTTGTAGACTGCTATGCAGTGTTCTAAGATGGAAGCTGGGGAGACGGCTCAGCAATTAAGAGCAAATACTGCTCTTGCAGAGGATCTGAATTTAGTTCCTGGAACTCTCATAGGGCAGCTCACAGCCACCTCAACTCCAATTCCAGGGGATCTGCTGCCCTCTCCTGGCCCCCTAAAGCACCTGCACTCACAGGTACAATTGATCACACACAGACACCATATGCACACAACAGAAAAGTAAAAATAAAAATCGTTTAGAAATGATATTTAAAAGCAGCCATTTTGATAAAAAAAAGATGTTGGTTAACATCAGCTGATTGAAAAATCCACCCCCCAATATATTGTACATTGTAATCCTTTTGCTTTTCCATCACAATGTTGACCCATTTGAGGTTGTGTTTAGTATCAGCAACATTTTACTGCTGGCATATACAGTAAACACAAGCTGACATTCTATTCCCCAAATCAGGGGTGCTGAAAAGCTCAGGCATAAAATTTTCTTTTTGAATTCCATTGCAAAGGTCCATGACTTACTTCTCAGCCAGTCTGCTCCCCGACTTTTGCCATCTGTTCCCCACAACCAGTCAGCACAAATAAGCAGAGCAGGTGGTACGTGGGGCTGGTGAATCCTGAAGTCTTCCAATAATATGGTTCACTCCTTGCGGTGGGGATGTGGGCGGAGAATTAAGAGATCTAAGTCCCCGAGAAGTCACTGCATCCAGAAAGATGCTACAGACTATTTTTAGTAGACGATCTGCCAATCCAACTTAACACAGCATCCTAAATGGGCAATTGGCATAAGGGGCATCTCTGTCATGGGCCTGTCTTGGCTCCTGGCTGTTGACTGGGGTCACTTTCCAGGAGGCAAAGCTTTCCTTTCCTTTTGCAATCTCGAGAGAAAGGATTTAAGCCTTGTCAGTGCCTCTGTGCACACTGAGAACTCCTTTATTTGAAGCAGTCCAGGGAGATGCTGCATGGGGGAGGAGCGTCACCTCTAGGGAGGCTGCTTCCCACTTTCAAGCAGAACCATCTGGCTAGCCTTAGCTGGATGCACGCTATGCCTTGAGATGTTTTTTGTGGGTTGTTGGTCAGGAGAACTGTTCTCTTCTGCCCAGAAAACAGATGTGGAGAGGCAGGTGGAGGTGAGGTCATGACTCTGGGATAAAAGGATGCTAAGCTTGGGAGTCAAGAGCCAAGCAGAGGAGCCATTGGTGGGAGAAATGGAAGCTGGGCCATTTGCCTCAAAGCAGGGAGGGCCCCAAAGTGGTCACTCATTGCTGAGTCCTTGGTATTTCCCTGGACTATGAGAGATCTCAGACACACACACTAAGGACCTGGAAGAAGTCAGATGCCAGGAGCAGGAAGTTCTCACAGAGCTACCCATCCCTCTGTGGAGTGTGAGCAGAACTGAAATAGGAACCTGTAGCCTCTCCTGAGACTCATTTCTAAATAGCTCAAAGGCTTCTACAGGTATATACTGAGCCTGGATCACCGTTAGAGTCCATTTGCTGCTGAGCCAATAGCAAGGTAGTAGAACTAACTGACTTCAAGAAAGACAGGAGAGTATCCAGGCATGACCGTGTATGGGCATTGACCTCAGCACTTGGGAAGCAGATCTCTGTGAGTCTGAGGTCAACCTTGTCTACAGAGTGAGTTCTGGGACAGCTAGAGCTGCACAGAGAAACCCTGTCTTGAAAAACAAAGCCAAACCAAACAAAACAGCAAACATGCTTGTGAGTTTTCTCTCTACAAGGTTACCTCTACTTTCATAGAAGCCAAGCCCTAGTTCCCAGCAAGTCGTGGGTTAAATACAGTTACTTTATTTTACATGACCTGGAAGTAGACTTATTAGAGAATGTCTTAGTGTGATTTTTGATTTCTGCACAGCCCCTCCCATCCTCAGTAGGCCTGACCAAGGGAGGCAGTAGGAGAAGGCTGGGATAGAGATCGGGGAGCTTGAGCCCGTGAAGGAGAGGCTGATAGCTCTGTGGTTCCTTGAACTTGGTACCAGATCTCTGTGATCTCAAATCCTGGCTCAGAGTCTGCTACTCTCTGGCTGGTAAGCCTTTTGGCAAGATGTGGAGCTTATGTAAGTCTCAGTTTTCCCATCTGAGCAATAGGCACACATTGCTGCCTGTCTCTCAGGGCAGTCTGTGAAGTGCTGCTTCCGCTGATTTCATCTTGCAGGGGGCAGTAAGCATCCAGATGCTGATAGCTTCAGAGACAAGTCCTGTCACAGTCATAAACAGAGATGACAAGGGACCTAGGGAGCTATGCCCTTCCCCAATTAAGTCTCAGAGACTCCAGTTGCTATGGAGACAGCAGCTAGTAGTCTCCATTTGTATGGAGGAAGTGGGTGTTTATCGAAGTAGGGCTTCCCTTTACTTCTTGACTCCATCCTCAATGGCGGCAACCCCTGTAGCCTTGACTCCTTGCTCACATGCTAATGCAGAATATCATACTTGCCTACCAAGGGCTGATCTGGAATCCTGGCTGGTGACACCAGCACCTTCCACGTGAGGCATTCAGCAATTTTCAAAGCATACAAACCTCAAGGACTATGTCTCACCAGGCCACAGACACATGGGTGAGGAGATGACCCATTTCCAACATATGCATGCATGAGAATTTCACACCCCCTGTCCATGCTCTACATCAAGTGTGAGGGAAGGAGCATGGACTTCAGTGTGACAAAGATCTGGTTTGGCGCATGCTAGCTAATAATCCTGGACAGATTGCTTACCCTCTGAGTCTCCCCGTCAAAGGAGGACTTCTGCTGTTGATAATGACAGAGATGCCATTCCTGTGTGCTCACAGCGTGTTCAGCATGGTGAGTGCAGTCCTATGTATCCTCAGAACAGCTCTTGGTGTGGCAGCTGTAGACTCATTGTTCGAATGATGACACAGGAGCTGGGCAGCAAGCAGCTTTGTCCGTGTGCACACACAAACAAGTGCTCCATATAGGAACCTGCATCTGCTTAATTCCAAAAGCCGTGGTGAAGTCCTTTCCCATTTTCTTGACACCTTATTCCTACCGAGACAGCTGGAAGACCCAGCTGTTCCTGTCTTTATGTCAGCGCCATGCTCCTCTGGGGAATTCTCCTGTAAAGTCCCATGTCCTGTGTCGATCTATCCTAGGGTGTTCCCAGCTCAGGCCCTCGCCCACCAGTGCACCCCGAAAACCCCTTGTCATGCAGTAGAGGCCATCACCAGGAGAGGTCAGAAGAGGTATCTTTAGGGTGGGGTTGGGAGTTTTATCAAAGGGTCGCATTTCTACTTGGAACTGTGGGTGTCTTGACTATTCAGACAGGCCATTAGCTCAGAACACAGCTTTCTCTGGGTCAGGAGATACCAGTGTCTTCCTAAATATCCCCCCTCTTGGTGCTTCAGAGTAAAGCAGGGAAGTACACAGGAAGCAGCCAGCACTCTATATCACAAGATGAGGCGATGGAAATATCCATAACACGGGCCTAGGGAAGTAGCGTGAGGGGGTGGTCCTCATCGTGAATGTCACAGAAGAGTGACCACAGGGACCGCAGTTGCCAACAAGGCCCAAGAGTCCAAAGGCACATAGACAAGGAAAACGGAGAGAGGCTGGGCAGTTGGGCTTGGGGCCAGGGAAAACACTTGGTGTGGGGCGCAGCAGGCTCGGAGGTCCACAGACTGGCTTTTGGGGGAACTTGTTATATTCAGGGACCAGGACTTTATGGCTTGGGGTGTGACTAGCTGTCCATCCTAGGTCAACAGAGGCACAGCTGGGAGTGAAGATGAGGAGCCCTGGAGGGGGGTGGACTGATCATGGACAAAACACTGAGGGGACTGTTGCTCAGTTGGGGGAAACTCTGGTCATACAATTGTGAAGACCTGAGCTCTGCCTACCAGCGCCATGTGACCTGTGTGGGACTGACAGCCTACCTGCAATCCCAGTGCATGGGAGGCAAACCCAGGGAATCCCCAAAGCAAGCTGGCTGGCTAGATTGCAGAACCAGCAAGCTCTGGGTTCAAGTGAGAGACCCTGCCTCTGCTTATAAGGTGTAGAACAATCGAGCAAGACACCCTATGCCAACCTCCGGCCTCCACAAGTGCACACATACACTGCATGCACATTCATATGTACATACGGGTCCATAAACATGAAGACATGCATACACACATACACAAGTAAAAGACACACACACACAAAGAAAACAAACATTAGGTTGAACTAGGGAGGTAGGGTGCTTGCCTAACACACTCTACCCAGCAAAACACACACATGCACATGAAAAGGGAAATAAAGTCAGCAGAAGGCTTGCTTGTTTGCTTGCAAGAACAACGTTAGTTTATTCTGTGTGTCACCCTGGCAGGTGTGGTTAGCTTTGCAATGTATTGGAATGGCCACTAGATGACACCCCGAATCCTTAGACTTAAGTAGAAGCCCCTGTTTTAAAGATGTCAGTAGCAAAGTAGACCTAACCTTAGCATCTGCGAAAATTGCAAAAATCAAACATCACACAAAAGGCCAACAATTAAAATAATTAGGTCCCAAGTTTGGTAATTTCCTGCCATTTATTAAACAAAATTCACGGCCTTTGTGTTTGTTTGGAGGTCTCTTGACNCAAGGGGAATTCCCTCCTATTCCTCAGCTCATTCCCGCCAGGGGTTCCCTGTGCCCAACAGGGACTTCCTTGTGACTATTTCTGGATGTTGTTTCCTTTCAGGGTGTTTGAAGTCGCGGGGGAGGAGGGGAGGCAGGCTGTGATGGGGACTGAGCTTCAGCAAAAGCAGGCACTGGGCAAGACCTAGGTCCCCGAGGTGGTGTGGGAAGCCAGGCAGAGAAGAGGAGAGCAGAAGGGTGCTGCCTGGCTAATCTGAGGCTGAGTGTGAAGGCTGATGGCTGCCTGGCACACACATCCTTCCCTGCTGCAAGAAGACACCAGGCATGAGTCACACTGTGCAAGGACCTAGGAACTATATGACAGCCTCCTGGGCCTGAGTTTTCTCTTCCATGAAGTTCTGCCTCCCAGGAAGGCCAAACTGGCGTATCTCAAGTGGGTCCGGGGCTCAACTATGAGCACCTACAGAGGTGTCCCCTTTAGCTGTCTCTTCAGGAGGAACTGAAGACCAGAGTCAAATGACTGTCTGCTCAAGGCCAGGTGGAAGAGCCAGAATAACGGAAGGAGACACGAGGACTCTAACCTTACATCCCTTTCTCTCCTGCCTGCTCCCGATCTGGGGATGGGGCCAGGACAAAGTGGTCAAGAAGGGACAGAGGGCAGCTGGAGAGACTCAGGGTGGCTTTGGTGTGAAGGTTGAGGCCACAGGGTATGTGTTGCAGGTGGAGAGGGACCGGCCCACAGAAGCAAAAGCCCCATGGGCCTCTCCCAGCCCAACTGCCCAGACCTGACTTGTAGGGAGGCCCAGGACCATTGCCCGGTGACCTAACCTACCTACCCTCTCCCCTGTGTTGTTTGTTGGTCCACAGGCATCTCCTATCAGCGGCTGGTGAGGGCTGAGCAGGGCCTGCCCATCAGGAGCCACCGAAGTTCCACTGTGTGAGTGTTCTTGGGGGAGGGAGGACCAGGGCAAGGACCCTCCACTCTTTCCCATCCTCCTGCATCCAGTGCTCGCCCGTTACCAATGGGTCACCAACCAGCAAGGACCCCTGGGAACTGCGGCAGCTACCGTGGTGTTTTGTGCTTGAATTCCTTTATCCGGGCTTAGGGTCTTCCTTCAGACTGATTTTTTTTTACATATTTATCTTTATGAGTGTTTTGTCTGCATGTGTATCTGTGCCCCAGAGGTCAGAGGAAGTATCAGATCTTCTGCACTGCCATGTGGATGGGAATTGAACCTGGGTCCTCTGGAAGAGCAAGCAATATTCTTAAGTGCTGAGCCATCTCTCAGGTCCTCTTCCTTCAGATTCTAAAAGGGAGCAAGGACACATCATGTTCTTCATCTCTAATTTTCAGGTGAAGAGACTGGAGGTCAGAGAGGCCAAGGGATTTCCCCGGGATCACACAGTTAGTGTCTGAGTCAGGATTTGACTGAACCTTACTTAAGGACCCCTGCCTTTTCCGTGGTGTCTTTCTCCTGTTACTAAAACAAAGCTTTCTATTTTCTTTTTGGTCTGGATTGATACTAAAATATGCACTTTAAACCAGGCATGGTGTCACATACCTGCAATTCTCGCATGTAAGACAGAAGATTTTAAGTTAAAGGCTAGCCTGGACTACATAATGAGACCATATCTTAAAATAAAAAAAAAATCATTTGACAGCCTGGCTCAGCAGTGGGGAGAGTTTCATGAAGCTTAACGCTATCACACATAATGAGTTCTGTACTGTCCTTACTTATTAACTTATTTAATTATTACCCCAAACTTGTTATGTAACAGGCGCCAGCTTTGAACTCTTGGTCCCCTGCCTTCTCAAGTGCTGGGATGGCTGACATAGACCATCTAGTGTGACCGGCTTTATCATATTCCATTTATTTATTTATTTATTTATTTATTTATTTATTTATTTATTTATTT
>LOEQ01000106.1:157566-175175 GCA_001685075.1 Bramus lutescens | reverse complement strand
GCTGGAGCCTCTATCGCACACTGGGCTTATTCATTCCGTGCATTCATGCTCCCAGTCATTCATGCATTCATTTTTCATTTGCTCTATTGGATGAGTCAAGCGTTTTCCTCATGTGAATGGAAGAACTAACCTGACTGCTACTACCCCAGAACTCACAGGAGGCGTACGGCCTCAGAACACCAGTGAAGATAGGACTAATCTTGGTCATATGGAAGAGTCAGGAAAGAAAGTAATGGGAGGGGGCAGAGCCAGAAGGAAAAAAATGATGCACATCCCTGGAACTGTGTTTTTCTTATGGATTTCCTCTACAAAATGAGGGTGAGAACAGAACCTAGTGAAGGCGCCACAGGAAAACAAACAAATAAAACCCTGTAACCTCATGGCCCCAAGGCTGCAAGTGACCGAGGCCTATCTCAGACAGGCTTAGACTTTAAAAAGCAGGGACCTCACTGGATCGCATAGCTGAGCAGTGTAGAACTAGATTAGGCAATGGGGTTTCAGGCATGGCTGGATCTAGGTGCTTAAATCACAGCCCTGGCAATCTGCCTCTCTCCAGAGCCATTTACCAATGGAGGAGCCGGTGAGATTAAGCGAAACAGATCAAGAACAGTTTTGCCATGGCTCAGGACAAAGCCCAAGGTGTCTGCTTTTGGGATGAAGAAAGTATTGTTGAGGGGACTTGGTGTGGCTCAGATGCAAATACAGGGGGCAGGTGCTGTGATGACTTGGGGTTTCTGTTCTGAGTTGAGAGACAGAGATGCAGGTTTGGAGTGAAATTGTTCGGCTTGTATATGTTGGCTGGGAGGAGCTTAAAGGACATCTGGCCCATGATGTCCAGTGTGGGTAGGACACAGATGGGATACCTGGACCTCTGGGAAACCTAGGCTACTGCATTGCAACCTCCTAAGTATGAGAGTGGATCCTTGTGGAAACACCTCTCCCTCCAGATGCTCTGGGTAAGTCAAAATGAGGAACCCCCTGGGACAGTGGGTCGCCACACCCACTTCTTAAAAAAAAAAGACAGCCCAGCAGGATATGCCTGGGAGGGGCCTTGAGGGCCATGAGGAAGGGGAAGGGGAAGGAAGAGGAGGGGCAGGACTGGCTGGGTAAGGCAGAGCTTTCTCTGAAGATCTGGAGCCCACAATCAGATCTACAGGCTCTCCTTGGCTCCTTGGGGATAGCTGTTCTTTTGGGGCTGTTGGCCTCCTAGACAGGACCTCAGAGCTCATTGGCTGGAGGATCTGGGACAGTGAACAACCAGAGGTAGGTGCTGACTGGGGTGGAGTCTTGGGGAGGGCATTGGGAGAGACAGAACCTAGATGTTAGCCAGGGAGGAGAATGCAGGAAAGAGAAACCTCAGGAACCCAAGTCTTCGAAGGCTTATGCTGATGTGGTAACTACTAAGATTTCTGCCAGCTATTTCTGTTCAACCTATTTTCAGATGTGGAGAGGACCCCAAGGTCCTATGAGGAGACCTCCCTTGTTTTGTCCCTTGAACTCTGTACCTGCTAGCGATAATGAGGCTAATGCCAATGTTGTGTGGTCGCGATTCTCTCAGCAACTTGAGGGTGGCTGGGTAAGAGCTTCACTACCCCTCTTAGGTTAGGAATAGACGGAGGTCACAGGGAAGCAAACTGCACCAGAATGGATAAGGGCATAGGGAAATTCCCTAGAGATTCCTGAATCCCTAGCTACGCTGCTTCCAGATGATCATCTGTCCATCTTGCTTCTGGGTATTTAGCTACTGTAATGCCGGGCTAGCTGATGCTACACACACATACATGCTCACACACACGGGGTGGGGTGTCCTCTGCCCCTGAGATGTTGGCCTCCTTCCTTGGGTGTCTGATACAGGTAGTAAGACACATTAGTTCCGTTGCGAAACAAGACTAGGGGATATGGATCAGATATGGGGAGGGTGAGGTGAGACCATGGTAAGGCTTCGGAGGTAGGGAGGGCTTGTATGTAAAGGTGGGGCCCAGGGGAACCACCAGGGGAAGGACCCCAGTGTGCAAACAAGCAGGACAGTGGGTGCATGACTTAGGAGCTGGGGACTTTGTATGGCAAAAGGTGCCCAGAGTCGTGGAGGAGCCCAGTGCGGGCCTGTCGTCACTCACCGATTTAACTCCAGGCAGGTGTCATCTGTTACCTGGCATAGTCCTTCTCCCTTTCTTACGTGACAGGCGCTGTAATGGTGTCTCCTTTAAAGATGAGGAGGGCTGCGGGTACAGCTCAGTGACAGAGCACAGTGCCAAGCATGCACAAAGCCCAGGGTTCCACCCCAGGCCATGTAAGTAGGTAAATAAAGTAAAATGGAGGCACAGAGGTGTAAGTTGTGCAGACCAATAGCCCCAGTGATAGAATAGGTTAGACCCTGGGGGGTGAGGGCTGGGATGCAGGGCCTCAGCACCCCTCAGAGGCCTGCTACAGCAGCCTCCCACTGTTTCCAAGACATCTGGCCACCTGTGAAAAGGTACACGAAGGTCAGGCTTCAGTTCCTGTGGTCCTTCGGCATCCAGGACCCTCAGGCTCTCCCAGGCTCCCCAGGAACAATGTTACTACCCTCACTGCTCTGTCCCATCCAGGTGTTTCCTTCCAGCCTAGGAGAGACACCCCAAGGAAGTCGGCCTGCGGGCCTTCACAGAGCCATCTAGGGAGGCGAGGTCCTTAGGAATAGTTAAAATCCTGTTTGGTGCTGTGGGGCTGTGGGCTGAGGGGCTCTCAGAAACTCAGCGCTCTGCTTGCCCACTAATCACAGGCTGCAATTTGGAGATGTGTCCAGTGGGCACATGCTGTTGCTTAGTTAAAAGAAAGAGCAAGTTCTGTTGCCTGTTAAGCGTGAGCCACCCCTGAAGTTGGGGAGGACACTCTGGTGGGAAGGGTGGCTGGAGAGGCTCAATGGAAAGGTGAGAGAGAGGTGTTGGAATTAGGTGACACAGGCTCCGTGGGCTCTTTCTGTCTCTGTCTGTCTCTGTCTCTCTGGGAAGGAGCAAATGATTCCGGGTCATAGGAAAATAGCAAGGCTACCTGCAAGTTCCCTGTCTCCGCTCCCTTTGGTTTTACAGGTGGGGCTATACCAGGCCGTACATGTATAAAACGTTCTTCTCTCTGGATAACTAGACAGCCTGCCCTAGGAGACAGGATTGCAGTGAAGCCTAGCTAAGGACAGGGCTGCGAGGCTGGCCCCTTCAGAGCTGCAACACTCACCCCAGCCCAGATGCTCTGAGCTTCCTACAGCTGAGCTGCTGACAGGCTCACTCGGCAGCTATAGGTCCCAGGGCTCCCATTCGCTTTCCCACCTGTTTCACCTTTAAGGCTGTGGCTTGCTGAGAACGCACCTGCCCCAAGGGCTGTCCCTTGCTAATAATATTCTTGACTTAAGGGAGAGCTACTCAGGGCCCCAGTCCCTCCTTCTGTCACCCCCTTTTTTGTTTCTGATCTCATCCTTTTGTCAAGAATGATGAGGGATCTTTTTGCTTTAATTGTGTGTGTGCGTGTGTGTGTGTGTGTGTGTGTGTGTGTGTGTAGCAAGCACCTGGAGGCCAGAAGACAGCTTGTAGGAGCTGCTTCTCCCTTCCACCCTGTGGGTCCTAAGGATCAAACTCAGGTCATCAAACTTGGCTGCAAGTTCCCTTGCCCACTGAATCATCCCATTGGTCCAAGAATGGTGAGGGGTTGTTTAGTTCTTACAACTGACTCTTGGGGGCGCCGCACAAGGCACGAGACACAGGCAGAGACAAAGGACTTTATTCCTCATGGTTTCCTGAAAGTGAGCAGTGGGTATCTTGCTCTTCAGTTCCGCTTGCTGCCCAAGTCCATGTAGTTAATGAGGAGCTGACCCAAAGGGGTCACTGAACCACAACAGGGCGACCCTGGGCTTGGAAGACCTGGACCCAGGGTGACCATAAGTAAACTAGGCAGCTAGACACTCTCTCAAAAGCTCCCAAACTACACATAAGCGCAAACCTACAGAGAATTGATTCTCAATCTCCCATTGTCCCCATGCTTACTGCTCCATGGCTGCACTCCCTCTTAGACCCTAGGCACCCTCCTCCCTCAGGACTTGGCCTCTGTTGTTCTCTTAAGATATCTTTGCTGCAGATGGCTGTTCCCTGAAGATTTCTATCCATATGTGACTCCCCCTCAGGAGATTCCTAATTACCCTTTTAATAAGAGCAGCACATACCATTGAGAGTGGGGAATGAAGAGATGTTGATTGAAGAGCAGGAAGCTTCAGTTAGGAGCAAGTCGTTACTGGAGATATTCCCACAGCATGGTGATTGTGGTTAACAATAGTGTCTTATGTACAGATTGTCCCTGGCTCATGAGTTTTGACGTTACAGGGGCATGGAAGCACACCCGCACAGCCACCTGCTTTCTGTACTGAATATATCCCATGAGCTACTTAGCACTTCATTATGAACTTGGCTTCACGTTAGATGGTTAGATAAGTCCAAGCACGTCTAAGACAGAAGAGGCTGAACTGTGATCTGGGTAAGTTAAGGCTAGTACATGTTTTAGCTTACCACAGGTCTATCAGGATACAATCTCATCATAGGCTGAAGACCATTTCTATTTGACAATCATTAAGGCTGAGCGGTGGCGGCAGACACCTTTGATCTCAGCACTAGTAAGGCAGAGGCAGGTGGATGAGACACTCAAACTCCGGTCGGACCAGATGTCTCAGATTTCCAGGACAGCCAGGACTACCCAGAGAAACCATGTCCCAAAAAACAAAACAGAAAGGAAAGAAGGAAGGAAGGAAGGAAGGAAGGAAGGAAGGAAGGAAGGAAGGAAGGAAGGAAGGAAGGAAGGAAGGAAAAGAAATAGCTGGAGAGATGGCTCAGAGGTTGTTAAAAGCACTGGCCACTCTTCCTGAGGTCCTGAGTTCAATTCCCATCACCCACATGGCAGCTCACAACTGTCTTTAACTCCAGTTCCAGGGGATCTTCCTGGCTGTCTTTTGTCCTGGGATACTGCATCCTTCCAGTCATTAGGGGGAACTAGGAGCTGATGAGAATGTGAACTGAACTCTGATGTACTCCTTAACTGGTCAGTGTCTTGCTCGGGATTTTGGGGGCATGACAGCAGCCAAGAGTTGCAGCCTGAGTTGTCCAAGATGGAGCCTGAGTCCGATCAGCCATCAGAGGTGACACCGCGACCTGGCAAAGCGCAGCATCCTTTCCCCACACTGTGTCCGTCTTCCCACCCAGTAGAGCCTACCCTCTTTGTCAGGGGGCCAGCATGCTTGTCTCCTAGCCTTGGAGCTGTCCGGGGATGGCGACACTGTCTTGTTTTCCTAAACCACTGGGTTTTTAATTTTGGTAAAGGAACCTGCTATGTGGCATTAGCAATGTGAGGTAATGCTAGAGACACAGTGCCAGGCAAAGCAGAGTTCCTGCTCTCTCTCTCTCTCTCTCTCTCTATATATATATATATATATATATACATATATATATATATTTATTTATTTATTGAGAGACAGGATATCACTAAGTAGAACAGACTGGCCTTAAATTCACAGATATCCACCTGCCTGTGCCTTCCCTTAATACTGGGATTAAAGGCATATGCTACCTGCTCTGTTTACTGTTTTAAGTACTGGGATTTAAACCACTGGCACAGCTCTTACCTGGTCATGAGTCTGAGTCAAGACCCAGGCAGCTAGCATGAATAAACCAACAGTTCTTGTGTGGTGGTCCTATACCGCCAAGGCCTCTGTGCTGTGAATATGGCAGATATCACTGAGACCTGGAGGTGGGGGGGAATGTGGCTTTCAACAGGAAGAGTTGTGCTTCGTTGCCACCTAATTGTTGGTGTGAGGAACTATGGGCCCAGTGTTGTCAGATCTTCTGGTCCCTTATTTTAAATAAAAGTTCAAATCTCGATGTACATATTAAATCTGACTTTTCAATGCTGGCCACAGATGCAGTTTTTCCAAGGCTGTGGGATGTTTCTGGGGAAGAAAATGGATGGACCAGAGGATAATTGACAAAGAGGCTTGCTTTTGCTTTAGTGTCACTTGTGCCTTCTGATTTTGAACACACGCAGGGATTTTAATATAAAAAGTGAAGTTTAACCAGTAACTAGGAAAAGCATTGCTTCCAGATTCTCCACTATCAGCATACGACTCTAAGAAGTGGGGGAACTGGTTAAGCACCATTGACATCAGGGTGCTGCGGAAAAGCAGCCAATAGGATGTGAACAGATGTGTAGAGACTAGCCTTTTGATTGGCTCATGTGGCTGTGGAAGCCAAGGAGTCCCACAGTATGCCCTCAGCAAGCTAAAAACCCAAGAAAACTTGTGCTGTGGTTGTAGCCTGAGTCCAAAGAGCTAGGGAGCAAAGAAGCTGGTGGTATGAGTTTTTATTGGATTTATGTTTGAAAACCAGGAGTAATGATGTCAAGGGCAGAGAAGTTGGACTCCCTGCCTCTGCCACTTGGTTCTGTTTAGGCAATCAAGGAACTAGATGCTGCCCAACCACAGGAGTGAGGGTGGATCTTCTTTACTGAGTTCATTGAGTTAAGTGCTAATCTCTTTGAGAAATACCCTGCTGTGGTTTATAACTTGAATGTCTACTGGAGGCTCATGTGTTAAAAGCTTGGATCTTAGCATGTGCTATTGGGAGATTGTAGAATCTACAAGAGGTGGGGCCTGGTGAGAGATATTTAGTTCACTAGAGGCATTCTGTGGAGGGAATTTTGGCATCCTGGCTCTTTCTTCTATCCTGCCTCTCCCAAGTCTTTCCAGTTGCTCAAGCTAACTTAAAATTTATGGTCCTCCTGCCTTGGCCTCCTGAGCACTGGGATTGCAGGTGTGCACTAGCGCACCCCGTGCTTCCTCTGTATCTCTTGCTCTCTGGATTGGGAAATTAGTGTTTCGCTTCAACCGTAATGTGCTGCCTCATCCAAAGCAGCAGGATAGTTAGTGATTGTGGCCTCAAACTTTCCAAATCATTAAATAAAATGAGCCTTCCCTATTCATCAGTTAATTTCCTCAGGCACTTTCTACTTAAAGTAATGGAAGGCTGACTTAATACCCACCCTCACAGACATACCTAGAAACAATGTCTAATCGGCTGACTGGGCATTGCTTAGCCTAATCAAATTGATAAAAGTTAAACCAACACAAATAAGCTGTGGTTATCAGGTCTGTAAATTATTCTTAGTAGTTAAATGGTGATCCAGGAGCATATGAGCCTGTTTGAAGAGTCTTGGGCAAATAGAGACAAGCTGTAGTCATTAAAAAGTTGTAGACTGGGCCTGCAACATGGCTCAGTGGATAAGGCACACTTGCCACTCAAGCCTGACTGCCCAAGTTTGATTCCTGGAACCCAGGAAAAGGTGGAAGGAGAGACCTGACTCCACAAGACTGTCTCCTGACCTCCACATGCACTGTTACATGCACACACACATCTCATAGTAATAAGAAAGAAAGGAAAGTTGTACAAAGTAGACCAGTAGTCCCTAGCAACAAGGCTGTATTTCATCCATTTATCTCTGATTCTTGGGCATTGCCATATCCATAGATGTTCAGGAATTGAGAAGAGAGCCAGAGGGGCCTTTGAGTCAGCTGAGAGGATGTTCTAAGCCCACAGGGGGAAATGTCATGCCCTTTTCATAGACAGTTATCCCTGATTTTGGTCCCTAGTTTGTATTTAAGATGACCACACTTTCATCTGATTTCCCAGCCTTCTGAAGGCTGGCCCTTGGGTGGAAGGCAACAATGACTGGTGCAGGGCTGTAGCCAGCACAGAAGGCACTTGTTTAAGTAAGAAAGGGCATTCTTCTGAGTGGATAATTATAGCAAGCATGTCTTTGGAAGGGTGAAGCACAAAATCTGACCTTCCCTCTGGCTAAATCACAGAAAGGCCAGTGGTGTTCTGGGCTGAACAAGCGCCCATTTGCTCCCTTTGGCAAGGCTCAGTTCTCACTTCTGGGCAGAGGAGTCACACACTGGCAGGTAGAGAATGCAGGAGTCATTCGGGAGAGGGTGAAAGTGGCCTCTCCTGCAACAACTTCCACGCTCTTCACGGCACATGCATAGACCAGTCAGCTGCCATCAAGACTCCTGAGAAACCAATGGGAGGCACCTGTTAGTGTAACAGGGTAAGTTTTAGTTCCTACGAAGATAAACAAGATGTTGATGCCTTTTGAGAATAAACTGAATTCTGTTTGTTTCCATTTCTTGTTCCGTGTGAGCAGCTTCCCTGAGGACTGACCTCAGCTGCCACAGAGGCCAGGAAGTAGATCAGAATTTCTTGGTAGGAGGACCAAGGGGGCAGCACAGAGTATCTCCGGTACCCACACAAATAGGTGCAAACACTGAATAAATGATGACGTGCCAGCTTCTGAGAGAATAAACACACATATGAGGAGTCTTTTGTCAGGGATGGTAAATGCCTCTCTGTTTAACATTAAACTGTTTTGTTTTTGTTGTTTTCTTCTACTTAGTTTTGTTTTTTGTTTCACTATGTAGCCCTGGCTGTTCTGGTGCTTGCTAGGCCAAGAATTCATAGAAACCTACCTGCCTCAGTCTCCTAATTTCTGGGATTAAAGATGAATGCCACCTCACCCAGCCGAGGTTTCTTTTCTGTTGAAAATCGGCCTAGACTTCTTCTTTTTTTTTTTTTGAAATGATCTTATGTTCATTATAAGCTTACCTTACCTGTGTATTCATTTTACTTAGGGCCAAAGTGGCTCTGTGAGGTTTGCAGGGGTCAGGGAGGGGTGAAAAAGGCAAAGGAGGCAACCATAACTGAACCTGAGATCTTAGTTCTTCCCTGGTTCTCTCATTCATTGACTTGTGCCCTGTAGCAGTATCTCCCACCTTCACCCACTCATCACACAGTGTAATATATGCCCATTGTCCACTGGGCATCAGTGTCGCTAAGGTAGTGCTTAGCTCACATTCTAACCATTAGCAGAGGAGGAGGGAGAGGAGGAGGAGGAGGAGGAGGAGGAGGAGGAGAGCAGATGCAGGAATACTGATGCTGGGACTGAAATCAAAGTCTGCACAAGAGTTGTCTTGCATGAGATACCAGGATATCACTTCCCCCTTGAGGAAGTGACCTTTAAAATGAGTCCCGAGGGATAGAGAGATGGCTTGGGGACTACAAACACTTGCTGTTCCTGCAGAGAACCCAAGTTTGGTTCCCAGCACCTATACCTAGTGGCTTACAACTAACTGCCTGTAACTCCAGCTAATGACATCTGACATCCTCTTCTGATCTCCCCAGGCACCTACACATACATGACACACATAAATTCATGCAGGCACACGTGCATACACATAATTTAAAAAAAAATCTTTTAAAACAAGACCCAAATGTTGAGAAGGAGCCAGCTGTGGGAAAACTGGAGGATAGATGCTCCCGGCAGCAGTGTGCAAGGACCCTGAAGACAGACTGAGGTTGGCAAGTGGGAGCAGCCCAATGGGTTTGATCCATGGGACCCATTGGTGGAAGAAGAAAATTCACTGTGGCACCGATCTCCTGACCTCCACATGCACATGGTAGCACACATGAGCCCATGTGCTTGCACACACACCCATATACACTCAAGAAGTTAATAATAATAATAACCTAAAAGAAAACACGTAACTATAAGAAAAACTGGGGAAATACTGTGATCTACATGTCTATATGTCTGGTCTTTTACTAAAAACTTTGCAATCATCCTTTAAATAATAACATCTCTCCAACAAACTGCAGGAATCAGTTTTCTCCTTCCATCATGTGAATCTTGGGAACTATTCATGTGGTCAGCTTTGAGAATAAGCACCTTCATTGGTTGAGCCATTCTGCTTACCAGAAGTGCACACTTGTGCGTGTGTGTGTGCATGTGCGTGCGTGCGTGTGCATGTGTGTGTGCATGTGTGTGTACACACATGCACAAATTCATTTTGTTTTTTTCTAGGGTTTTCTAAACATGTAACGATTTGTAGGCTATCAATTATTTTAAGCAAGTATTCCAATGCCTGCAGTCAGAGTTCTGTTATCTGCAGTTTTATTTCCTCTTCCAATATGTATACCTTGGGCTGGCTCTAGAGCAGCAGTCCCTTTGACAATGAGGTAATCTGGTATGTATGCCTGCTTTCCTCTCTATTACACTGGCAGGGATTTCTAATGTCAAATTGAATAGCTTTGGTGGTGGCAGACAGACACCCTCGCTTCTGTGCTGTGGTATTGACAGATGTTCTTCATCAGATGAATGAAGTCCCCTTGCTCCTAATGGTCTGTGAGCCTTTGTCATCCATGACCACTGAAATTGTCAAATGCTTTCAGTGCCTCAAATGAGAGAATCATGTAACTTTTTCTTCCTCTTAATCTTTACCATAGTAGATTACACTGACTGGTTTTCAAATATTGGACTAGTATTTCATGACTGGGGTAAATCTATCAAGCCACTGTGTATATATTGCTAATACTTACTTGGTTGAGAGGTTTTTCATATATGTGTGTAGCTTCTTTTCTTTTCTGTTTTTTGTTTGTTTGTTTTTGATACTCTCTTTGCCTGGTTTTGGTATTGGGATAATAAGAGATTTATAAAATGAGTTGGGAAATGTTCCCTTGAGCCCTGTTTTCTGAGCTCCTGTGTGATGTAGAAACATGTTGGTGGGCTGGGAAGATGTCGCAGCGGCTACTTATTGTTCTTACAAAAAACCCAAGCTTGATTCTCAGCACCCATATTGCGTGGTTCACAACAGCCTGCAACTCCAGATCCAAGGATCTGATACTCTCTTCTGGATTCCGTGGGCATTGCATGCAGGTGCGCAACCCTCGCCCCTCCCTCCACATATACACTAAAATTAAATCTTTTTAAAACATTTTAAAATAAATATATTGTTTCATACATTTGAAGACCTTCTAAGTGCTGAGATTAAAAGATTAAAAGTGTGGGTCACCAACATCTGACTATATATATGTGTGTGTGTGTTATATTAGTGCATTGGTGGTTTTTCTTTGCCTACATGTATATCTGTGTAAGGGTATTCAATCCTCTGGAACTGGAGTTATAGACAATTGTGAGCTTCATGTGGGTACCGGGAATTGAACCCAAGTCATCTGGAAGAGCAGCCAGTGCTCCTAATCACCAAGCCATCTCTCCAGTCCATATCTGAAGTTATATTTATTTTTTTATTTCAAGTTTACTTTTATTAGGGTCTGTGAGCTTGCTTTGTTTGGTTTCAATTATTTTAAGTTTGTTAAGGTTTGTTGTACAACCTGTTCATGACCTATTCTGCTGGACATATTATGTACACTTGAAATTATTGCATATAGGGTTCTATAAGTGTTGATTAAATTCAGTTGATTGGTAGTGTTATCTAATGCTATTTGATGTCCCTATATTCTTTTTAGAAAAAAATACGTGTTTTGCCTGCATATATACATATGCACCACATATGTGCCTTGTGCCCATAAAGATTAGAAGAAGGTGTCTGGTACCCTGGAACTAGAATTACAGATATTGTGAGTTTAATAAGTGGGTGCTGGGAATTGAACCCAGGTCTTCCACAAGGGTAGCCAGTGTTCTTAACCATTGAGCCACATCTCCACCCCAATTTCTCTATATCCTTGTTGACTTTTCTTCTCCTTGACCTGTCAGTTACTGAGAGAGACATGCTGAAATTTCTAACTATAATTGTGGATTTTCCCACTTATGCTTTTATTTTATTAGGTATTCTTTCTTGGATTTTGAGGACCCAAAAGTGCACGGGTGGACACATACACACACATGATTATACACACCTCCCTCATGAATTGAGTCATTATCATTTTATAATATCCCTCTTTATTCCTAGTAAATTTATTCATCTGATATGTACTTTGTCTTGTATTCTTATAGTCACCTAGATTCCTTAACTTTTTCTTATGTTCTCATGATGTCTATTTTTGTTTGCTTCTAGCTTATTTAAACCAATGTATTTTAAGCAAATTTATTAAAGACTGAATAAAATTAATTCCACTTACCTTTATAGCATCCAAGCTGGGCATGGTGGTGCACTCCTCCAATTGCTGCATTTGGGAGACAGTGGCAGGAGGATTGCTGCAAGATTGTTTGAGATCAGCCTGGAACTCATAACTAGTTTGGGGCCAGCCAGACCTACATAGTAAAATTCTATTTCAAAGCAAACAAGCAGCCCCTAATCCTTCCTTCATACTATCCATTCTGACATGCTTCTCTTGGTGAGTTTAGACTGTTTACATTTAGTGTAGTTACCATTGAATCTGGAGCTCTGCCGTTTTATTGTTATTCGTCTTGTTATTTTTTGTTGTTCATCTGACAGAGAAAGGGTAGTAGGGATTCCTCTCCAGCCCTTGGGACCAAAGTCCCTCTAGTTAGAGAGGAGTACTTCCTTCCCTTCCTCTGACTTTTACACCTGCACAACCACCACCTCCAGCACCTTTGCTCTCCACTATTGCAGGAGTGCCAGGAGATACATCAGAAAATGGAAGAGAGAAAGCGAGTTCCCCCTCTCTCCAGTTTAAAGAGCTCTTTTCTGTAGCTCAGACAAACAACAGAGGGCTTTTTTTAAGGTTTTATTTTTAATGGTGTGTGTGTGTGTGTGTGTGTGTGTGTGTGTGTGCATGCCTGTGAGGGCAGGTGCCCATAGAGGCCAGAAGAGGGTACTAGATGCCCTGGCATCTGACTTGTTACAGGTGGTTGTGAGCAGTCCACTATGGTCAGTCCACTATGGTCTGGTCTTGTGAAAGAGCAATTCATGCTTTTAACTCCTGAGTCATCTCTCAGGCGTCCCCACCCCCAACTTTTGACCTCTTTCTAAGAGCCTTCAGTGTGCACTTTTGACGGCTAGGTTGGAGTCTTGCCAGGCCAGTTATAGAAGAATGGGGAAAACAAACCTTGTTGCTTCATCGTTCTTGCTTGAGTTCTGGTTTCCTTCTACACACTTCCTGCTCCGGTTTGGAGCTGCCCCATGTTTCCTACCTGGAGTTTTGCGCTGCAGCTGGCAGGCACGTATCCTGGATATACTTTCTGCACTTTCCCATCTCCTGTGCTAACAAGCTGCCTCTTATTTTGCAGAACAATCTCTGCGTAGAAACCGCATTCTACTTTCCACTATGCTGCCTGAGACAACCACATCCTCCTCACCCCAGACAGGCTCCATGGAGAGCTCAGGTCAGTGTATGGGGGTGGGGAGGGCATCTCCAGGAGGCCTGACTGCTCGGTGAGGAACGTCAATGCCATGGGCGAGCCCATTTCCAGGCCTCGGAGGACCATCTGCCCAGCCAGGGGCTGTGACACTCTGAGTGTGAGAATCTTGAGAGAGTACAAACACACACGTATGTGTGTTCTCAGCTGCCTGCAGGTTAGTTAGCTGAATGGTGAATAAGAACTGCTGCCGAGTGATGGTGGTGCACGCCTTTAATCCCAGCACTTGGGAGGCAGAGGCAAGCGGATCTCTGTGAGTTCGAGGCCAACCTGGTCTACAGCGCAAGTTCCAGGACAGGCACCAAAGCTACACAGAGAAATTCTGTCTTGAAAAACTAAAAAGAAAAATAATCAAAAAAAAAAAAGGACTGCTAGTGTTTATTCCCCGGTTCCTAAAGTTCCTCCTACTGCTCCCAACATATATGCTTCATTATGGACTCTTGTCCCCCACCTTGTATTAGAATTCTCCTTCCCTCTTATACCCTCCACTCATCTCTCATCTCTCTCACACACTACACATTTGGATCCAGATTCTGCCTATGGAAGAAAACATGCAATGTTTGTCTTCATGAGTCCGGCTCTTTTGAAGACAACTTCAAATAGAACAATTGACCAAGCAAGTTCTATTTCTAACAGTCCTGTGGCCTTGAATGAATAACCTTCCTCCTGAAAGCCTCATTACCCCACCTGTAAAGTGGGAGGGGAGGCTCTAGGGTACCCTCTATAAGTTAGATGATTGGGTTTTTTTTTTCAGCTTTTAGAAGTTTTTTATTTTATGTATGTGGATGTTTTGACTGAATGTATATCTGTGTACCACTTGAGTGTCTGGTTCCACAGAGACCAGAAGAAGATATTAGATTCCCAGGAACCGGAGTTACAGACGGTTTTGAGCCACCATGTTGGTGCTGGGAATTGAACCTGGGTACCTTGAAAGAACAACCAGTGCTATTAATCATTTATCCACCTCTCCAGCTTTCTTAAGGTCCCTGTATATATGACATTTGACACTTAAAGAGGCAAAATAGGACAAGACCTGGAATCTATAAAACAGAACAACATTGTCCCTGCCAATGCTATGGGACTTTTGCTCAGAATCACATGAATTATACATTGGGAAATATTCTGTCTATCTATGAGTCAGTCAAGGAATGCTAGCTGCTGTAACAAATGACTCCAGTTTCAGAATAGTGCAATATTCATTTCACATTTAATCACACTCCAATCTGGGCTCTCAGCAGTCTTCCAAGGTCTGAGGATTCAGTCTTGTGGCACCATCATCTCCAGCATGGATCCTTTAAGGCCACTGCTGAATGGGAACAGTCTGGGTGCAGGGCAGGAAATTCTATCACCAGCCCTGCAAATGACAGGCTTCACTTCTGTCTCATTCCATTGGTCAGAATTTGCTGCACAGGTCTCCAACAGCAAGGGAGTCTGGGAAATGTAGTCTTCCTGTCTTTCTTGAGTTGATGAACATTTAGCATTGTCTTGAAGTGTGAATAATGCCTAATTGTAATATCCAGCAATACCAAGATCATTATGAATTCTACTATCATCCCTTATTGCATATTCTTTCTCCTTGGAGCTAGGCTTGCAAGGCCTGGGAAGAGCTGTGATCTTCTTTCTGTCCGTTTGACTGTGACCTCCAGAACCAGCTATGCAGAATTGTATGGCCTAAAGGGACATAAAGGCTATTTTGGGGACCATCCCTGTGTTCTGTCCAAAGTTGATTCAGGAGGTTTATGTATGGCATCCAATATTATGTATAGCATTTGGTGCTCAGGTGCCCTTTTCCCTGTGACCCATAACCCCTTTTCTTTTCTGGTCTTGAGGAGTCTAGCCTCTTGGAACTGAGAACACAATGTTTCACTCTGTCTCTTTTTGGGCAACCCAGGTCAGCTCAGTTGTCTAACTGGGATCTTGGTCTGGCAGAGAATGAAAACCAGGGAAGGCAGAAGAGACAGGATGGGGAAAAGCAGAGAAGCTGCACCACATCCTGGTCAGCTGCTTCTCAGCCCCTGCCCATCACCCCATGTCAGAAAGACTCACTCCCAGGGTCAACAGACTTTCAGACTTGCAAAAGATGCCAGGCACACAAACTTTTAGACAAACTTACTGGTTCTACAACATCAGCAATTGATTTAGTTTTCAGAAAATACCACACAAGCCTGAACAGACCACGTCAACAAGCCAGCTGTGGGCAAAGCTTGAGTCTGAGTGGGCTTTGAAGGCTCTCAAAACAGCATTTGTTTGAGCTATCTCCAGGGCCTACTGGCAGCTTCTCTACTTTTCTCTGGAACATGAAAGACAGACAGATCAGAACCATCACTGGTTTAAATCTTTTTATGTAGTCCACATCAAGAGGTCAATGGGGGAAAGAAAAGAAGGACAGAAAGGAGGGACGGAAAGAGAAAGGGGATTGAAAAAAGAAGGAAAAAATTCAAGGGAGGGAAATCAGGAGGAGGACATGGGAAGAAAAGGAAGAGAAACAAAGATTGAAAAGGTATAGAGGAGGGAGAAGGGAGGAAGAAAGAGAAAATATCAATTAATTTACTAATAATTTACCTTGCATTAATTCATCAAATTTTCATGCAAGGTAGAGATGGTTAGATGGGAGGGCAGGTTGGACCAGTGGCTTCTTGACAAATTTGGAGAGCTTTGGCCCTGCTCAGCAAGGTGTCCCCGTGGGTGACCCTGGCCATTATCTCCTGCATACTTTCAGACTGGGGAGAGCTGGGAATTAGGCCTTGAGCAATGTTGCTGTCACTACCAGGGACGGTATTCATGTGACTTTGGGCAGGGGTCTGTTTCAAGACAAGGTTTCTCTAGGTAGCTCTGCCTGCCCTGAAACTAGCCCTGTAGACCAGGCTGGCCTTGAACTGACAGAGATTCACCTACCTCTGCACCCCCAGTGCTGAGATTAAAGGTGTATGCCACCACTGCCCAGCTGACTTTGGTTTTTTTTTGTAAAAAAAAAAAAAGATATTTTATGGAGGTTTACAAGAAAGAGGTGCTCAGAAAGAGAGACCAGCCACCCCAAGAACATGGGTATGAGGTTCCCCCAAACAGCCCCACTCCACAGGCTTTACAACTGTTGAATATGAGACTTCGGTGGCTTTGAAGCCATTATCTTTGTTCAGCATGGAAAAAGTCACAGGCTGAGGAACCTAATTGTGCTCACGGAGGGAGGGGTCCTGAGGAGCTCCTCAAGGGTTACATTCAGTATGATCACGGTCTGGATTGCAGGGAATGGGAGTCTTTACCTGGAACAAAGTTAATAGTCTCGTTTGAGGCTCTCAGACTCCAGCTCGGGAAGGGAGTGAGTCTCACCCAAGATCAAATACATTCAGGTCCTAAACCTGCGCCATTGCTGATTTAACCGGAAGTGTCTGGGTAAAAGAGGAATAGTGGTCTGGGCAGACAGTCTTGCAGCACGTATTCTTGCCAAAATTCTTGCTTCTCGGCTCCAAGTAGTCCAAGTAGACTTCAGGGCGAGGGCTCCCCCATCTCGCTTCCCCGTCATTTTCTGTCTCTCTATTCTGCCTCAGTTTCCTCTCTCAAATGTAAGGGTTACATAAGGATTGTAGATGACCCCGCCCCCCACCTGTCTTCTATGACTTTTCCCCTGCGAACAAGGATGTAGACCCTATCTATCTAGGAATCAAAGTCTTGACCTGAGTCAGGTGTGGTGGGGCACCCCTTTAATCCCAGCACTTGGGAGGCAGAGGCAAGTAGATCTTTGTGAGTTCAAGGCCAACCTGGTCAACAAAGAAGTTCCACGATAGCTAGGGCTGTTACACAGAGAAATCCTGTCTCTGCAACAAAGTCTCTCGACCTAGGTCCGCAAGATGGCTTAGTAGGCAGAAGCTTGGAAGCCTGGTGACCTTAACTGGATGTCCAAAACCCATAACAGACGTACCCTTTGACCTCCACATGCCCACTTTTGTAGCAGGCTTTTTGTTTTAAAGGCCACCAACCAGCTCCCAAATTATTACACAAAGACTTATTAATTTGAATGCTTGGCCTTAGCTTAGCTCTTTTCTTGCTAGTTCTTATAACTTAACCTGTTTCTCTTCATTTATATTTTGCCTCAGGGCTTTTTACCTTTTCTTACTTTCTTTATGTCTGACTTTCCTGCTGTCTCTTGTCTGGCTAGTTGGCAGACGCCTGGCTTCTTCCCCAGGCGTCTCTCTTCTCTCCTTTCTCCTTTCTCCCAAGCCTGTATTTCTCCTCCTATTTCTTCTCTCTGCCTGGTTGCCCACCTATCCTTTCTCCAGCCTAGCTATTAGCCATTCAACTCTTTATTAGGCCAATCAGGCACTATAGGCAGGCAAGGTGAAGCAAATGCAACACATCTTTACATAATTAAACAGATGCAGCAGAAACAAATGCAACACATCTTTACATAATTAAACAGATGCAGCAGAAACAAATGCAAC
>LOEQ01000106.1:130280-142559 GCA_001685075.1 Bramus lutescens | reverse complement strand
CTGACTGCTGCAGACTGCATCTGCTGTCCCTAACCATGACTGACAGGGGCAGGCTAGAGATGGGACACATGACTGCCTTGAGAGCCTCTTGCTGTTCACAGGTAGATCAGCTCACTGCAGTCGATGCTGGGGGGGGAGGGGGGTTGGTTTTTATACACTTTGTCATTTTCCCAATAGATTTTTAGTCAGAATTTACCATTTTCCGTTGTTAGATGTAGAACTTTTTTTATCCTTTGTGACCTTTGCATTTGAAAGTGTCTCCTTCTCCTCCTCCTTCTTTCTGTGTCTGTGTGTTTGAGGGGCATGCATACCGCAGCACTTTTGTGGAGGTCAGAGGACAACTTTGTTGTTTTACACAGCTTCTGGGGATTGAATTTGGGACTCCAAGTGTGTGCAATACACTTTGCCCCTGGGCCATCTCACCAGCCCTGGGGCTCTGGCCTCTTACGGCCTGGGGGATCACAGGACTCAAGCACTGTTACAGTCTGGATTTTTATAATTGAATAATGAGCCTACACACAAATAGTTTTTAGTCTTTCATCTTAAGTGTGTGTGTAATCTTGCTTTTCCCAAATGCTTAGCAGGTTCTCCCAAAGCTGTTAGTTATGTAAACCATCCTGCCTCATCCATTTGATATTCTGCTTGTGTCCCTGACTGAACTCTTATATCTGTGTGATGCTACTTCTGGGAACATGGAATCCATGTTTTCATGGATTTATGCATGTACAAATTAATATGATTCTATTTTGATATCTGAAAGGGTAAGCCTACAGCATTATTTCTCTATTACAGAACTTTTCAGGGTATGCTGGCTTATCTTTCCTGATAAACTTTAGAATTTGCATGGTTTTTTTGTTTGTTTGTTTTGTTTTTGCTTTTTCGAGACAGGGTTTCTCTGTAGCTTTGGAGCCTGTTCTGGAACTAGCTTTTGTAGACCAGGCTGGCCTCAAACTCACAGAAATCCTCCTGCCTCTGCCTTCCAAGTGCTGGGATTAAAGTCATGCACTACCACCGCCCAGCTTATTTTTTATTTTATTTTGTGTACGCTTGCATGCACACCTGCGAGCAGGTGCCTGTGGAGGCCAGAAGAGGGCACAGAGCTCCTGGAGTTAGAGCTACAGACAGTTGTGAGTTTCACACAGATGCCAGGAACCTAACTCTGGTCCTCCAAAAAAAGCAGCAAGTGCACTTAACCACTGAGCCATCTCACCAGACCCAAATTTTTTTTTTCAAAAAAAAAAAAAACTATTGGCATTTTGATTAAAGAGAAAGAATCAGCCCCTTCCACATACTAGTGTCCCTCTCCGGGGGCACAATGTAATTTCCTAAGTGATTTTTTTCTATGCCTTCAGGGACTAGACAGTCTTTCTTTCTTATATCCTTCTCCCCATTTCTCGCTCAACTCATTCCTCACATCATGTAGTGTTCTTCTTGTCACAGTGAGTGTCTTTCTCTCATCTCAGTGAGGAGGAATGTATTGCCAATACAACAAGAAACTACTGATTTATAGATTTTATCAAACTACTCATTCTATTTATTTTTTATTTGTTTTGTTTCTTTTTTGTTGTTGTTGTTGTTGTTGTATTTTTGTTTTCCAAGATGGGGATTCTCTGTGTAACAGTTCTGGCTGTCCTGGAACTCACTTCGTAGATCAGGTTGGCCTCCAACTCACTGAGATCCGCCTGCCTCTGCCTCCCAAGTGCTGGAATTAAATGTGTGCACCACCACTGCCTGGCTCATTCTATTTCTTGAAAGATAACACTTGAAAACATTTCATAAAAAGTATACGTCTGCCTTTGGACAAGTCACTGAATTAAGGTCTCTATTGTGTTTCTTGCCTGCCTGATTGGGGGCTTCGTCTTACATGTTTTATGCACACAAAGATGTCTGGATGTGTGTACCTGGAGATGTTTTTGCACATACGCAAGACTGTTTAGCAGGGTATTAAAATGCTTTCCCCCTTGAAAGCCAGAGAAGATTATGGGAGACAGTTCTCTGGAGGCCTTGGCTCTTCTCTTCCACTGGTAGTTTTCTTCCAACCAGGACACATAAAAGATTTTCTTTCTCCTTCTACTCCTCTTATAATTAATCAGTTGTATGGCCTTTCCAAAAGCAGTTCCCATGTGAAGGACCTGAAGACACTGTGAAGCAATGATGTATTATCAGGATGCTGTATTATCAGCATAATTGGGGGATGGGGAGTGTTGAGATAGGGTTTCATTGTGTAGTCCTGACTGACCTGGAACTTACTATATAGACTAGGCTAGCCTTGAGCTCACAGAGATCCACCTACCTCTGCCTCTTCCTTCTGAGCAATGGGATCAGAGGTGTGCACACCACACCTGGCCAAGCATGATTGTTTGAGGGACTATTTCAGTGAAACAGATATGAAAGTCAGAAGGGATTCGGGGTTAGATATGGAATGCTTAAGACAAATCTGAGCTTCTTGCCAAGTCTTGTGTCATGGCTTGAGCATTCCTAACCCGGAAATCCAAAACTTGAAATACTCTAACACACACAAATTTTTGAGCACTATCATGATTCTACAAGTGGAAAATTCCACACCCATCCTCCTGTTACAGGTCGTAGTCAAAGCATAAGCACACTAAAAATGTGTGAAATTATCTTTGGGTTTAGAGGATGAGGTACATATGAGACAAAATGAATTTCATGGTTACACTTGAGCCCCATTGCCAAGGTATCTCATCTACACATAAATATTCCAGAATTTGAAGGGGAAAAATCATGGAGTTAGAAACACCTTTGGCCCCAAGCATTTCTGATAAGGGGTACTCAGCCTGTATCCCATTCTGTATGGATGCTCTGTTCTGTGTCTGACAGTCATTGACTTTGCTGTCACAGGGCTAAGGTAGCCACAGAAGATAAGGGGCTGAACCCATCCCCAGCACCAGGTGACTATCGCTGGTTGGTTCATTTTGAGACAGAGCCTCACTGTGTAGTTTAACTCAACATTCTTTTTCCTCAGCTGCCCAAGGGGCAGGGATTACAGGCACATGAGATCACACTTGGTTTAGCAGTGAGTTTATTAATAGATTCAGAGGTCAGAGCAAAGGGACATCACCCATCACGCAGTTCAACCTCTTATGTCTCCTGAAGATTACTCCAACCTCAAAAACTCTGAATAACTTTTGCCCAGGGTTCTGGATAGTGAGTATCCACTTCAAACCTAAACTTCTACTCAGGCGATTTCCTCATTAGTTACATCCTCAGGCAGCTAGCATGCCGCTTCACCGCTCAGTAAGTCGGCACAAATGAAATTAGCCAGCTCACCAGAGATGTGGTCTCATTAGAATCATAACCAGATGCTGGTGCCGCATGCCTTTAATCCCAGCTCATGGGAGGCAGAGGCAGGTGGATCTCTGTGAGTTCAAGTCCACTGTGGTCTACAAAGCAAGTTCCAGCACAGCCAAAGCTATACAGAGAAACCCTGTCTTCAAAAACAAAACAAAACAAAACAAAAAGGTAATTTGTATTTTGGTTAGAAGTAAAAACCAGATGACCAGGATGGCTTGGAGGATGTTGAAGGATTGGCCAGATTTGGCCAGATCACAGGCAGCGTGAGGGCTTTGGAGTTTCTCATTGAGACAATGGTGCGTCCCTAGCAGCCTGGAAGTGAGTGGCTGCTGAAGACACTGCCTTGCTCCTTACAGCTTCCTTGCTTAGACACATCCCGGACTGTGGACCCCTTTATCCTGGATGTCATCACTTACTATGTTCGCATGGGCACCCAACCCATCTATTTTCAGCTCTACAAGGTTAAGGTAAGTTTTCCCCCTGGGGTTCCCAGGGTACCATGCCAGCCCACAGGACCTTGTTAACCACCATTATAAATCTTCTAGCTCTGGGGAGATACCGGTCACTCGGCTGCAAATCAGTTCCTGGCTGCTCTTAACAACATTATCTTTGGTCTGCAAAAACTAGTTCATTATTTACTTTGAAGCCTTCAAATTTAAGCAGAAGGTTGGGAGTCGGGGTTAGCCTGCTCTAAACTTATCTTCTGTCCTCTGGTTACACATTCCCAAGGCACTCTCATTTTCTCTCCCACCGTACCGTCCTCTCTTCCGTTGATTGGAGACCTTCAGATCCCTGTATTTTCTCAGCTCCAGCCTCCCCTCTGATACCTATTACTTCTTTTCCTTTCCTGCTCATCAGTCCTGCATCTGAACGACTCTGTTGCCTTGTTTGCTTCCCTTGTTTCCCTTTTCTCTTCCTAGCAAAACACAAGCCCAGTAGTACCACTCGCCCTTTCGAGGCCCACCTGGAAAAAAGAATCTAAGACCATCTGGCACTCTTTCCAACCTGGCCCATGGAGATCCCCAGCCAGTTTCCTCTTCCTCTAAGCCACTTAGAGGACCCTTCCTGTTCATCCCTTTTCTCAAGCCCTTCCCTTCAGTGAGTGACTTTCCTACCATTAGGTCCCCTGAATGTCCTGTCCATGCTCAGAACACACCACACCCACTCCTGTTCTCCCGGGGCTTCTCCTGGTGCACATGGACCTCCTCCAGTTCAGTATGAACCTCTCCATCTAGACCCTTGACCAGACTGATGCCCTTCTCCTGGCCCTTCCTTCTCAGACAAGCACTTCTGTCTCTGTCATCTATCCTTGGTCACCTAAAATGTTCTTAACCCATGAATTGTCGGTTCATGTTCCCATTCAGGGTGTGCATAACATTGAACTTCAAGGATCAGGCTTTCTCCAGGTCTCAGTTTCCTCCCCGACTGTGTTTTCAAGCTCCATGCCTTTGATAGCATTAAACAATGGAAGAGAATCTAACTTTCAAATCCCTTCCGTCAGTTTCCCAAATGACCCACATCTTATCAGCTGATGCGGGTAGGTAGGAGCCATTTGTGGAGGCTGTGTTTCTTCCTTTTCTGTCTTAAGGTTAATTAGTTTTCCACAGTAGCTTTCTTAGTGGTCCTTACTGCAGGACACAGAACGTGGCTGGGTTTGTTCTGCCCAAGGCCTTAAAGCAGAAGCATAGGACTGAGTGCTGGGGTCCAGCAAACAGCGAAGCTGCGGGGTAGGGCTCCTGAGTCCTTGGCCAGGGATGGAGAGAATCCCACTGCTGTCTACCCAATTGGACTCAGCTACTCCTTTAGACTTGCAGAATCCTACTGCAGCTTTCTCGTTCTGCTTTGCGCCATAACCAAAGGTTCTGTTTTCACCAGGTTGTTCAAATATGTTTCAGGCTCATAACCTAACATGTGTACCAGTCAATGTCACAGGGGAAAAGATGGGTAGTAATTTACATAAGAGATAAAGCATTTGGATTATCATGAGATTCATCATCTGACAGACGTAGTCTGTGATCCCAGCTCTTGGTAGGTTGAGGTAGGTAGCTCTGGTAGTTTACAAGATGTGTAATACACGGCCGCAAGGTGTCACATCAATTACTTCATGTTCCATGTGAGCATGCGCATGAGGGGCTGGAGAGGTAGCTTACTTACTTCACCTTCCATGTGAGCATGAGGGGCTGGAGAGATGGCTTACTGATTAGCAGCACTTGCTCCCTTAGAGGACCTGGGGTCCATCCCAGCGCCCACCTGGTGGTTCATGACTGGCCATAACTCCAGTTCCTGGATGCACTTGGTACTGACATATATTCGAACAAAAAATTCATACACATAAAACAAATCTCTTATTTTCTTATTTTTATTTTCTATTTGTTTATTTATTTTCATTTTTTTGAGACAGAGACTTTTAATATAGTCTTGGCTGTCCTGGAACCTCCCCTATAGACCAGGCTGACCTTGAACTCACTGAGAGAGCCTCTTGCCTCTGCCTCTGCCTGAGTGCTGGGATCAATTGTGTGTTCCACCATGCCCAGATTAAAATAAATATTTTAAAAGAACAAATACATGATATATATATATGACAAGTTACATATGTTATATATGTTTATATTTGTGCCTATGATATGCCTTTTCGTGACATGTACATATTATGAAACTGTGTTAATTGGGCTAGTTCACCCGTACATTTCATGGCACAAACACTCACAACCTTCCTACAGCTTTTATTAAGAACACATGCCGTTATGAACTATAGTCACCATATTGTACAGTTGCTCACTTGACCTTGCTCCTCCTCTGTAGCTGGGATTGTGTATCTTTTACTGGTATGTGGTAAACAGGTTTGATCAGAATCAAAACCTCCTGATTCTTCCTCTCCATTCTTTTACTTCGGGAAGGGACTCAGATGCAAGTGACAAGAACTTTTCAAAACAGCTTAGGACTGGGGGCATCTGGTAGTTTACATTGCTGAAAAGGTCAGGACTGATGTGGCCATCCCTCGGTGTAGCTCAGGTGGTTGGGTGGGACACCTCTGGCTTTCTCTAAGCCCCCTTCTTCCCTCCTCCCCTCATTTCCTCGTTCTCTCTTTCCCTCCCTCCCTGCCTCTTCTTGTCTCTAGATCTTCACCAACCTGAGTCATGACCCTACAGAGGACATTTTCCTCACGGAGCTGAAGGTGAAGATCCAAGACTCCAAGTCCCCCAAAGGTGAGCTTCTGTTCCCTTTTCCCAGAGCTCACTCTGGCTCAGCTTCCCCTACACTCACTCTCTTGCCTCTCACCAGATGTTACCCTTATGTTCGCCCTGCTATCTCATGGGCCTCTGCTGAATGCTAGAGCCACACTTACCTCTCTACCTCGGAGCACCCCCAGATTGAAAGGCAGTCTCTCCAAGATGCCACCTCTCCATCCAGAGACAGCTGCCAGGTCTATTCATCAGCTATGCCTCACCAACATGGGGGAGGGAATCTCACCTTATACACCTTGTTGTCTCCCCTCAGAGGGATCTTCACCCCGAAGGAAAGGGACAGCTGAAGGCACAGGAGCTGAACTGTCTGTGTGCTACCAGAAGGTCAGTGTCATTGGCACAGCCAACAGGGACCAGGTGGCATGGTTAATGAAAGCCAGCCAGCCTCTGGGACATGAGGGTTGTAGGCAGAGCCAAAAGAGCCACACACACCCTTTCTTGATGATATCCTCGGATTCTTTTAGACTCCGGAGCATTCTGCAAGGATAGAGTAAGATGCAGACAAGGAGGCGCAATGTGCTTTAAGAAATTAGAGGGTTGGATGGGCATAGCGGTGCATGTTGTAGAGCCTAGAAACAGAGGCAAGTGGATTTCTGCGAGCTTGAGGCCAGCTAGAGCTACACAGTGAGATCTTGTCCAAAGGGGGAGGGGGGAAGGAAAAGGAAAGAAAGCTGGTTTCTTGCTCAAACACTTCTTCCTTATGAGGTACCCATTGGCTCACTGGGGACTAGGGATGTCTAAGCTTCTTCCCACAGCCCCTTTTGGTATCAGCACCCCAGGGAGACTCTAAGAGCAGGGAGAAGTGAGACCTGAAGATGCAGGAAGGGCACATTCTCAGGACTCCCTCTTTAGCTCTTCAATTCCCATCCCCAGGCCCTGCTCAGCCACAGGCCCCGGGAGGTCACTGTTTCTCTGAGGGCCACTGGCCTAGTCCTGAAGGCCATTCCAGCAGGTGACACTGAAGGTGAGTGAGGATCTGGGAATGCAGAGTGAAGAGGTGGAGGGATGAGGAGAAAATCGGGGAGGGGGGAGTTGGCTGATAGGAGATGGGGAAACCGAGTGGGGGTGGAGGTCTCACAACTTCCCTGCTGTCAAAGAGCTCTGGTTGGGAAGAGCTGAGGCCTTGAGAAAAGCCAGACCCCTGCCCCCATGTGGTCCATGGCCAAACAACCCAGACTATCCCCGCCTTGGGACAGGGCCTCCAGAGCTGGAGTGGGGCAGAAGGCCTCTCCACTCTGAATTAGGCCTCCACAGCTGGAGGGGTGCAGAAGGCCTCTCCACTCTGAATTAGGCCTACAGAGCTGGAGGGGTGCAGAAGGCCTCTCCACTCTGAATTAAGCCTCCACAGCTGGAGGGGTGCAGAAGGCCTCTCCACTCCGAATTAGGCCTCCACAGCTGGAGGGGGGCAGAAGGCTTCTCCACTCTGAATTAGGCCTACAGAGCTGGCGGCTTTCTGCTGGGAAATGTTGGCTTTTACATATTGTTCCAAAATAAAAATAAATGAGTGAATGAAATGGAGCAACAGTAAAGAAATCAGCTCACATAGACTTACACATTCTCAGCATGAGTGTTCACAAGAGCTCCCTGGTCCCCTGGAAGGAAAAAGAGGTGGCGACACAGATGACCAGCACCAAATATATTTCTCAGGAGCCTAGCAGCATTCTGTTAGGTGCAGGAGCTCATTTTGAGCATATGAGTTCTCTGAGATCAATATTATCAGTATTCCTAAGTCCTTCCTGACAGGAAACTGAAGCAAAGAAAAAAACTTCCTCAGGGTCATCTCTGCAAGGGTCCAGAGCCAGGCACCCTCATTCAGTGCTCCTCTCCACTGCCCCATAGTGTCTCTGCGAAATTCCACAGTTTAGGCTTCAGGGCCATGACCCACACAAACTTGGGGGAGATCATTTCTGAGAATTCAAGAGAGCTCACCTAGGCAGAACTGTATCTGTTCGCCAGTCTCCCACAGTACCTCGAAGGTACCTGGCACCCAGCAGCTGCTCAGGACGATAGTGCAGTGCCCAGGCCTGAAATCTCAGCACTCGGGAGGCTGAGGCAAGAAGGCCATGAATTCAAAGCCTGGGCTACATCATGAGTCTCCATCACAAACAAACAAGCATTCAATAAACAATTTGTTGAATAAATGAAGTCATGTTTATACACAAAAATTTGTCTCAAAATGAGATGGCATGTCACAATGTAGGCCAGGCTGGTCTTGAACTTGACACCCTGTCGCCCAACCTCCTGTATCAGTGCTCTTACAGTGGCATCTGGCACAGAAAGAAGAGACTCCAGAAATGACAGCACTTTCTGATAAGTCCAAGTGAGCTGAACTCTTTGGTGACCTGTGACACGCTTTCATATTCTAGAATTCATATTCTAGACAGTCTTTCCTTGTAGCATGTCAGTGTTCTGCCAGTGGCTCATTGTCTGGAGGAGGTTGTGAAGCAGTGGACCAGGAGAGCAGGGACAGAGCTGGGGAGGCAGAATCCTTACCCTTTTTGCCTCTTGCTATCTCTGTGACTTTGGGCAAGGGATGTGTCACTTTCACACCTTTAAATAGAAAATACAGGTACTAGACACTAGCTTGTGCACACATAGTAAACCACTAACGTTAGCTCTGCCCATGGTGAACCTGGTGGGACACACTTCTAATCTGAGCAAGCTGAGGATGGGGGGCACAGGGTTCAGATCAAAGTCATCTTTGGTTACATAGTAAATTTGAGGCCAGATAGGACTAGAGGGAGACCCTGCCAAAGAAGAAGAGGGGGAAAAGGGGGAAGAGGGAGGGAAGAGGAGAGAAAGGGAAGCCAAGTATTGTATCCCTTCTTTTTCCTTCATAAGACTCTTGCTTGTATCCTAACCCTGAGCCATCACAGAGGTGAGACCAGAGTCACCCAAGAAGCACACTGCTCTGAGCACCATCTTTAGCTGGCAGAGAGAGCTTAAGCCTAACAGTGGTCGCACATGGTGACTTTTTGATACACTGTTAAGAAGTGGGATAGGGTGGGGACTAGAGATGTGATTTGCTGATAAAATGTTTGTCTTGTACATTTGAGGTTCCAGTTTCAATTCCCAACACTACTGAATGCATTTTTTAAAAAAAATTACAAAGATAGGAAATCCCAGTGTAGTGGTGCACACCTTTAATCCCTGCACTCAGGAAGCAGAGGCAGGCAGATCTCTGAGTTTCAGGCTAGCTGGGGCTACACAGTGAGTTCATTTTCTCAATATGGAGCCCTGGGACTTGGAGTGGTGATCACCAGGGGTTCAGAAACTCAGTTGATTCTCTAGGGAAGGAGATGGGAGAGGAAGAAAGAACAAAAGCATGGTTAGGACCAACATGGAACCCAGAAGTGGAGGCCGCAGGGCGGGGTGAACTTGAAGCAGAGGAGAAGACAGGGTTACAATGGGCTTCTTAGGACCCCGAGTCTCCAGCTTCCCACTCACCACCCCCCATTTCATTTGGTTTCAGGGTTCTCCCACTGCACCTCACCAAATGCTGCTTCTGCTACAAACTACACATGTCTGCATGTCAGTGTGACAGAGGTGGTCAAGTCCTCCAATCTTGCAGGAAGGTCGTTCACTGTGAGTTCGGGTGGATTGGGAAGGGGGACAAGCAGAGGGGGACAGGCAGCTGGTGTTCCTCGGTCGCCCCCACCCCCTACTCCCACCCCTAGGAATTCAGAGAAAGGGAGCTGGTTGGTGACCCTTCACTCCTGCTGTGGGACTTTCCGATCAGTGTGGGAAATGGGGAGGCTCTGCAGGTATAAGAAAGGCACCAAGCCCCATCTTCTGTCTGCAGCCCATTTGAGGACTAAGGCATTCCCTGACAACCACAGCTGCCCACTCATGTCAATCCCAGTCACAGCCCTGCAACCAGACTCCTCCAGGACAGACGACACCCATGCAGCTCTCTCACTCTCATTGTTCCTCTGAACACACACACACATAGACACACACACACACACACATACACACACACACACACACTTGCCCCTCTGCTTTGCCTTGAATGAACTGATATTTAGTGATCAAGGTATGAGACCCCCCCCCCGCATGTTCTCCCTCTGACAGCTTCTCTCAATTCACTTACGCTTAAGTTGACCCCAGAGCCCCACCGTCCCAGAGGCTCTCACCGACATGGACTCCTGGGCACCACCCACCAGACAGGCTGTGTGCAGATAGCTTCTGAAATAAATCCTGCACCCACACTGACCAGACCCCAACAAACTCCTCCTCACCCAGAGCCTTGATATCAGTCAGTCTCTTTCCTGGTGGTCTTTGGAGTCTCTTTTCTCTTTCTCTGCCTGTGACTGCTCCCTCTTCCCTGCTCCATCCTCTACAGACAGACTCAGGCCTCCTCTCCATCCTAGAAACAGACAAGAAACTCTACCTTGGCCATGTTTTCCCCTTGGCTACCAGCTCCTTTCTCCTGTCTCAGTCAAGCTTTTAAAAAGATACTTGTAGGAGTTTGAGGTCTGATCCATGACCGCTTTGCTCACAAGCTATTGCTGTGAGCTTCCCCCACTGTAGCAAAGTCACCTCTGTGTTGCAAAGCCAATGGGCCCTTTTCAGTCCTTCCATTTCTCTATTTCAAAGTCATGTTTTCATCGCCAGATGAAACATTTCGGTGTTTATTTTGAGTCATAGTTAGGATAGCTGGTGACTTTTTTTAGTATAAATACTTTGGGTGTTTTTCATTAATTATGCTTTTATGTAATTGATAAATTCAATAGATAATGATCTATAGTAATTTCTTACCCAAAACTATGTGGAAGTCAGCTGGGAATGGGGGTGCATGCCTTAAGCAGCACTCGGCAGGCAGAGGCAGCTGGGTCTCTGTGAGTTCAAGGCCAGCCTGTTCTACAGAGTGAGTTCCAGGTCAGCTTCCAGTTTACATTGTAAGGCCCTGTTTTAAAAATAAAATAATATATAAAACATATATTTTTCATATGTATGAAAGGTTTGTGCATCTGTCCTGATAGGATCTTATTTATGTCATTAAGTATTTCTTCATGATAGAGCCATATACCTATATGATTTTTAAAATGCTTTTTTGTAAGATGAAAAGATCTTCTTTCACTATTATAAGTATAAGTATACTGGGGGAACACATGTAGGGTTAAACAGATGCTAACACTCATGATTATGCCTTTGAAACCTTCCCTAGTGAGCTGGCATCCATCCATCTGGACATTTTACCACACTGGTCTCCAGACCCTGCCCCCACTGTGTCACACCCCATGTGTGGTCATAATTTTAGAAGGTGGTCAATACACTAGTTGGCTTGTTTCATCTTTGTGAATCTGACCATCAAAATCTGCATTGTTTTAAGCTGGATTTCTGTCTCTCCAAATTAGTGAAGCTGATTTTTCTCATATTTATAGATAATCTTTTTTTTTCTTTATGTCCTGTATATGCTCTCACTCATAATGATACCATGGTAGCCTTGTTTTATATGAGAACATCATTCTTTTGTTTGTCTCATGTTTTTGAAATTTTCCCCAAATCTTTTAACTTTTTTAACCTTTATATTTCAATTCCCTGCCTGGGAGTTCTACAAGTTGCACCTTTGGGCTTTGTTGTGTTATCCTTGTTCCCACATCCTTTTGCAATACACCCTGTGAAGGGTGTAGGGGGGGGGCTGTCTACCTGGGAATCCCATCCTGATGCTCTTCCTTTCCCCAAATCTTCCCTACCCAACTCCCTGGTGAGCTGG